>VXBR01002707.1:599990-670947 GCA_013400215.1 Cisticola juncidis
TTTTTTAATAGCTTTTTTTCTAAATGCTAGGATCCAGGTGCTTTCTGCCATCTGTGTATGGAGCCAGGTTGAATCAGCCCTGGCTTGTTCTCCTCTTGGTAGCTGCTGCTCCTCTGACACTTCTCAGATCACACTGACAAGGAAAACTTTTATTCCTCAGCCTGTAATTCCTGTCTCTGTGTGTGGGACAAGCTCACACACCTTGTAACTATTTCACTTCGGCTCAGAACTCATCTCCTCATTACCCAGATATAATTACATCTGACAAAAGTATTGAATGCACCAAAGCACAAAGGAAAAAGACAGAGGGATTAAACTGGTTCAGGTCTCTCACCCCTGAACATTATGCCCCCATAAAGAGCTCAAGGAGGAAGAGGATGAATAATTGTTGAAGGATCAGTGCCATGATTACAGGGGATGGTCTCTTGTATGGCACCTGAAGACTCAGACAATTAGAAAAAGAAAAATCAGTCTCAGTACTAGGATGGGAGCCTGGGGATATTTGATTGTTTGTTTTCTTGTTTTTCTTTTCTAACAGGAAAGCAAAGAGCCTGATATGTGGTTTAACATTTACCTTTGCATTACAGGTGGCTTTTCACAGGCACTTAGGGACAGGCTGGCAGCTGCCATGGAGCCTATTGCTAAAAAAATAGAAAAGCAGGAAAACTTTGAGAAGCATTTACAACAGTGACACCAGCACCTCTGGGAACAGGGTAGGGGAGGGGGTGATGCCCTTGCTGGGCAGTGAGGATGCCCCTGCTGTGCCCAGGGGTGCAGGAGGGGCTGGTGAGGGGCACCACAGAGTCTGTGGGGTCACCCAGGTGCTGCTGCTGACCCCTGAGGAGCCCCTGTGTGCCCTGCCCCTGCTCCTGGGCAGCAGCCTGCCTGTGACAGGCTTTCCATAAACTTAGCAGAGGCTTTAGGCGCTGCTGAAAACTCGAGAAAAGGTCGTGGTGAGAGGACGGCGCAATTTTCTTGTAAAAGCTTCGCTGACGCACACCAGGGAAAACGTCAGGAGTGAGGGAGAAGCTGAGGGTCACTGGCTGAAAGTTGCTTTCCTTGTTGCCTCCCCTGTTTTCTTTTAATTACAAAGAGGGGAGGGAAAACAACTGAGGTATCTTCGTGTAACAAATGGAGGAAAAGAGAAAGTAAACACACAGCAGAGTGCCAAAAAAAATTACCTGGGAAATTCCAAAATGAAAGTATTTTGTTTAAAAATTTCAATTAAGGTTGCTAAGTAACAGCAGTGTATCTACTTATCAGCTCCTTTACAAAATCCAAGCACTGAAAAGCCAAGACATTAATAGTGGTGGAGATCATAAATCTTGTGCTGCTGACATAATAAGCGAACATGCATTATTCTTATCAAGTACAAAGAAAGTAAATACATATTTCATCACAACAAGCTTAATGCTGACCTCTAAATAAATAGCTGTCTTTCATTAGCAATCTCAAAATAAAACATAAAGCAAACCCTATTAAAAAGAGCCATAAAAATTATGTATGTAGACACTAATGACACATATTGATCAGCTTCACGTGCAAAGCCATACGCATGCATAATTCTGCCACAAATCAACATGCTTATGTGTTTTTTTTTTCCCCTCAAACCAGACATTCCATAATATTCTCAAGGAAACATAATTATCAAGGATTAACTGAAAGTCAGCTGTCACTTTGATAGATATATATGTTTTATATAAGCACTCGTGTAAGCCTCAGTACTCACTGTATGTCTTTAGGAGCACTTTGCCACTGTAAGTGAGCTTACCAAACCAATATGATTTTAAAGGTCAGAGGTAGGGCTGCTGAGCTCTGCTGGGACATTCTGCTGCTCTGTGTTTTGTGCTTCATAAAGCTCTGTCTCTCTGCTTGGCGCTAATTAGGAGAGCCCCTTGTAATCAGTGGTGCCATTCCAATTTCCATTAGCTCAGTTTTGGACTCCAAGGGCTGCTCCTTCCACGGTTGCCCCATTTCAGTGGAGCCCTTTGCCATATGCCAGCCTTTCTGCAGGTGCTGATGTCTGAGTGCTGGGAGGGATCACACTGGCAGTGCAGGAGCAGGGAGGAAAGTGCTCTCCACACCTCAAACCCCGACTCCAAGGTGCTTTGTCAAGCACTTTTTGTATTTTTCAGGCATTTTTGGTGGTTTCCAGGGGACTGCACCTCCAGCCAGGCCCATGTCAGCAGGTGTTGGATCCTCCATACAGCTGTGAGCTGAAGCAGCACAGCTGGAATGGTGAGGGCAGGGCTGAAGGGGAGCAGCACTGCAGCCTCCACGGGCCAGGGTGGTCCCCAGGGCAATGTGTGGTTTCAGCAGATGACATAAATTTGTCACTGGTTTTATTGTCAGGGCTCCAGGTCCCAGCCTGCCACGACATTCCTGCTTGTACCAAGGTCTCCCAGCCGAGCATCCCCACATCACACCCATGGACTGAGGCTTTCTGCTGGATGAAAACTGATTTTGACTCCTTGTAGGTAGAGTTTGCTCTGCAGTTATTGCCACAATATACCAAATCTTTTTTTTTTTTTTAAAGTCACACTAAGTGCACTGAGGACCATATTGTTGCTGAAAGAAACTTCTGAAAACTGGCGGATAATAGTTAAATCCATTCAGCTTTGAACACTTTAAAAACTGATCAGACTTCTTTCTTAAAGCCCTGAAGTGCTTTTAACTCCCACTGAAGCCAATCAGGGCTCTTTGAAAGCAGTGAATGGCAGAACTAGCCCCTGAAACATGTGAGCCCAGCTACTGAGAGTGGAAGCAGAAAATAGGTTACCCCTCCCAGCACAAAAATGCAGATGTGAATTAACGCCACATATGTAATGACATTTAAAAGCTACATTCAGTAAATCTTATTCAGAGTGAGGAAGAAATATGAAAGAAATCCATCAACAATAATTTAACTCAGACAAATAACTATTACTCAATGTAAGCCAAATTGCAAACTGCAAGGACTCATGTATCAGGATATTTTAATGATCCCTCCACCCCCAAAAATGTTTAGACAAAAAAATGGATAAAGTAGTCCTTTCATTCAATGGCTCATTTACAAAAAGAAAAAAAAAAAAAAGAAAGAAAAAGAGCAAAACTGTGCTGAAATTTGAATTAAAGTGTTCATTTTGAAGTAATGAGGAACTATAAAAAATCTCTCAGGTTCTTAACTCCCCTCCTCCTGGGAGAAAGAGAAGGGAAGAGAAAGAAGTTTGTGTAGCTGTTCCTGTTGTGCAGAAAGCAAGGCTTTTTCAAAGCCTTTCAGCTCTGCTGATGAGGTAAAAAAGTTTTTCTTTGAAACTAGTTAGTTACATTGCTCCCCTTCCTGTTATCCCCTCCTGTATTCCTGGGATGGAGCACTGTGGAGCAAGGAAGAATATGTCTGTGTGGGCAGAGAACCACCAGAAAGGGATTTCCCTTTAAAATTCCTCTTTTTGTACCTTATGAGTAAACTCAGAAAGAATAGAAAACTGGGAGAAAGTGGGGAAATCCCCCAGGCTTCTTGCCCAGTAGCACTTATTCACATTTTGGCTGCCTCCTCTTCCCAATAATCCACTTTGTTTTCCCCACTGCAAAAGAAGAAAGCCTGGGCTCAGACCTGGAACAATGATGATGATGATGAGAGCAAGATTGGTTTCAGATTAATATTGAGAAAGGAATTAGCAATTAAAATGCCGATTGTCACCATGGCCAGTCCTTTTCCTTCACCAGCACTGAGAACCCAAGGCTGTTGGACAGTGATGTGCAGTGATGGGAGAAAAAGTATTTTAAGGCAGAGGTAGGGGAAAAAATTGTGTGTTTAAGATTTCTGTATTGAAAGTGGAGGGAATACCCTCTAGGCAAAGAATATCATACACTGGGTGCTGTGCATATGTCAAAAATAGGTTTTTTTAATAAAAAAATAAGCAAAATAAAGGTATTTCAAACTTAATCATTTTATAGACTATAATCAGTTTGTGTTAATCTGTCTAAACATGTCAGTGATGACAGCACTTCCCTGTGGCCAGATAATAAATCAGGGTCTAAGAAGCAAAGAAATTCAGAGGCTTTTTATTTGGTATGCTTTGTATGCTGGAAGAAGTAATTTATATCCATTTAGATTCACTTGGATATATTTATCTTGAGTCTGAATTTATCTTTAAGATCTGTATGTATGGGATAGTGAGAAAGAAAATGCTTTACACCTGCTGTACCTGCCTGTGTGTCTGTGTCACTTGCACTGTTTATTTTAGGAAAACAAGTGGGTTTTTTTTGGTTGTTCTTTTTTTTTTTTTTTTCTTTTTTTGATCCCTCCAAGAGGGCGCAGAACTAATTTCTAGCTCATTATGGAGGTAATCTTGCCCTGCTTATTTGACTTGGGCTGCTTCCACAACATCTGCTTTCGTGCAGAGGCGCCGGGCGCTGCGTGGATGGGAGCTGCTTTCTGTGTGGTTACATTCACATCTTGTTCACTTAATGAAAGCCTGGCAATTGGCCCGTGTTTGAAATGCATCTGAACCACAGAGAGCTGCCTGATGCTGCTGCTATCCAGGAACCTCCAGGGGAGGGACGTGGCATTGTCTGTGCTTCCTTGAGGGAGCTCAGCTAAAAGTGTTAGGGGAAAAAAGAGTGCACACACTTTCCTAAAAGAACCAAGAATGCACCAGGAAATTCTGGATCAGGTGCTAAGGGGTGTGCTTAAATAGGGATGGAGGAAATGTTCTTGCCAATGCTTTTAAATTGCTTTATACTGAGTATTCTCACCCGTTGGCTCTCAGTGCTCTGCACAAAAATCCAGCTTTAGCCAGGCTCACAGGCAGAAGTGGATGGACTTGTTTCCAGTCCTTTGAGTCTAAACCTGAATCCTCAACTCACCTGTGTGATTCCCTTCTTCCCTACTTCCCTCCTTCCCAGCACTGGCACCCACTGGGCAGCACAGGAGCTTCCTCTTCCACAGAACACTCACCTGGCACATGCTCTGGTGCTTTTCTGTCTCTCTTTATACACATTTTCAAATGTATATGATTTCAGCTGGCAGATAAAAAAATAAAATTGCTGACAGAATTATTTTCCTGTGAAAAGCACAGAAAAATTCAAATTTTATATAATGTTGCCCAAAAGCGAAGATGTCATTTTGTTCACTGTATTTTTCGAAATTATTTCCATAATTTCAATTAATCCATTTAGTCAATGAGGTGGGGAAGGAGGCAAGAAGGTTCTAATGTGGAACAAGAGCTATCAAAGGCAAAGTTATCTATTAAACTCTTACAATAATTTTCTGGTGAATGTGACCATACAAGAATGTTCTTCCCCCCATGGGCAGTGCCAAGGTTGGAGTGGCCTTTCCCAAATCCACACACATTCCTTGCTGGGATACAAACCCCCTTGTGTGCTGTTTGCTAATGTAAAGATATTTGTACTCCCCAAATCACAGCAGAAATAAACTGATCTATTCTGAAGCCAAGCCAGACCCAAAGGCTTCTTTATGTATTTATTCACAAGCTGCTGTTTTATGGCAGGGCATGTGTCAGCCAGCAATTCATTCCTTTCTGTTCCAGGGATTTCATGCTATGGGAAGCGATGGGGCTTTTTGAATAAGGCAGCAGAGAAAGCCAAATGCTCGGGGCTCTCAGGAGAGGCAGGGGGACACGGCAGGGAGAGGAGCCTGCCAAGGGGGGATGGAGGGGCACAAAGGCTCTCAGGGCTCAGGCTGTTTGCATCACTGCCTGCAGTGCCACCTCATCTGCAGGTAGTGCAATCCTCTGGGATTGCTTCACGGAGCCGCATCACTACCAGGAACCGCTGAGCTCAGTGGGCGTGCAGGTGGAGATGCCCTGAGTCAGAGAAGGCATCAGCTGATGGAGCAGATCAAGGGGCTGGCTGTGATTTTATTTCTTTTTTTCAAAGATAATGGATGTTAATCTCCTGAACTCCAGCTCTGGGAGATTGAAGTGCTCCTGTCCCACACTGCTCCCAGCCCGTGAATTTAAACCAGGCACACACACACAAAGTGTTGTCACTTTGTGTTCATCTAAGACATCAGATTTTTTTTTTTTTTTTGGTATTTTGAGCCCAGCTCTGCCAGTAGTTACACATTTCCAGAAGGATTTGAATGCACAGAGTTGTGAGAGCAGGTTTGGTCCTCAGCAGGGTCCAGGCTGTGGCAGCTGGAGCTGCTTTCCTGGGCTGTGCCAGGGCTCTGGCCATTGGTGTCAGTGCTCACATAACCGACCTTGAGATCTTCCAAAATCTAAACCACCAGAGACTGTGGCTGCACAAGGCTGTGTGTGGGTAGGTGTGTTTGAGAGAGATAATTATTGGGTAAGGCAAGAAAACATTTACCTACTGCTGTAAAGTGTTCTCTGAAGACAAGAAGAATCCCTATCCTTTAGCCTTTTAATTGATTTTAATTATTCAAAGCTCTTTCTCTCCTTGCTCAAATAGCAGTGTGATACAATATTGTTGCAAGTGCCTTGGTGCCTTTTGAGATACTTAAATATGAATAGCTGGGAAGCTGGTGCCTGCTCTCCCTCTCAAGCACACAGCCAAATCTTGCTGTGCAAGGCAGAGCCCACCACACAAGGGCCAGATTATTTGAACAGCTCTCTTCATTTCATGGGGATTCGTTTAAGTGGATTCCACACAATACTCTAAAAATGTTATGAGAGATGATTCTAATAAGGCAGAAGCCACTACGGCATTTAAGGGGAATTTAATCTTATTCTCCTACCACATAAAAAGGAGAGAAGTGCTGACATTTCAGCCCACTACTGGCCTGCTTCACGAACATTTCAAACTGTGCTTTTCCATTGTACAGCTGTGTATTCCACTTATACACATGTGTAGATTGCATCAAACCCCTTTTCCTCCCCTGTGATCCCCAGTTCACCCTCCTGCTCTTTGGAAGAGCAGACACAGAGGATGGTCTGGTTGCAGAAACGACTCTGGTTTGAGGAGCTGGGTGTGTGGGGCCTGGCAGTGGTGTCACAGCAGAAAGGGACAGCACCCTGCACTGCTCCCATGCAATCCCAACAGTCAGGATCACCCAAAGTGTGTGCTGGCACAGGGCAGCAGTGCCCTGGCCTGCAGTGGGTATTGCTGTGATTCACTGCTGGACAGGCAGGGCTGTCACTCCACCAGAGTGGCAGAAACACGCTGAGTCCTTGCTGCTCCTCTCAGCTGTTCTGCTTTTGGCTGTGCTGTCACAGCCCTCTGTGGGAACCTGCCCCAGTGCTGCAGTGCCCTGGTTTGTAGTACCATGGGCACAGAACTGAGTGGAGGAGAATCATCGAGCCTTTGGCAGCCAAGGGATGCTGCTGAGATGTTTAGGTGTGCTCACACACAAGTTCACTGGAAGAGTTTGTAAAAGAGGGAGGCCCTATTCCCTCCAAGCAGCAGAGGAAGCAGGCTGGGTGGAAGTGCAGGGCTGCCCTGGTGCTGGGGCTGAACTCCCCCTCCTAAGGCTGACCAACCCCTCCACACAGGCTGGTTTTCTATGGAATCCCCACTCCAGCCTGGACCTCCTGCTCCTGCAGTCACACCACTGCTCTGAGCCACACAGCCCCAGGGCAAGGCTTGGGGTGCCTGCAGCATCAGAGGGCTCCTCTGGCTTTGCTCTTCCCACTGCCTCTCCCACTCCCTGTTGCACAAGCCAGCCCTGCTCCTTCCTGAGGCATATTCCTGCCATTATGCTTCCCGGGAGTTGGCTTCCTGGGGTAGCTTCATCCCTGTGATTGAGCTGATTTACCCAACCCTGTTCCTACTCCTCCCTCTGATAATATTAGCCTATCTATTGCATATGCCAGGGATAAAGTTACAAAGGTAATTACCCTTCCAGCATTCTCTGGAGAGGCTCTTTTTCCAGTGCTGTACCTGCTTTAGTGGTGAGCTTGGCAGTGCTGGGTTAATGCCTGGACTAGGTGACCTCAGAGGGCTTTTCCATCCTAGATGGCTCTGTAATTCTGCAGTAGATCTCTAACTGGTGGTGGGTTCACTGCTCAGCCAGAGGGTGCATATCCAGAGGAGTCTGTGGGCTGTTAATATAGGGACCATTTTTCATATGGGGTTGCATAGTATCCACCAGAAAATGCCTTGTTTTCATTTGTATGTTTAGGCACTTCTGACAGTGCCCAAGAGATCAGCTGCACAAGCATTAGCTTTTGTTCTTTGTGTGGTGATGATGCTGTGGGGTGGGATGGGAACTCTCTGGGTTTGGCTTGGGGGTGCCCCAAATGCCTGTACTGAGTGACAAGGAGCTCAGGGAAGGGGGTACAACCCCTTAGTTTGCCATTCCTGCTTCATCTGATCCAACAACCTCTTGTAAAGTAGTCCCAGTATAAAAGGAAAGGGAAAAGTCCCAGCTAGGAACCCCAGATTTGAGTCTTGGCTCAGACAACTTTCTTTTCATCCTTATGCAAATCAGACAACTCCTGCTTATTTCATCATGAAGTGGGAGGCAGGATAGGGCTGACGTAGTCTGCAGTACCTCCCAGGACTATTAGGAAGGTTAATTAGTTAATGTTTCCAAAGTGTGATTATACAAGCGCCAAACAAAACTAACCAGAGGAAAAAATGACACGACCAAGAAAATAAATAAACATAAAGCCAAATTAAACTCAGTTAAGGGAGGTAACACTATGATATTAAATATGAAATGGTAGAATAAAAATAGAGATTGATGTAACTTGTATGAACTACAGAATACTGAGTGCAAAACTTATTTGCAGGCGGCACTACATGACCAGACAGACTGATTCTTGAAAGAGAGATTTTAGTTAAGTTTTAGGCTTCTGTGACACTGATTTATTTTAATGATACACAATACTTCACTTCACATTTGTGATTTCAAGACCTCTCTAAGTTTATGTAAATTTTAGCTGCTAGGGCACAAGATAAAATCGTGGCTCTTACTTACTTTTATAGTGTCACATAAATGTGAAAAATTGAAGAGTTGCTCCAGGCCAGCATGCTACATTTTGACACTGTGAGAATCTCTGTATCCTGCATACCCCGCTCTGATCAGGGAATATCTGTGAGAGCCTGCACAGAGGAGGAAGCAGAAAGCAAAGGACAAAGCAGCTCACATTGAGGAGGATCCAGAAGCAGTGCTCCCTCATTCCCAGGCTGTTTCACCATGTGGAGCAGCAGGCAAAAAGGAGAAAAAAAAACCTTATCAGGCCTTTAAACATATGAAATATTCTCAGTGGGATCTGAACAAGATCAGAATATTTCTCATGAGTCTGTCAGTTGGCAAACTCAGAATCGATCCTCTCTCCATGCAATCCTTGGGCTGAGATGGGGCTAGCTTGGAGTGAAATTGCCTGGTGGAAACATGCCTTGCTCTGCGATTTTGCCTGGTTCTGTAATCAAATTTCACAATAATGAAAACTGTAAGTCAAGAAATTGAGGAAATGTCATGAAAAAGAAACCCACGAAATAAATATGCGCTGAATAAATCCATCCACATTAACTTGGGAGGAACAGGAATAGTGGCTAGCACAGCACGTCTGCCTTCTCAGCTGATCACTGAATCACGGCCTGACTTTGAGCACATCACTAAAATCTTGCTTAGCTTTGGTTTTCTCCTGCAGGAAGGAGAGAGAACAAAGGATGTGTGTGCCAGGCTTGCTCCGAGCAGTCGGTGCCTGGCTGCCCACGGCTCCCACAGCCCCAGGCTGAGGAGAGGGAGGTGCATTCCTGAGGAGGCTCTCTCAGCACATCCAAGGCAGCCCCACATTCCAGCTGACTGATCCTCAGGCCTGGTGACACGGAATGGCAGCGAGGACAACCCCTGTGTGCACCCTGGGGTGCCTCTGGGCACTGGGAACCTGCTGTCCCCTTGCTCCTGCCATCCTGTGTTGTTCCAGCCCAGGAGCCCCAGGCCAGCTCTGCTCGTGCAGAGGAGCTGGGAAGGCTCTGCATGAAGGAATTCTGGTTTCTGTGGGAGCAGAAATGGTGTTTCTGCTCCTACAATCCTTTGAGAGATGCTGGTGGCTTCCAACACACGTTGGCTGTGTGGCACTGTGTGTGTCAAGGCTCTGCATGGCAGGGACTCGTTGTTTCTGCTCTCACAACCATTGCAAAGAGCTGCTGGTGGCTTTAAACCCAGGTTACCCTGTTTTTTCTGAGTTTTTTTAAGCCTTCTACTTGTTCATAAGATGGAGTCAGTTCTTTAGTTTCTGTACAACATTAAGGGTCAGTTTTTCAGGTTCTCACACTTTGGAACACAAACAACATTTCTTGGTTTTGTTCACTGTCCTTTGTTTACATATTTCAAGCCTGAAAATAAAGTTGGTTGACATCTGGTCTGGCCAGTGGGGTGAAGGGGTAGTAACCCCAGAAGCCAACCCACAACCAGACCCACAAATGTATAAAAGTAAAAGAAATAAACAGGCTCACCCTCTTTTTGGGGAGCAGCTTTTCACTGCAGACCTCCTGCCTTCATGTTGTTTCTTTGTGTGCTGCTTTCACAAACCCTTGTTGGCTGTGTGGCACTGTGTGTGTCAAGGCTCTCCATGTCAGGAACTCGGTGTTTCTGCTCTTACAAACCTTGCAAGGAGCTCCTGATGGCTTTAAACCCATGTTGGCTGTGTGGAACTGTGTGTGTCAAGGCTCTCCATGTCAGGAACTCAGTGTTTCTGCTCTTACAAACCTTGAAGGAGCTGCTGGTGGCTTTAAACCCATGTTGGTTGTGTGGAACTGTGTGTGTCAAGGCTCTCCATGTCAGGAACTCGGTGTTTCTGCTCTCACAAAAATTGCAAGGAGCTGCTGGTGGCTTTAAACCCATGTTGGCTGAGTGGCTCTGTGTCAGTGCTCAGCTGCAGGCTGTGGTCTGCACTGGGACCACTGCAGAGCTGAAGCTGCTGAGGCTCCTGTGGGTTTCATCCAAAATCCCTGCAGCTGTGGCTGCAAACTCCAAGGAATGTGTCGAGCTGTGTCAGCCACAGCAAGCTTCACCCATGCAAACCAGCCAAGGATGCTGGTGTGCTTTTCATGCTTGCAGGAGTTTCTCCCCTAAAATGGGAGTGTGGCAGCCCCTGCTGAGTTTCTGCCTTTTCCTCAGGGTCAGGGGACAGGTAGCACTGGTTGTCTGTGAGGAGTGTGTGCTACACAAACTAAAAATTAGAATGGTATCAAATGAAAACTCTGGACCCAGATGAGGCCATTCTGGTACCACAGGGAATCCTTCAGAGAATCCTACTCAGATTTATTGCACTGAAACCGAGTGCCCCAGGTCTGTGATGTCCATTGTTCCCCAAAGAGAAAATTCCTCCAGTGTTTTGTATTGCCTGCAAGTGACATTTACCAATACATATTTACCCTTTTCATGCTGTACTTAAATTAACAAGCCTTTTCTACTCCAATCCATGAACTTCCAGTGCATTAAACTGAAGGATTTTAGCTCATTCTACATCCAATAAAAGCTGTTCTTAATAGTTATTTTTTTAACCTGAGCAGTTCCTGTAGATGCCATTCCAAGGGCATCTATGTGACAGAAGCCACAGAAATTGCAGGGCAGGGCAGGTTAAAGTAGGTTCTACTGAGTTAATTTTGATTAAGCACACTTCTAAATTTGGCCCATCTTTTTTTTCTAGCATGCATATCTTCTATACCTGGTAGCAACACTCAAGGCACCCTGCAAAGGAGGAGAGAGGAAGGGGAAAGAAAATGTGGTTATGAAACATCAGAGTAGATCTGATCATGTCAAATTCCTCTGGAGAAAAAGAGAGAAAAAAATTACCAGCACGCAGTGCTTGAAGTCAATAAATGGAATTTACCCAATTCAGCAGAGGCATAAGGGAAATCACTCTTGATTTGTCTTTGATAGGTTGACAAAATCTCTGTTAAAGTTGTTTTAATGTGTTTGTAACTAGGCTTCCAAATACATTGAACTCAGGCCAGATCTCAGCTTAATAGGACCAGCCCTCCACGTCAATCAAATCTGTAGCTGGTGAGAAAAATGAACCTTTTTTTGTGCCCCTTGTTCTCAAGTTGGGCAAAGAGCCCAAAAGTGTCTGAGGTTTTACTTTGCCAAGCTTCTGAAGGAAAATTTACTTAGAGGAATGAAAATGCCTCATGGCTGTCTGTAGCACAATGAGACAAGTCAGGCCAAAAGCTGCCCCCAGACGTTTCCTTGTGGCATCTGTTGGGGTCAGCAGTGCCATCCTGCAGGTGAGCTGGGGGCAGAACTGAGCTTGCTGATAATGGAATCAGGCTTTATGAAGTGAAGGTACGTTCTGCTCTCCGTGTCGGCAACATTAATGAATTAATTCGCTGCTTAATTAATATACAAAGCCACGGAGTGCTGCTGGCAAATTAACTGTCAGCAAGGCACGTCTCTCCAAGGGTGACTGGGTGTTTCTTTTTTCTTCACCCTGCTTGTGTCAGGGGCAGAGATCACGTTAGGAGCTGAGTCATGGAGTTATAATGGGAACTACTGGGAGCTGAGCTCTTTGGAAGAAGCTGCTCGTGTCCTCTCCATCTCTGGATGCAGGAGACAAAGGTCAGAGCTCCATCCAACCTGAGGCACTGCAGAAGCATTTCTCCCTCTTTTTAATCCTGCAGTGACAGTCACCACCTCCTCACCCACACTTGCTTTATAGTTGAGAAACAAGATTATTTATATTAAAAAAAGGCTAAATATATTACAACTCAGTGCCATAGCTGTAAAGAAGAGCTGAAAATCTAGCTGCAATGGTATTATGTGAATCTGTGTCTGATTTTCCCCCAAATCTGGTCAGAATTTTTAAAATGGATCTAGATTCACAGCAAAGCACAATCCTGACTGCTTGCTGTTTAAACATAGTTGATTTTTCTCATCTCAGTAAAAGTGAAATGCATGCTTGGACTTTCTTGAATGGCTTGAACTTCTGAACAGACTGGTAATGAGTAGAAAACACCCGAAGCCCAGGGAGTTGTGCCATTCAAATTCACTTCAGGAGTGAGCTGAGGACTCAGCTTCCCCCCTGATCACACTTTGACTTGTGAGCTCAGAGTACACCACAGCTTCCAGCAAGGCCCCAACTTCTACTTTTTCTACAGAAATCACACGGAAACGGTGAAAACTTTGGTCAAAAACGAGCTCTGGTGCACTTGAAAGGCTTTGTGAACCATTTCTGCAAAGAGCTGCACGTTCATTAATCAAAGCTGGAAGCTGGCAGGGTGCAGTGGGTTGGTTGCTCACTGCACCCAGAGCTCAGCACCCAATCCAAGCCTCACTGAATCCTCTGGGAGCCCTTCCGTGCATTCCTGTAGGCTTTGGGTGAATGTCTGAATGACAACTAGGCCAGGATCTCCTCTCCAAGCACGATACAAATGAGGGTGCTAAGGAGAGGAGACAGTTGTTTACAAGGAATGCTGCATCTCAGGGCAAGGGGAGGACATGACTGCAGAAAAAAAAAATGCACCAAATGTTTTGCAAATCTGATTCTCTATCAGAAAAGTAATTTCACAACTATGTAAATACGCGGCTATTCTGTGAAAAAAAATTAAAAGCTCTGTCTTGCTACTTACACAAGAGGCTCCTTTGCTGTGATGAAAAACATCTGCCAGCATTTCCAGCAGTCTGCAGTGGGCATTTGCAGTGAGCTCTCTCTCCCAAATGCACAGGGACACTGAGTGGTGGAACTTGGTTTGTTGGCTGGGGGAGGGATTTGTACAGGAAAAAATGGGTGGTGGGGGCTCAGGCAGAGCTCTGATCCATTGTCCACTCTGCCCAAGGCCTGATGCCTCTGTTAGAGCCAAGAGTGATCAATGACAGAGCCTCCCCACCTTTCCAAATTTATCTCTGTGGGCTTTGTCCATTCCACATGCATTTACTCTTTCACAGTAAATCTTCAGATAAAACTGAGTCTACTATCCTTTAAGAAGGATCCTGTATTTCACAGGATGGTAAAGCTGAATTTGATTAGAAGCTTAGCAGGAAAAGCAGAGTCCCAAACAAGTGGACCTTAAACTAACTGGTATCTTTGTACTGACTTCAGTGGGCTCTGGGCAGCATCTAAGTTATAAATATATGAATTTTGATACCTCTTTGGCATTAAAACATGGGATGAGTGACTGACTATAAGGGAAATGAATGAACAGAATAAAATCTCCTCCACAAACCAAAATAATTGACAGCTAATGAAGTATTTCCAATGAATGAAAATACAAATTATATGAGAGTTATCCAAGTTGCTACAACTGACATGGTTTTCTGCCCTCATTACTTGTCTCCCCACTTTGACAGCAATTATCACTTAAAAGGATGTGCTTCATTTCACAGCTGCTATCAGCAGGACACTCTTTAACCATACCTGTTCAACAGGCCTCCAAAACTGTTAGGGATTTGCTATAGGGTTGGTGATCTGAGTTTTTAAAATTTAATCATAATTGTTTTTCTGTATCAGTGTCTTAGTTATGCAGAACTCTAGTTTTGCATTTCAAATCACAGCAAAAGTCTATTCCTAGCATGCAAAAGTAAAAATAATCCTGGTAATCAGAAGCTTATCAATAGGCAGACACTGACTGTGCATTTGATCCATGTGCTGAGACAACAGACATTGGGTTTTAGGGATGCACCACTGTAAATGTAACATCTACTGGTGAACCTGGCTGAGCTGTGCTCCTGCATCACATCCCTGCTGCTTTCCTGCTGCCCTGGGCTTGCAGGAGGGACCTGTGGATTCCCCTAACCCTGGAAAAGAGAGAATGGGACCGTGTGATTCCACACCAGGGATTAAGGGCCCACCTTGGGCAGGATTCAGCTCTTTGTTTGAAGAGGTTGAAGACACAGGGGCTGTGCTAGCTCAAAGCTTCTCAGCAGGGGGAAAGAAGCAGAGAAGACAGAGATGCTATGAAGGATTTGGGTGGTTGATAAGTGAAGAAGATGATTCTCTACAAGTGTGGTCTGTTTTGGAAAAGCTCAGTGTAGGCATCTCTAGGATCCCTGTGAAGAAGAGAGGAGATGTAGATGGAAGAAATGGGCAGCAACAAACCAGTTTTAGAATCCTAAACAAGGGGTTCCCTATGAAAAGCCAGAAGCTTTTATTTTTTTTTATTTTTTTTCATGCTTTCTTTCTGAAAAAGCAGTTAGGAATCAGGAAAAAAAAATCTGTTGTGGATCCCTCAGCCACAAGGTGCCATCAATTCCTGCCCTCAATGCACACCAGTGTCAAAGCCAGTTTGTCAATCCACCACTATTGACACACTCACTCTGAGAGACAAATAAAAAAAGCCCAGGGAAACCTCCCAGTCTTCTGCTTGTCTGGGCTATAAGCAGCTCCAGAGCTAATGATGGATGAACCTCCTAAGGTCTGAGATGTCAATGGGAGTTATGTGTTTGGATCAAAGACATGATATGACCCAGATAAACTTAAGACAGAAAGGTAGATCAAAATGTGGGTCAGGCAGTTGTTAGTGTTTCTTTAAAGATGATAGAGGAATGGTTTTTAACACTTCCGAGGAGTTTTGTTGATGTTCTTATGTGCGCTCTTTGTTTAAAAAAATAAATACATTTTTCATGCCTTCAAAATTCCAAGCTGCAGAAAATTTCCTCTTGTGATGAGAAGCATTCAAAACAAAAACATGTGGCCTGATTTGTCTTTTATAGAAATCAAAGGCTGTATTCTAAAGAGACTTCCTTTACCACACAAATGTAGCAGATGTTCTTTAAGATTATAGCTGCACAAGCAATCTACAGTTTGAATCTCAGAAGCATTTAAAGTTTTTTTTTTAGAGGAAGAGTTTTTGTGTTGTACGGTGATAAACTGTGAGTGAGTGTGAAAGGGATTGTCTAAGACAGGTAATTAAGGTGACAGTGTACAGTAAATTTGGCCAGCATTGTTTTCATTCAGGAAAATAAGGTTAAAAATGATCAGACTATCCCAGCTTAGTGTTTTACCAGTGGGCTAATTAAAACACATTTTCAGTGCCAAAGGTGAAGAGATTAGATCTATGGTAAAAGCAGCCCAACACAACAATTCAGAAGTGTGTGTTTGCATCTGTACTGTTAGCAGGACGTGATGCTGTTTCCACTGCTGCTGTCCCAGTGGAGCCCTGAGTGTGCACTGGAGCCAAGGCTGGGCTGCAGACCTGGCTCATCCTGTGAGGGGCACCAAGAGGATTCCTCAGTGTCTTCCAAGTTGCCTGGTCAAAATTCAAGCAGAAATGTCAGGGCTTGATCCTGCTGTCTTATTTATAATGTTCTTTTCCCTGACTGTGAAGCTCCTGCAACTCCTGAGCAGCTGAGTGACCATCCCAGGGGGCTTTGAGCCCTGGTCACCAGGGGGACACTGTTCTGACAGTCTCAAAAAATTGACTCTGAAGCAGTCTGAAATGGGAAATGAGGACATAAACCATGTCTGCAGCCTTGTTATTAGATCTAAAGAGTACTGGTCACTGTATGCCCTAGTGAGATTACTGAAGAAATAAATAAATAACAAATTAAATAAATATATAACAAAATAAATGATAAATAACTAAACGGGCAGGAAAAGACAAGGCCTGAAAAGGCAGCTCATGCAAGGGGGAAGCCCTCAAAGGCTTTTCAGCACCCAGAACACTCTGCAGCAATCAGAGTGGCTCTTGCTGGGTGGTAACACTGAGCAAATTCAGCCAGGGAGCCCCAGCCCTGCTGTGCTCACCCTGTGCCTGGGGCACAGGGGCTGTCCTGGCTGTTTGTGTTAACATCACCATCAACCCCAGCCTAGACAGAGAAAAATCTGCTTGGTCACTAGCAGGGGGGTTGGAGAACACCAGACTCTGAGAGACTTTGAGCCAGAATTAGATCTCACAGCTTCTGCTCTCTAAGTAAATGTGAGAGTATTGCTGGCAGGAAAAAACCACTCTGTCATTCCAGGATGGCTCTCTCATGATGGCAATCTTTTATTGATTTTTGTGAGCCATTAACCCACTCCTTTCAGGAATTCAGTAATGGATGTTGATGTGAGTTGGTCCTGGTGAGATCTGATGAGGAGGAGACCAGGCAATACCTTGCTCAGGGCTCAGAGCAGTGTGAGCCATCCCACCCCGTGGTGGGCTGTGAGCTGTGCTCACCTCTGTGTGCCTTGGGAAGCTCTTCCTTATCCTCTGCAAAGCCACCCTCACTTCTCATCTGACCTATCTTTACTTTTTTTGAGAAACGTATAGATGCAGTGTTACTTTCATATTTAGGAAGAGTTAATCACAACTTATCTACTGGACAAGAGGAATGCAGTCAGGAGAAGAGGGAGGGGTGCATGAGGGAAGGCAAGTGCAGCCTTTAAACCTGTTTTTGGTGACAAGCAGCTCATGCTGTCTGGCGGAAGTGCAACTTTTGTGTTTTGCTTCCCTCAGAGTTGGGCAATCCATGCTGAACACCCTGCACACGTGTTCTTGGCTGTGTTTTTACTCTCACTGGTTTGTCTGATCCTCATGGTCATATAAGAATGGTATCTTTGTGAAGATGAGTGTTTGTTTGTCTGTCTGTTTGTCTGTCTGTTTGTTTTTGGCAGATTAATCTCCAAACCCGGGCCAGGTTTCCCTGTGCAGGGTGTCGGGCCCAGGGAGGAAGGGAGAAGTGGAGGGCAGGGGCAGGGAAGCAAAGGACATTGTTGCTTCCCCATTAGTGCCAGCACTTCTGACATTTGCTCTGGGAGCAGCTGTGTGACTGCCCTGTGTCCTCTCCTCAGCAGAGGAGTTTTAACCCAGCTCTAAAAATATAAGGAACACATTTTGTCAAAATGAGGAAACTTCCCGTGTTGGAAGCATATGTGAAAACACAAGATGGTTTTCTGCACCAAAAAAAGCATTAGTGGCACAACTTTATGTGTGTGCTGATGCTCTGGGTGTGCTTCAGAAAAGAAAGATTGGGGTTAATTAACCTTTTTTTTTTAATATATATTTCTCCCAGCAAGGATGGAAGGGAGAGACTTTTTGTCACTTCTGAAATGATCACATTTATGAAACTGTTGAGTGGTGGCAGATACCACCCAGGAGAAATTGTTCATTACCCAATGCTTGTGCACAAGCTGGCACAATTTTGGGGGTGCCAGGAGCTGATTTTTATGAGCTCCAGCATTCTAATTGCAATGCATCTTTACCAGTACATGATCCCCTAGTAGATGCCTTTTCTCTGAAGATTGGAGAGGACACTGTTATGATCAGGAAATTTCCAGCCACTGGGTAACACTGTCCAAAATTCTGGCTTCAGTTATACCAATTGCAATACTTTCACCTTCCAAAATTGTCAGGCTGTCTTCTGTAGCTATCCCATAGCCACATCCATATTTTCCACTTGCAGGACAGAGAATAATTAATTTATCAAGACTGGGCCAAGATGATGGGGTTTCTTGTCTGCCTTTGAGCCAACGACCTCTGCTCCTGGTTCCAGGACTTGCTTTTCTTGCTGTTCTCATTCACTTATATGAGGTTATAAGCTGTGGCCCTGAATTATGAGAAAATACCTCAAAATGAGCCATGGCCCCATCCAAAGGCTATCACACACCCTCCTGGTGGCTCATTGTTCACACACTGTTAAATGTGGGAGGAAGGTTTGTCACGACGCTGGCAGAGCTGAACTGTCTGGATCTGACATCTCACTAAAAGAAATCTCCATTAACTCAGGCCAGCAAGAGTCCCTGCCCTATTTAATTCAGGCTTCCTCACTCTTTAAATGAGATATTTACTGGAAGACTGTACAGCACTGCTTTGCAGGATGCTGAGTGCAGAGAAACAGGGGAAGAGAGAAAATGGAAATGTGAAAGGAGGCAGAAAGACTGTTGGTGGTGGTGATCAGGGGGTGGTTAAGAGTAAAAAGCAAAATCCTTTGTATCATCTGTACTTTCCCCACAAATCTCTGTAGACACGATATCAGAATGTGTCCAAAATAAATAGAAATTATCTAGTCGAGTAAATCCTAAGAGAAAGTAGGATTTAGAAAGTTAATATTATGCATGTTAAAGATCTGACCTATTGCTTTTCCCCTGGTGAGCTAAAAAAGCTCAGGATGCTGCTGATAAGGCTGAGAAATAGAGTTATAATTTCAGTGAGAGTGGAAACAATTTTGACCCTGGTGAATTCTTTAAAATAAATCTCAGTGGTGCCAGAAAAGACCAGTAAGGATAGCTGGAGGTGGGTGATGGATTTCCTTGGGTTTTTCCAGAGTTGTGTCCCATTCCTTCACTCCAAGAACCATCCCTAAGGATGAGCAAGCAGAGCCAGGGTATTTCCCACTTAAATTTAAATCTCTTGTGGAGGTGCTGAAGGTCTGCTGGTTTTTCCAGTCCTCTACTGTAGTCAGTAGAGAGCCCAGCCTTGGAAAATGCAATTGCAATCCCCCTGGGACAGTTTATTTTTCTTCATGGACCAGAGAAAGGATCCAGACTGCTGATGTCACTAAACCAGGTATAATGAGTCTGGATGAAAATGAGCAGCAACAGCCCAAAAGTTGGAACTTTTGCTGGGAAAATACTAAAAAAAGTGTGTGGAAATTCATTACAAATTCTGCTTGTATTCTCAACTACTTCTATTAGTTTCCCAGGAATACTGTAGCAAATTATTTTAATGAGGGGGAAGTCATGGGAACATCTGGGATTTTTATTGAAAGCAGGAGAATTCTATATGGCTTGAAAGAAAGACTGAATAATTTTCTAGGAGATAAAGCTTTGTCAAATGTACTCATACATCAAAGTATGGGGGGAAAGAACTGCCTGAAACTTCTGGTTTGTGCTGTTCAAGGACATGGAATGAGTGAGATATTATCTCTTCTGGATTGAAAGCCTATTAATTGAAATCAAATTCAGAATTTTCACCTCCAAATCTAATAATTCCGAAATTTGAAACTCTTCTAATCAATGAGCCAAAAAAAGAGATTGCTATATCTACGACATAGATTGTATGAAACGATCTACATCTACAATCTACTACAACAAGTAATTGTTAGGAAATGTTTAAGAAATTTCTTTTTTCCACAAACCATCTGCAGCAAGTGATTTGAAGAGCATCATAATCTGAGGACAATCTATGAAACAGATAAAGCAGTAAAATTCATTGATCACTTCATGCACTTTGCATTGCCAGAGATTGGCAAGGAGCTCCAAAAGCTCCTGCTCACAGCTCTGAGGAGTGGTCAGGAATGGTTTTTGGCCACTCCTGACTGGGGAGGGTTAACAGGAACTTTGCAGCTGGTGGCAGCCTGACCTTTCCTGGGGGACTGAGTGCCTTGGAAAGGGAAGGATGACAAAACTGCACCATGGCTCTCCTGGGGCTGGGTTTGGGTCAGGCCTTGAGAGAGGGGAGGGCAGCAGCTCTGCCCCTCTGTGCACTCAGCCCTGCTGTGCACCAGGGATCCTGGAACAGCAAACCCCCAAAGAGGAATCAATGCTCAGGCACTGCTCAAAAAGCTCCTGACACCTCCCGTGCCAGCAGCCCAGCTTTGTGTTCCAGTGTGGAAGGGCTTTTGAGGGGCAGCAAGGCAGTGGCAGGTTTCTATTTGAGTATTCATGCTGAGGACATTGTATAGCACAAGCCCACACGTTGCTCTTCAATTAATTTTCCATTTACATCCCCCTGTACCTGACACATTCTGTTTGCATTGGGAATTAATATTTGCAAGACTAATGGAACCATCTTGGGCATCAAGGAAGAGGAAAAAAAAAAAAAAGATGAAAAAGAAGGGACAGAGACCCCAGGGGAGGTAAAAAAAGAGGTAGAGAGTATGTAGTCCTTGAAGAACTTCTTGCATTCTCAGTAAATGCAAGTGTTGTGTTCAGCAGCCATGTCAATTAATTTATGTTGGGCGGGTAGCTATACATGGCTTATCTATAGAATTAGATGATCCCTTCAGAGTTACTTAAAAAGAATAAAACACTCAGGCAAATTAAAAAAAATATATCATATTTTACTAAAATCCCATTAAACCGTCACACCCTCTTCTTTCTGCAATTCCTCTGGCACCATTTCCTTGGCAGAGTATTTGAGCCTATAATGCAACAAGAGGCATTAGCTTTCAGCTGAGGACCCTGTCTTTATAATGCTCAGCTTTTGCACCATTCAGATCCAACTGATACTTATCCAGATTGTTACTGGGAGCCTAATTTTGCACATGCATCAACTTTTACTGTGCATGATAGTGGCTAATTTTGGTCCCTGCCATTTGCAGCATTTGCCTCAAATCAATGTGATTCTCCAAAAAAAGTGGTTTGCCTGGGTACTGAGTTCAAGGTGCTTTGGTTCTACCTCACCAGGTAAATAAAATGCACTCAGGAATAAGCACTGAGGCCAGCAGGTGGACAGCACACACACAAATAAACTCATTTATCCTCTCAAAAAGTGGGAGTTTCATGTGCCCTGCTCCTTGGCCATGCTGTGATCACAGTCCATTCAGGGAAAAAGGAGCTGGAATGGGCCAAATTCATGCCAGAGAACAGCTTAGCAGTTGACTGTATAAACAGTTTTGTTCTAGTCCTGGGAATGTTTCCAGACACGTTTGAATTTACTAATTTAAATGTAGCCTTGAAGTCCCAGTGCTTGCAATACCACTTCAACATTTCCCCTGTGAGCAAAGGGAGAAGTCACGTGGACAAGATCACAACCACATCACTTTAATAAAACAGACAGTAGAAAGCAGACAATTATAGAAAGCAAAACTTACTTAACAGGATGGGAACTGGAAGCCTTTTATAGAATTGGTTTACATTTTCTGCATAGCAATGCAGGATGTTCTGACTGGAGAGGGTTGCAGTCTCTCCTAGTTAGTGAAAAGCACACGTTCATCTCTGCAGTGTTACCTGGAATCATGCTGTTAGACTTTAATAAGCAACATTCCTAGATGCATAACGAGTTATAAAAAAATTAGTAATGTCAGGAAGTAATTCAGAATAAAATAGGCCCTCTGGACCAATATATACTTGTAGGATGCAGGAAAATGTTTAATCAACTTCAGAGGAAGAAGCAAGAGAGAAGGGTGACATGAAAAAGAATCTCAATTGACAGAAATCGAGCAAGCCTGGAATTTGACTTAGAACGTGATTTTCATGATTCCCTCAATTTCAACCTCTAATTTCCTAATTTTTCATACCTTCCTGATGCAGCAAATATTTGCATTTTCTGTGTCAGTCTGAAGAGTCCAGATGAAAATGCCAGCGTTGCACATTGTGGTGTAGCTTTTCACAGGCATCTTCCATTTTTACAGACAAGTCTAGATGCAAATATTTGTAGTCTGGAGAAGTAGTTTGGCAACCTAATTTATAAGCATTAATGGATAATTGTTAGTAATTAAATGTTTGATTACCCAACTGGGCCCACAGATCAGGTTGCTGGATTTCCATCTGCTAATAGCTGTGTGCACAGGGGATCCCAGGACTGGAAATGGGAGTGAGGGCTGGGGTTTACAAAAAGCAAAACTGAAAGTGCAAGCATGAAGCTCATGAGCTAGGAAATATGAAGCTTTATCTCTCTATTCTGATTGCACTCCTCTGCATTCAAGAGTGCAGTGTAAATGTCTGCAGGTTTAAATATAATCCAGTGCATTAGAGATCAATGAATTAGACTGGTGTGTAATTGGAATTCCCTCTCTGCTTTTGTAGGCTGCAGGTAGGCACAGGTCACATCTGCTCATTTGTCCTGCATAACCTGCCCACATCTGAATTTGCAGGTGATGAAAATAAAGCCCCTGTCTGGATCTCTCTTCATTCCTCTGGTAGATGAGTCTCTGCACCCATGCAGACTGGTAGAGACATTCTGCAAATCAAGGAGGTTGCAAACCCTTCCCAGATGGGCAGCACTGCAGTGCTGGTCACAAAGGAGAGTTCAGCTTTCTCTCCAGTGTCTGGATCTGAAACTTCCCTTAACTGATGATGGAACATCATTCCTTCCTTTCACAGAGGCCATAAGAAGGATGCCTGCACAAACACCTGATGGAGCTGGTAGGGATAAAAGATTTCTTGTTCCTGGTTCTCTTGTGGCCCTCAGCTCATAGATTGCCTTTGCCCATCCTGGGAGGCCTGTACAGCAGATAAAGATCCCAGAATTAAGTCAGCTTTGAAAGGATTTAAAGCAGCCTTCTGTTCATCTGCAGACATGGGCATTATACAATGATTTCCTGACCAAGAAATTGGCCTTTCTCAAGGGTTTAAGTGACTGTCCTGCACAGCCACGCATTCCATGTACCATTTTCTAAAAACTTGTCTCACTTTGTGTGTATTTGCTCTGTGCTTCAGCTGAGTTCCCCTCACTGACAGCTGTCTAGCTGAAATATAGGACCAGAGACACAAACACCAATTAATATTTGCATGTAAGTGCCCTGGTTGCAGTGAGATCCCTACAAAACAGATGACTCCCTGCAGAGGCAGCAGCTCTCTGATATCACCACCCTGAAAGGGGGCTCTTTTTAGATGGTGAGAAGATTCTTGAAGTCTGAAGGGAAAGCAAGATTCCCATCCCTGGCAGCATGGGAGCAGCACAACCACTCATCATCAATAAGTAATCTGATCATGAGCAGCAAAGGTTAATGACTAATCTGTTTACCTGAGCTTCATTAATCAAAGATTTACTAGAAGTCAGAATCCTATGGCTGCTCAGGCACAGGCAGCTTTGCTTCCAGGTTGAAAAAGACAAACTATGCAAACGGCACGGAGCATGTAATTCAACAGAGAGCAATTTCCCAGTGTGCGGATGACAAAGGAGAGCATCAAAGAGGAGAGGCTCTAATCAGAAGGGATTATATCTGGGCTGTGTGGAGCAGAGGGAAAGCCTCAGTCTGCAGTGATGTGAGGAAGAGTTCGACTATGCCTGGCAGCAATATCCTCCACCTCCTGAAATGATTACCGAGCATTTTGATGTCGTGAAATATTATCCTCTTCTCCATGACAACTGACACCTCAATAATAGCACCTGTAAAGATTTAAAAGTTGCCAAAAGACTTCCTAAAACATTGTTCTAAACATCCAGCACAGGGGTCTGGGAAACACGGTTTAGATCACAGGGACAGAACCACTGGAGAATTGCTCTGCCTGCCCTTTCCAGGGAAATGGTGTGAGGCTTGCTGCAAAACCCATCTAATCTGAGATCTTTATGTCTGTTGGGACAGTTCATGTCCACATTATGGTCCTAATTGCCCTCAGGTTAAAGGCACTAGAGTAGCAGTTTAGGCTCTTGGTGCTGACTACTCTTTGTGCAACTTTATTCCAGTAGTTTTCTTTCTCCCCAGAACTCCCAGAGGGACAGTCCAGTTCACCTAGGGAAAGCACTTGAGGCAGAAAACTTTCTGATGGGCCCAGTCCTCCAACCCAATGAATTGTGATGACAGAGCCACTCACCTGTTTCCATCCCAGGAGGTGAAAATATGGACCTGAACAGAGTAAACCAGAATTAAAAAAACAAACAAACAAAAAAAAAACCCCAAAACCAAGAAACCAACAAACAAAAAAATCCTGCACAAAGTTAATTCTTTGAATTCAAGTGATAATAAAGTGTTTTTACATAGCACTGTCTCTGTGCCAACTTATGTGAAGCCAATTATATGTAAACCTAGACATGAGTGAAAAAAGAAATAAGAAAAATATGTTCTAAACTAGAGAATCCAAGGCCCTTTGGGGGCCTAGGTCCTTTATCTTGGTCTTTTGTTATATCTCATGATTCCACTGTTGTTTGCAGCGGGTAGAGAACAACACAAGGCAGGGAGAAAGTTAATTCAGTTTAATTTTCAGGCTCAGGCTGTGTAGTTACTGTTCCAGTCATGGCAGAGGCCACACTGGGATTACACTGGGTGACACAGGATGGTCATGATACAGAGATACAGAGGGGCTGTGGGCAGTGAAATGGACTCTGAGGAATCAAAGACCAGACCCATCCCAAGATGTAGCTGCAAAGCCACCTGCTCACTGGAATGCATTTTTTAATGCCATGTGCTGTGAACTAATTGATTCAGGGCCAGGTTATGGTTTTCTTTTCATTGTCTTTCTTCCTCCATCCAAAACTGAGGCTCAGAAAAGCCCTTTGGTGTGTGTCTGCTGCCCCTCTGCCTCCCCCAGATGTCTGGAGGCTCGGGCAGAGATGTCCTGGGAGATGTCCCAGCCTCAGCCGGGACCAGCACCAGCACCAGCAGCCCGGTGGGGAAAGAAGAAGAAGTGCATATATGTTACATTTAACAATCTTAAAAGTATCTAAAACATTTCCTAAGGTTCTGAACTTCCTCTTCTCCACCACACAGCAGCCCACAGCCCCGTGGTGCAGCAGCTCACTCAGTGTCTGCAGTGATTTCAGCCACCATCACACAGAGCCAAGGGCAGGGCTGGTTTGCAGGGCAGGACGTGGCTTTATCTGGTGTCATTATCAGAGTTCATTATCAGAGTGTGGCAAACCTGCCACCACTGCTGGGCATCCCTCAGGTTCAGCAGGAGCCATGGCACCTGACAAGGAAGATTCTGTTTTTTAATAAAATGTATTTTGGCTATAAGCAGTGCTGCTCTTTCCCTGGAGAGAATTATCAGTGTCATGTGAAGCTGCTTTTGCATGCACGGAGGAGAAGCTGAAGAACTGCACAGGCTGGGAACTCCCTGTAAAGTGGAAAAAGATCTCTGTGCAACCACAGATGCACCTTTACTACAGAACTGATTTTTAAAGACATAACTTCTCACTTTAACACTGAAACATTTTGCATAGTTAATTTATAGCCCAAAGAACCCAGGCAACTACTCCTCTCACAAGTAGACCAATAAAAGTAGGGGAATATAATTAAATGAGCAATTGGAATTCATTTTGAAATGATTGAATTGAAATGAGTAAGACCAACACTTAGGTTATTTTACTGGGAAATGTGTCCTTTAGGCTGCTAATGGAGTACAACCAAATAAAGAAACTACATATTTCTTAGTGGGAAAAAAAGATGGTAGGGTCCCCTGTGCAAGAATCAGGGCTCTTTTTATGAAGATAGAATGGGAACAGCAGAGGGCATGGACTTAGAGAAATCTTTGGAGGTGGCTGGCTGAGATTTTGTTGTATTGATCTTTTAACACCACTGTATCTTAATTGCATGGTTAATGACATGCTACAGAATTACATTCTTCACAGAATTTTCTGTTTCTTTGTGATTTGAATCAAATGCATATATATATATATATATATATATATGTATATCTATCTTCTTCCTCAGAGACAACTACACCATCTCTGGCGATAGGAATTAATGAGAGATGCTGCAATCCTTGAAATCAATGTAGTTGCATTGATTTGTACTGGTGTAGGAGCTGACCTTTGAGTTCAAAACCAATCTAATGATGTTAGAAGGAAAAAAAAAAACCCAAAAAACTAATAAATATACATAAGAGAAAATTATCAGAAATGTCCAAGTGAATTATCATAAAACCAGCCTTCAGATTACTTTTCTACAGTGCAAAATTTTAAAGAGAAACGTCTGTTTTCCATCAAGGGAGAAACGCCAGAGGGGACAAAAATCAGGCAGAAATAAGGGAATCCTCCAGCCCGTGGCCAGGGCAGCCTCTCTTATTCCCTTGCCAGGAGTTCTTTGCCGGGAGCTGCGGCTCTCTGAGGGGCAGGGGTGCGGCAGCAGCCGGGGAAGGAGCTCTCGGAGGAGCAGCATCTCCTGAGGATCAGCATCTCCTGGAGGATCAGCATCTCCCGGGGAAGCAGCATCTCCCGAGGAGCAGCATCTCCCGGAGGATCAGCATCTCCCGGAAGATCAGCATCTCCCGGAGGAGCTGTAGCTCCTGAAGGAGCAGCATCTCCCGGAGAAACCGCATCTCCCGAGGATCAGCATCTCCCGGAGGATCAGCAGCATCTCCCGGGGAAGCAGCATCTCCCGGAGCAGTGGCAGCTCCCGGGCCGATGCCGGCCGCCCTCGGGGCATTCCTGCGCCCCTGCAGCCTCATCGGGAATTCCGAGCAGGAGAGCAGTGTCTGGTTCCGTGTTGCTCCTGCCTGGGTGCAATCAGCGGTATTATACCTGAGAAGTGACTGGTGAGCATCTGCTAAAGAAACCGGGAAATGATACTCCCCTGGTGTTTCCTTAAAGTCTCTGCTGAGTTTTCTTTTTTCCCTTTTTTTTTTTTTTTTTTTTTTTTTTTTAAGTGTTTTTTTTCCACTGTTGCTCACAGTGAACTTTCTTTCTGTACAAGTGCCCAGGAACAGGACTTGGTACCAGTTTTTGTAGCTGTTGAGGGCCTGGCTGTGGGCGTTTACTCTCCCACCATTTCCCGTGTATTCACATCATTTCAATGTGTGTAATCTCATCCCAGAAATGAGGATTACACACAGTCAAATCAACTTGACTGCTCCCAAATTTTCTCTCTCTCTCTCTCTGTTTATCTATATATAAAAAACCCTTCCAATAGCTACTCCATTTCATAATATTAAGAAAATCAGCCAAAGAATCAGCCGAGAATGCACTGATAAATGCAATTACTGCTAGATTGATGTTTTTAAATGTTCTGTTGTTGACAAAAAGCCCTCAGAAACCTGAAATGTTAATCTGTTTTTCTTTTGCAAATTGAGTACTGCCTGCTGTGTACATCCTTTTATTACTGTAGGGCTGCTCATAAGCTCCAGGCTGTTGGCATTTATTTATTAAAAATGAAAAAGTATCAAGGAACAGCACTGAAATATTTTTTCAGTTGGTTTCCAAAACAAAAATAATTGGCAGATACAGGGGGAAAAAAAATGAAATTTTGGCCAAAAGAATATTGACAGACAAGCACAGAAGGAGCAGTGTGGGTACCCCCCAGGGACACAGAGCCAACTAAACAAAGCTGACTTTCACAAGTAGTTGTCTAGACAATCAAGAGGCTTTTTTAACAGATTGATGCTTAGGTTTAATAAAGAGGTCAAACTGCTTGAGTCTGCATGAAGCTGTAAGAAATCAAAAGCAAAATTCCACGGAGTGGTGCAAGAAGAGTGTAATCTGTTTGCAGGGGTTTCAGAACAAAATCGTTATGAAAATGGGCAGGGTTCCAAGCCAAAAGACACCTTCTGGTGCCATTTATCAACAGCTGCTTTAGAGAGCTGAGGTGTGCTACAGTGATCACTCATAGGCAGTGCTGCTGTCATTAATGAGCAGATTTTTTCCATTTGTTCTTTTTGCTCCTCTGAGAACAAGAAGTTGCTCTGGAATTTGCTGTCTAATAGTAAAGAACAGGAGTCTATAGAGGTGATTTAACATGGACATCCATGATTCTTTTTGTAAATATATCTGGGCAGCATCTAGAGTGGAAATTTTCCCCAACAGCTCCACCATGGATTTGGAGTGAGGGAATATCTCTGAGGGAAGAGCAAACTGAAATTAAAGTTGCAACCGCCACTATACCATTATACTCCAAGAACTTCAGTTCTTTAAAAACAAAAGGAGGAGTAGATCAGCAGCAGACATTTATTCATCCTGAGATTTAAGTGTTTCTCCTGAATTCTGCTCCTTTTTCTCTTCTTTCTCTGAATTCTGCTTTTTTCCCTCTTTTTCAGGAAAGTTGTTCTTGAGGGGCTGTGTTTGCCTAGTATTTATTATAGTAGTCTTTTATATAGAAAAATCTTATTATTTGTTTGCCAAAAGAAGCAAAAAATATTTGTCTGCATCCTCTGGGTAACTGAGCTCCAGTTTTGTAATTCCACCTGCATTTTGCAGAAAGAAACTACCCAAATATGGCACAGGATTTGAATGCTGTCTAATGGAATATGTAACATATAACAAGAGGAAAGATTGTATTTGGTTAGTATTTATATGGTTTTTAGCATTTCTTAGACAGGACATGCAATTATTGGTCTTTTTCTTTAAGTCCACAGATCCTTTTTTTTTTTTAAGTACTGCAGTCAATGCTGGAGTCATAACACAGCAAAGGTTTCACTCTCACTTACAAGCAGTGCCCTGGCAGATCCATATTTTTACAATTCCTTCAAATAAATCACAGACAAGACAAATATGAGGAAGAGCTCCAAAGCACAACCCTATGTCCATAAACTTGCACTTGGGCAGGAGCAGACAGGGCATGGTTTCCAGGGAGTTCACTTCATGCCTTGTGCACTTTAGAGCCATGTGTTCCATTTTATTTATTTACTTCAGTAACTCCTCTGTGTCCCTGAGGTTTGGAAATCTAAGGCCAAGGTCAGCAGCTACAGTGGGAGTTGTTGTGGTCTTTGTAGGCAGGAGGTGGAAGGAGTGGATTTAATTCCCTGCTGACACCAGTAGGATCTGGGAACAGGCAAGCCAAGCCCACTGCCAACCTTGTGATG
Organism: Cisticola juncidis; assembly: GCA_013400215.1. Lineage (NCBI taxonomy): Eukaryota > Metazoa > Chordata > Aves > Passeriformes > Cisticolidae > Cisticola > Cisticola juncidis. The sequence continues at coordinate 629,159 of VXBR01002707.1, forward strand.
TAGGTTGGGAACCAACCAGGAGGACTCTCCTCAAAAATGGAAGCACAGAAGGTTCCTAAAAGGAGATGCTTTTACTCCTGGTTTTTTTTTCCTCACTGTAAAATTGTTACACATAATTTGCTGCCAGCAATAAACCCCTCCCAGATGTGCTGGACTGACAGCCTGTGTGTATGAATTCTGGGGTGTTCTGCTGCAAAGAGCATAACACTGAAATGAGCACAGAACAGACTAAAGTACCAGAGGAACTGTGATTTCTGGCTTGAATAAGTCTAATTATTTGAATATTTGTCCTAGTCTGATTTTTGCTGTTCCAAATTATTCTTTTCCCTTTTTCTTCCCTTGGTTTCATAACTTGGCAAGTCCTATTTACTGATCAGCCTTTGTCTCTTTCTAAAAGGAAGGCCAGGGACTTTCTGTCATCTTTAAGTCAGCTGGCTTCCTCACTCTAAGCACAGTCTGAAAGAATGGGATAAAATTTGCACATTCAGCCCCATGAGTGCCCTTCCATGGAGCTGGCTGTCTCCATGAGCAAAGACAAAACCTGTGTCCAGCTGTGTGCACAGGCCTCTGCTTCCCAAATGTTCCTCAGTAGCTGACAACTTCTGGCAAGCAAAATATACCCTTTTTATACTATGCTGAACATTTAAAAAGTGGTAATAAATAGTTGGTAGCTTAGAGGTGTGATTTATTTGTTTGATGAATCACACAAGAGTCCATAACTCATGAAAGATTAAGGCTGAAGCAAGTTGTATGGCTCCTGCATTACAAGTGGAGATTAATGTCTTATTTCATGAAGCCTCATCATTAACTGGTCTGCATTACAGCAGTTTAATGTTAGTGACAGAAAGAATTGACTTTTAACATTTTTTAAATATTCTGCCACTTGATTGGTCTTTGCCAGGGGGATTTTTTCCAGACCTCAGAGATTTTGAAGGGAATAAATCCTGTCCCAGCAAGAGGTTTCTTACACACACCTGCACCCCACATGATTATCACTCAGACCCACCAGATCAGCAGGGTAATACAGATGGTTTTCACCCCGAATAAAGACTGCTTCAAGGCTTTTGGGACTTTCAGTCATGCTGAGTCACCCTGAGCCGACTCTCCTTTGTTAGAGTATCTCAATTTACAGCTCATCTACCATGACAGGAGTGGCTTCTGTTACAAATGCACTGCAAAAGGCTGGAACAGCTCTCTCCATCCACTGTGACTGCTCCTGCTTCTATCAGACCAGAGCAGTGATATTTTATGGTTTTCAGGGCTTCTTCCTTTGCAGGGACATATCTAGTTAAATACCAACTACATGGGAATCATCATATTTATTTTGGAACCAGAGATTGTATCTGCAAGTGACTTTATCTTTCATTGTAGTGTGTCATATCCCAACACTACAGTATTGAATACAAGTAATGTATTTAAATCTATTAAAACACTCCCATTTTAGAAATCCATTACAACTTCCCTTGTTGTTATTACCATATCCAAGAATGCCAATGCGACAGGAGAATTAACTTGATGAACAGTCCTGCAAAATGTGCAGCTACAAGCTGTTTCTAAAACATCTTTCAAGGCATCTCCATCAGCTCATGATTCTCTTTGGTTTTCTTCCTTTACTAGAACTATTTGCTAGCCCTTAGTTGTGGTAAGCGATTATTTGTGCTTTCAAACAAACTCCATGAAAAACGTTTTTCAAGTGGAGATCAAAGAGCCAAGGCAAACATAAAAGCAGTCTTATAAAAACTATGTATTAAAAAATCTAAGCACCATCCATATGCCAATTACATCCAAACCTCATGGTCCCTTCTCTGTGAGGCCTCTTAAAGGTGATAGAAACGTCAGATGGAACAAAAAGGGGCACTTTATGGAGAGGGGAATTATGGAGATGAGAGGAGCCATCCATTGAGGGGTTCTGGTTGGGAAGGGCAGATCCAAAGAGCAAAGCTGATTGTGCTCCCCAATTGCCATAGTCTGAGGGCTGTAATAGTTTCTAACAGTTGCAGGTGTCATCAAATAGAATTTTCACAAGCCTGGGGGTTAAAATGATGCCCTAAACCTACAACAGCATACAAACTCTTCAGTCCCTAGGAAGGATTTACTCTTTAGAGCTAAGGGCTGATTTTACACTCTGAGATCACACAGTTGTAAAATTCAAATACAAAATGTCCTATTCTGCTATGAGTTCCCTTAACACCTCTGCACCAGGATTTTCATTGCTTTGACCTCTGCCAGGGGTGGGGTGGTGGGGCTCAGATTTCCTTGCAGGGCACAAGGAAATCTTGTTACTTGTTAAAATTCCTTGTTACTGAGCATGGAGACCCCAAACACTCTGGTATCTGGAGCACTCATGGCATCAGTGCTCAGTGGATTTAAGCAAACAGCAAAAAGGCTCCAAGAAGTGCAATTATTTGAGATAATTAAAACTTCTTGCACTTGCTGACTAAACTCGGCCCAGATTGTGCTGCCATCTCCGTGCAACCATAGCAACTTCTTCCTTCCATTGTGTCCCAGATTAATGCAAACACCTGGAATCCAAAAAGGTGCATAAAACTTTATTGATCCTGGCGGGTGGCAGGGACCCAGTCACACAGCAGTGATTCACTTCCCAAAGCCCTGCCTCAGCAAGGAGCAGTGCTGGGCTCTCCAGAGACCCCTCTCTTCTCTGACTGCCTCAAAGTCCCAAGCAGGAATATTTTCAGATGATTACAGGAAATCACACATTCTTTCAAGAGATGTGAGCCTTCTTCGGTCAGGTTTTAGCATATCCATATTTTTAAGGATGGTTCACAACTAAATGTGGTATTGCTTTTCTTATTGTTTCTACTGGGTTCAGTTCAACACTTTTAAACCCCTACATGCCAACAGGGTTCAATGGCAGCAGCCTGTGGGCAATTAAGGTTAAATTTTAGTCCTGGTCATATGTGACTGCTCCTGTAAATGTGGTGAAACACAGTTGGAGCACATATTCCCCAGAGAGCAAGTAGGCAATGCTTTAAGGAAGCCATGGAAAGATAAATGGATGCAGAGAGGCTCTGGAATTTTGCTTGAAATAATTTTTGCTTTGCTTTTAATGATCAAAACCATTCCTCCCACTGAACCACATAAAAAAATAGCATTTGTGTCTGTGCCAAAGGTGGAGCGTAGTGTTGACCCACTGAAATGAAAGACAAGTGAAAAATTAATGAGAAACTGGAAACCAGCAGCTCCCACCCTGTGAGCAGTAGTCTTTTATATCCTTCTTCCATAGTGAGCATCTCTATGGGGCAAAAAATCACAGTAGCTCCTTTGACTTCAAAGGGGATGCACGGGTTAGGAAGGAGGGAAAACAATCCAGAGAGGGCTGTACTGAGTCTGCTCAACTCAGGAAGAGAAGAGAGCCCCTGGCAGAGCCAGTGAACACTCAGGGGAGTGGGGAATGCTTTTGTTATAGAGTTTAATGTAAAGAGGAAAAGCACCTAAAGGTGATCCAGCTTTGACTGAGGCTCTTCTTGGGCCAAAGCAGATGGAGCCTGGAACTTCAGCTCAAATTTCCAGAGTTAGGGAGACACAGACAGGTGTGACAAATAAACCTGAGGGTCAAAACCAGACTTTTTTGACAAACCCTTCACTCTCCAGATTCTGCTCTAGAAGAAATAAGCAGTCTGAGATTGTCCTGAACTTATTTCAGGAGGCATCCTAATTTTGGATTATGTCCTGGAAGGGTCCTTTTGCCCCTCCAAAGAACCCATTAATTAATTACACCTTTTAAATATAACTCTGCAATCTTTAAAATAGTTTCTCAGTCTCTTCTGGGAAACTTAAATGAAATAAATCGAAACATAGTCTTTCCTCATCTGTTTAGCCATCATCCAACCCAGTTTGCCCAAAAAATGAGAATTTACAAGGAAAAGATCCCTAGGATCTCCAACAAATCATTAAAAGCATTCATGTGTGCTCTTCCATTGGTATTTATGAGCCAAAAGAAGCTGCCATGCATGTCATATGCTTGCAGAAACCCAAGGAGTTTTCCTGATCTATTGTCTTTCCCTGTATGATAACGTTTGTCTTCCACAGCATGTTTAATAAATTCACATTATCATTTTGAAACGATGCCTCTGTGATCTGGGAGTGCATTATCACCTGCTCACTGGAAGTGGTCCCTCACCAGACCCACCATTTCTTAGGAATTAGATATAGAGTGTTTTAATTGCCTATCATTAAGTGCTGTACCTGTGCAGAATATTCTCTGTGAAGTCTGTGGAGCAGTCATTTCCTCCCCTGTAATTAACTGAGTTCACGTGGCAGCACTGGCAGGGAATTTTTTGGAAGGCAGGGAGGTTAAAAGGAGATGTGCTAGGTCTGAGTGAGACCCTGACTCAGCTGATTCCTGAGTCCTGGGTGTGTGAGTGTTACCATGACAAACTTCAGCAGCATCACATCCCCTGCAGCCCTGCAGAGGGAACTTTGCTCAGGTCAGGTGCTCCTGAGCCCAGAGGAGCTCCTCATCCCCCTCTAACCTTGCTCTAACCACACCAATTTGCAGCAGGGATGCTCCCCTGCCATCCCTTGGCAGGGTGTTTGAAAAGGTTGTTAGTCAACAGAATCCCTCAAATTCACCTTGTTTTACAGAAAAAGGGACAAAGTAGGAGGTGAGGTTTGAGAGTTTGAACACCTGCAGCCTCACTCTCCTCTGCTGATTTTAAAATGCCTGCAGGACCAGAAACAGCCCTGAACCTCTACCCCCCTGTGGAAATTGAGCAATGAGTCCAAAAGTTATTGGGGAGGGGAGGAGGATGTAGACACAGACACACAGACAGTGGGATTGCATAAGCCTTGTTCCCATGAGAAACCAGGCTGAAAAACAAACTGTCCTGACATGGGTTCTCATACTCTGCCTGGTAAGTAGGTCATGCCCTGTCCCAAACTCGTGTAACTTTGCCTTATCTCCAGTGGGCTCTCCTCTAGGACTCAATCCTGGGTTTGGCAGGTTTGACCTTTCATTTTTCATCTCACTGAGACGTCCTTAAGGAAAAACAACCAGACCAGGTTGATGCAATGCAACGTCAAGACCCACCATGATCTTGTACCACAGAGAGATTTGTGCTGTGGGACAGAATTATGGGACAGAAACCAGCAGGGAACAGCTCTGACACTGACCCTACTTACACAGCAGCTCCCACTGCTGTAGGGGATTGGGGGGTCTAAAATAATATCCCAGATCTCCAAAGGGTCTGCTCTTCCCTTGAAGCAGGAGAAGCTTCCCCATTAACATGAATGGGAGTTCTGTGTCTGCCCTGAAAATAGAATGGACCTTAGGTCTGGTCCTTTTATTTCCAAAGAAATAAAAACTTTGCTTGCCTGCTGCAGGGAGACACATTTATAAATTGTCAAGAAATTATATTAATAAAGGTGGTTCTTCAGTTTTATTCTGAGGCCTCACACTCTTCCCTAGGCATTTATCTCCAAGCTCATGGTCAATTCTAACCAAAATACTATACTTTTTATGAGACCCCAGCAGCCAAACCCAGTCTGTTTTTTCAAACCCCTGCAGTGGTCACCCTCCAGCAGACACCAGGTTCAGCAGGGCAGGTCTCCAGAAAGAGCTGCTGCCAGGGGAGCCCTGAGACCTCAGAGCTGTGGCCCCTGTGCTTATGGAGGGAAACTTCATTTTCCACCTCTTTGTGCCACATCAGCTCAGGGTGTGAGAGGGGCTGCCCTGCTGACCACAGCACGGATGGAACTGGAGCCATCACTGTCAGGAATTTGCACACCAGGATGTAGAGGAGGAAAGATCTCTGCAGTGCACCAGGACACCTCTGGAACCCTTCTCCACACTGAAGTGGGGATTGCAGTGCTAAAGGGCACAGAGCAAATGTGAGAATGGGAAGAGAGCTTGTGTTGTATTGTTACACATAGACACTTTTTTTGCTTTGTAACACACAGAGGAATATCCTTTCCCTTTCTCTTTCTTTTCTTTGAAACAAACAAAAACAAAACCAGAAACTTCTCCAACTTCTCTAGTTTACAAATTTGTTTTCTTTTCTTTTTTTCCTTTTTTTTTTTTCCTGTGGGAACCCCAAACTAAATTTATCCCCTGTAAAACTCCACATATACAAAAGGAAACCCCAAATTACTTTGCATCAAACACTCAGGGCATAGAAAGCACTGTGGTGTCAGATCTGTTTCCACCAGGGACATGTTCAAGGCCAGGCTGGATGGGGCTCTGAGCAACCTGATCTAGTGGAAGATGTCCCTACCCATGGCAGGGGTTGGAACTGGGTGATCTTTAAAGTCCCTTCCAACACAAACTATTCCATGTTTCTGTGATTCTTTGGTCAAGTGTATGCCAAGGCTCTCACTGAGCTGTCCTGTAACCTTGTCCTTTGTCTCTGTGTAATTGTCACTATGAATTTCAGAGAATTTGACCATCAAACTCATCAGGGCTTGGTCAATGGGCTGGTTATTAATCTGAATATGCTTGTTTATTATGGAAGGTTGTCCTATAAATGTCTGCTCCTCACACAGTCTGCTGTGTTCACTTCCTACATGTGCTTTCCAAAACGTTCCAGTCTCTGGCCAAGCTTCATCCAGCATAGGTGTCTGAAAATTAGATCTGAAGGATTCTGTTTATAAATTGGCCTTGCATCGCAAATTAAAGGGCAAAATGGCTTTACAGCTCTGCCCCTTGCAAACCAGTCTGTGAGCACAGGACAAACACCCCTGCAAAAGGGACAAAGAGAACCACAATAAAAAAGCATATTCCTTTTAGAAATTATTAAATAAAGCAAAATGCATGCACTGTTATGCTCACTTTTGATTTCCATACTGGGTTGCTTCAGTCACACATGGGAGTCTTGGAGGTGATATTACCTGTCTTGGATGCAGCATTACAAATGGATTCAAAACACTTTGCTGGGAAAAATAAAAAAGGAAAGAAGTCAGCAGAGCAGAAAAATAAACATTGCTCTACAAAAAAAAAAAAAAAAAAANAACCCCAAACTAAATTTATCCCCTGTAAAACTCCACATATACAAAAGGAAACCCCAAATTACTTTGCATCAAACACTCAGGGCATAGAAAGCACTGTGGTGTCAGATCTGTTTCCACCAGGGACATGTTCAAGGCCAGGCTGGATGGGGCTCTGAGCAACCTGATCTAGTGGAAGATGTCCCTACCCATGGCAGGGGTTGGAACTGGGTGATCTTTAAAGTCCCTTCCAACACAAACTATTCCATGTTTCTGTGATTCTTTGGTCAAGTGTATGCCAAGGCTCTCACTGAGCTGTCCTGTAACCTTGTCCTTTGTCTCTGTGTAATTGTCACTATGAATTTCAGAGAATTTGACCATCAAACTCATCAGGGCTTGGTCAATGGGCTGGTTATTAATCTGAATATGCTTGTTTATTATGGAAGGTTGTCCTATAAATGTCTGCTCCTCACACAGTCTGCTGTGTTCACTTCCTACATGTGCTTTCCAAAACGTTCCAGTCTCTGGCCAAGCTTCATCCAGCATAGGTGTCTGAAAATTAGATCTGAAGGATTCTGTTTATAAATTGGCCTTGCATCGCAAATTAAAGGGCAAAATGGCTTTACAGCTCTGCCCCTTGCAAACCAGTCTGTGAGCACAGGACAAACACCCCTGCAAAAGGGACAAAGAGAACCACAATAAAAAAGCATATTCCTTTTAGAAATTATTAAATAAAGCAAAATGCATGCACTGTTATGCTCACTTTTGATTTCCATACTGGGTTGCTTCAGTCACACATGGGAGTCTTGGAGGTGATATTACCTGTCTTGGATGCAGCATTACAAATGGATTCAAAACACTTTGCTGGGAAAAATAAAAAAGGAAAGAAGTCAGCAGAGCAGAAAAATAAACATTGCTCTACAAAAAAAAAAAAAAAAAAAAAAAAAAAAAAAAAAAAAAAAAAAAAAAAAAAAAAAAAAAAAAAAAAATCCACAGAAATAAATTACAAAGGAATTGCAAAAACAAACAAGCAAACAAACAAACAAAAACAAAAAAAAATTAAATAATATATATATACACCAAAGAACATTTAAAAAAAAATAGATTTTTTTAAAGTTATATTTGACTGTGAAAATAACCAGCGTTCCTTCAGCTGATTCATTCTCCACAAAACTGTTCTATTTTCTGTCACCTAAAAATATCTGGCTCCTTTTTGAAGAACTGATGAAGAACCTGGCTCCCTTTTCTTCTCCCAACATGCTCCAGCTTGAAAACTTCAGAGCTGTGATGCTGAGTTCCCTCCTCAGCCAGAGTGTGAACAGCAAGGATAGGATTTCTCCCATGTAGTTTTAACCACTGAAAAAGTGGATATCAAGTGTAAACCTCCCTTCTAGGCACTTTGTACCACCAGTATAGAGAGAAAAGCCTTTTGGAAATGCCCCTGACGTATAATTCAGACTATATATTATTATATATTATATTGTATTGACGTATAATTCAGACTAAACACCTGTAAGTAGCTGAGGTGGATCCCACCCACAGAGCTTTCTTCTTCCTCCAGGCCAATTAGATATAAATGCTGCTTCACCCTGATCTAATTTCAAGACTTTGAAACAAGGCTTTCAGTCAAAAATGCAAATTCAGTGAAAACCAGACCTTTTTGTGGGAAAGGGCTGGTTTCTGATTCCTGTCTTTAAAAGATATTTAGAAGAAAACAATAGGTGTGGTTTCTATGTTTTCAAAAAGCAAAATTTCCATTTTCTGTTTGAAACGAGTCTTGCTTTTGAAATTCACATTAATGTATAGTTATTAAAAAAAAAAAAGTAAAGGGTCAACATAAAAAAAGGAATCATTCTGCTGGCCCAGAGTGATTCCCATTATGTTTAAATCACAGATCTGCAAAGAAATTTCAATTTTTTTCCCTTTCATCCTGATTTAGATGAAGAAAAAAAAATCCAATCAAAACTTCAAACATCTATTTGGGAAACAAAAGCTATTTCCAATACAGCTTTGGTGTTTCATCCACGGCTGAATCACCCTTGTAAAAGGGCTGAGATGACTTCAGCTGTGCTGAGGGAATCCTGTTTTCCACTCTGTAGCTGTTTGGTGCTCAGCCCCAGCACTTTGTGCATCCAGCTGAGCTGGGGGACAAAGGAACCACCAAACACCGAGAGAGGGCTGGGGACAAACCTGAGAGGGGCTGGGGACAAACCTGAGAGGGTCTGGGCACAAACCTGAGAGGGGCTGGGGACAAACCTGAGAGGGTCTGGGCACAAACCTGAGAGGGGCTGGGGACAAACCTGAGAGGGTCTGGGCACAAACCTGAGAGGGGCTGGGGACAAACCTGAGAGGGTCTGGGCACAAACCTGAGAGGGGCTGGGGACAAACCTGAGAGGGTCTGGGCACAAACCTGAGAGGGGCTGGGGACAAACCTGAGAGGGTCTGGGCACAAACCTGAGAGGGGCTGGGGACAAACCTGAGAGGGTCTGGGCACAAACCTGAGAGGGGCTGGGGACAAACCTGAGAGGGTCTGGGCACAAACCTGAGAGGGGCTGGGGACAAACCTGAGAGGGTCTGGGCACAAACCTGAGAGGGGCTGGGGACAAACCTGAGAGGGTCTGGGCACAAACCTGAGAGGGGCTGGGGACAAACCTGAGAGGGTCTGGGCACAAACCTGAGAGGGGCTGGGGACAAACCTGAGAGGGTCTGGGCACAAACCTGAGAGGGGCTGGGGACAAACCTGAGAGGGTCTGGGCACAAACCTGAGAGGGGCTGGGGACAAACCTGAGAGGGCCTGGGCACAAACCTGAGAGGGGCTGGGGACAAACCTGAGAGGGGCTGGGGACAAACCTGAGAGGGTCTGGGCACAAACCTGAGTGTGCTCTGGGTACAAACCTGAGTGTGCTCTGGGTACAAACCTGAGTGTGCTCAGGACTGACCCAGGTCCCTCCTGGATCCAAGCAAGCAGCTCAGCAAGGGGCAGAACTGCAGCTCCAAGGCAAATAAACCCTGCCACAGATCACAAGACCCAGGGAAGATTTGCTTTTCCTGGGGTGAGTTCATGCTGGACTGGGGCTGGAGATGGCAGAGCAGCCCCTGGTTTCACCTGGCCAGAGCAGAGCTCTGCTCCTCACAGACAGCTGGCACACCCCACGTCCTTTTGTGCTCTGGGGGCTGTTGCCAGCCCTTGGTGCAGCCACAGGGACTCCAGTGCTGAAAAGAGCTGGCATCTCAGCACGGAACTGGGCTGTCCTGCAGATGCTTCAACACCAGAAAGAGGAAACAGTTCAGGAAAAAAAGATGCAGACCTGGCAAGTTCTTCTTTGTGGGGGAGGAAAGAAGAAGGAGAAATGGTGAAGGGTTTTGTCTTTTCTTCAGATGGAGAGGGCAGAGGAGGGAGCACTGGCTGGTGCCTCAGGACTGTGCTGCTGATGCTGCAGGCTGTAACTGGCAGGGGCAAATGCCCCATTGCTGGCAGTGAGTGCAGGGCTGTGCTCCAGAGTTGCCCCTTTTCCTGTCCCAAGGCTGCAGGACGTGTTCTGCAGTGCCTGCAGAGCAGCAGGGGAATTACACCGGCTCCACGTGATGCCCAGGAGCACAGAGAAGTGATGCTGGCAGCTGGGGGGTTCAGTGCCCTTTCAGAGAATCCCCAGCTCCTTCATCTACCCAGAAACCTCAGCCTCCATTTATTTCAGTAACTGAAATTGTGGGGTGTTTTTGCTACAGAGAGGGACTTAACATAGTCACTGTGTAGATTCCAAAAACAATCAGCAAATACATGGAAGACTATTTATTCATTTATTTATTTTAACTGGGGAAAAATATATATTTTTTTAAAAACAGTCTCAGTATCTTTGGATATTTGAAATGCTGGGGCTAATAGTATTTTCACTAGAGTAAGTAAAAGATGCACAGATCAACCCCAGAACACCAGACCTTGTTCTCATTTCTTCAGTGGGACAAACATGGGTGGGACAAATCAGCCCTCTGAGAGAGAAATGGGATATTCAAAACAGCAGGAAAATGTTTAATTGTTTGTCTAGTATCTTTGGGATGAGCATTGTTCACCCAACAAAGCCACCCCAGCTGCCATCTTGGCTTTTCCTTCTGATTTTTTATTTCCTTTTGATTGCTGGCCTCCTAATGAAAGCCAGACCAGAAGCCCTGGGACAAGGCTGTCTCACAGCTGGCAGTGCAGCAGAACAAGAGGCTCCCCCAGCCAGGCCAAGCCCTTGGATGTTCAAACTTTTTTCTTCTAAAGGCAAATATTTCACTGTGAACTGTTGAGCTTCCAGCTTTGTGGGATCTGCAGGTGGGCTCAGGTCTTGTTATTTCCAAGGGAGATAAACTCATTATGTGGTGATCTGGGAGTTACACAGTCCCTGGTTTGTCTTCCACAAGGGCACAGTTCACACACTGGATCCCCTTTGCCTCCATCCCTCTTCTCTTCCCTGTGCATTTGTTTGATGTGTGAGAGCACTGATGTGTGCCTGCACACAAACCCAGGGCATGGAGGAATAACCCACTGGACTAAATGTTGGAATACTATTTTCAAAGAGAAAGAGCCCCTCTCTCTCGGCTGAAATCAGAAAGAAACCAGAACTCTGGGATAAGGCTGCAGAGCCCTGGTGGAATACCAGGAGTCCCTCAGCCTCTCCAAGGTGCTCTGAGTTCAGATCAATTACTGCAGGTTGCCTTCCACCTATGGAGTCTCCATGAGCTCTACTTTTATTTTACCTCCTGCTTCCCTTTCTGTTCTTGTTTCCACCCATGGTGAGAGCTTTACCTTCCACCCCATGAAGCCCCCCAGGGACTCCCCTCTCCATCTGTGACAGGCAGGAGGGGATGTGTCTGACCATGATTTGCTGTGGTTCTTCATGGCTTCGGGGGAACTTTCCCCTCAGATGTCTAAACCATGTATTTTCTCTCCTCTGGAAGAACCAGGGGAAGGCAGGTGGTTAAGAATTTTGTGTATATATATATATTGTAGGTAATCTGGGTTAAAAACATTTGACCCAGCCTAGGCTAATATACTTCAGTGTGGCTGAAGTCAGAACAAAGCCCATTTTTTTGATTGATGGGCTCGGCGTGCAGGGGAATGGCACAAGACAGACTGTCCCTTTCCCCCTCTTGGCTCATGTCAAACGTGCAGAAGATTTGCACACAAGTAAAAAGGTCGCCTTGAAATGATATGAATCATTCTGAGGGGCTTTGCCCTACCTTGCCTTTTCCAAGTCATCTCTAATTCCTCCTCAAGGTATCACGTGAAAGAAAACCACAACAGACTGTGCCATTGCTTGCTCAAGTTGCTTATTTTTATCCAGCAGTGAATATCTTCACTTCCCTCTTTTCCATAGATTGATGGCTCTCCCAAAATCTCTTTCTGCAACAGAACTCGTTCCAAATTTAACCATCTCTGCACTGATGGCTTATTCAAGAATCAAATAAATTATTTGGTCTCTTTTTTCTCAAATGGGGACATTTTTATCAAGAGATCGTGGAAAAAGTTCAGTGGAAAAAGGAAAAGTACTTTTACCTCAGAAAGTCTCTCTTGGCATCACAACTGCTCTCACGCCTCTGTTTCCAAAATAAGGCTGTCCTGTACTGAGCAAAATCAGTCAGTTTACCCTCAGCCTTTTTTCCATTCCATTTTCATACAAATTTAATTGCTTAGAATTTTTGCTGGCAAGGGCTGTGTGAAAATTTGTGAAGGTATCAGAACTTGACCTCTTTTCTGAAATATTAAGGTATCCATGTTTCCTGCTCTTTTTTAATGCCAACAAGAAGCCAAAATAGTTGATTATTTTGTAAAGACATAAAATGTTGTCAAATGAAAATTCAGACACAGGAAGAATGCCAGTGAAATCTGTGTGTGCTACCCCAGCAGGTGATGGGGGCTGTGAGTGCAGTCAGTGATGGGCCAGGGAATGAAGCAGCAGTCCATGAATGAGGGTTTTACAGCCTTAACTGGGAAAGAAACAACAAATAACACAAACCCTAACAGGAATATGTTGGAGAGAGGGAGATTTCTAGCCATGCAGTGATGTTCTCCCAACAGGACGAGGAGCAGCAGAACTTTTCACTCCTCTCCAGCCAGGTCTTGATCCTCATTTAAGCACACACAGCAGAGCTGAGAGCACCTGCCTGGGAGCTGCCCCAGCCCTGCATGTTTGTGCTCTTAGTGCAGTCAGTGAAAGGAGAAAATATTGATTTTTTTTTTTTTTTTTTTTTTTTTTTTTTTTTTTTTTAGTGTGCCTGCTCTGAGCTAACTGGGAAATGAGGAGTGCTGGAATTAAGGCAAGCACTCGTTTTGCTGTGCAGTTTATTACATTTAAACGTTTTACTACCAAGACTTGACAAATCCCCTCTCCTCCCCCACCCCAAATAGGACACTTTTATCTGCATCTTGGCTTGAGAAGGAGACAAATCTTTTAGATTCTTCTGACTCTGGTAGAAATCTGGACCTCTGAGCAGCCTGGAGCTCCCCAAATGTGTGTTCTTCCTCTAAGACAGGGACAAAGCCTGGCCCTGCTACAAGGGACTGCTCGAGATTTCATGTCAGGCACCCTCCTTTAGTGCAACACCACGCTCTTCCTCTTTTATCTGAGCCCAGAGCAGGTCCAAACTGGAACTTCAAACATACAACCAACAGATGTTGTGAACATCAAGGGCCGCAGGAGGCGATTCAAATCCCATGATCCCAAAAGAGGAACTTGCTTTGTGAAATGCTTTCTTGCATACCCACAGATACTAGAAATCTCACGAGGACAGCCAGGCTGATAACATTTCCCTGTTCAGAAGGAGTATTTGCCCAGCCACAACAAATAAGGACATTTTAGTAGCTGTAAACATAAACCAGAGCCCTGCTTCAGCCACACAACTGAAATGTTGCATCTCTGCCCAAGCACAAACCCCAGCTGGGCTCTCCAGGCATCCTTCCACTCACATTCAGTTCTAGCAGCCATGAAATTCCTTCTCTCACCCAAATTTTGTCTCCCTGTACCTGGTAGTTCCACTATGCCCACCCAGCGTTCAGCTCTTGGAGACATCTGCAACACATTAAGTAACTTTTTAATTCAAGTTTTTATTACTCACACGGGGCTCACTCCTTTAAGGGAGAGGTGGGGTGGATTTCTTTTTCCCCAGGCTGCCGAAATACACACAAATATTTCAAAATAAATAAATGAAGCCTGTGGGCTGGGCAGGGATGGAGATTTACAGCTGCAGGGTGTAAAATTGGAATCCCCATCCCCGGCCCCGCCGCAGGGCTGCTCCCCTTGCACAACATGCAAAGGAAGGAAGTTGAAAGGAAGCAATTTATGAGTTAGCTCTGAGTAATCCAGTGATATGGTTAACAGTGCAGAGGTAGAAAAGCCTGTATGACAGAGGGAGTGTACGTGGGCTTGTAAATCAGTGCTGAACGGGAAGCTAAAGTGAGAAGAAGAAATCTGCCCAGCTCTACCAGGAGTGTGTGCCAAGGTCACGGGCAAGAGGGGTGCATAAAGTAAAGGGACTAGGGGAAGAAAAGCAGTTTTTTGTATTTTGTACCTCCACCTCAAAAATCACATAAATGGAGAAGCAGTGTTTTCCTTTCCTTCATAATTTCTTCTGAAGGAGGCAACTGCTGCAGAGGAAAATGATTTTCTCCTAAGAGCCAGTCAGAGAAGGATGGGACATATTTACTTATTCAATAGGCAGAGTCCTGATTCAGAGATAATAGAAGGGTTTTATCCTGTAATTTTGCTTATCACTCTCCTTTACTTTTTCACAGTTCTTAATAATGAGCAGCTTCAGATAGAACAAAACACACTCAGCTCCTCTGCTGAGCTTGAATAACATAGCAACTTTTTCTAGAGACCAAAAATATTTAGTGAGTTTTCCCCATGTCATTTGGCACTTGTGTCACATTAACTTCTTGTCAATAATCAAAGATATCATAAAGCTAAGGGTAAAAGCTGCCTACTCTTCCAGTTATTCTTTTTTAACTGAAAAAGAACAACACCTCTGATGCTTGCTTGAGTTTTGATAATCCATGAAGGTTCAGAAAAGGTTTGGGACATTTATCAAAACATAAACTTGAGCCCTTTCAGATTTGGTAATCCATATTTAATTTATTCCTTTAGACAGCCCCAGCTACCCATTCCTACACATTTGTTTAAAGGAAGAGGTCTAATAGCAATGCTTCTGTCTCCAAAGATAAAGTCCAGCACTAAGAGAGGTACAAGAAATGTAAATTGAACAGAGAATTTGAAACCATCTGCTGAATTTTTATTTAATTAAGGCCTCATCTGCATTTGAAACACAAATTAAAGTGTGAATTTAAATGAAAAAGAGATTGATGAATAACTTCACGGGCATCTGAGTTCTGGAACAAGAGTGCATTGTCCTTATTTACCTTAATACACTCGGAAATTATGTTATTCAAATTAGAAACACAGACTTCTCTCCAAGAACAAGAGCATCTATACTTGGAGTTAATCAGAAACACTCAAGAGCAATAGATGCAAGACAGTTTATTAGACAAGTTAGCAAGAAATTGTGAAATGAGCTTTGTGCTGCACATGTAACATATTTCATAGAACTTTAGGGAAGTTTCGAGTGCACAGCTCCCAAACCTCGCACTGATTGTTCTGAGGAAAAGCTTCCCTGGCTGTAAATCTGATGCAATGAATAGAAATAAGGGTTTGTTGTCAAAAAAAACCAAAGAAATAGCAGGCACAAGTGTAATCATAAGCAGTTTGGGGTTGCATGGGTCCTTTGGATTTTGCCAGATAGGTTCAATCTGAGCACAGAGAAGTTGCAAAAATGGAACACCCCAAGGAGAGTGTAAGGTTGAAATCCCAGTCTAGCTGAGCAGAGCAGATCCAAAAATCCATCCTGAAACCCAAAACTTCCTGGGATCTCTCCAGCCACAGAACAAAGGATCCATCTCATTCATTGCTCATAGAAAAAAGGAGTCTGGTACATTTTTCAGAACAGAACTTGCACCCATGCATTGAGAAATCTCTCCTTTAACCTGGCATGAGCTGCAGCAAGCCTGAAACTCCCACTGAGCTGCCCATGGAACTGATAAGACTCTGGTTTTCTCTCACAAGCCCCAGTGGTGAAATGCACCCATTTCAAGTCACACTTTTGCCATACTCTGTTTTTGCTGTCATCAACATTTCCCTGACCCCACTGCCCTGCAGAACAGAACCAGCTTCACCATGGTTGAGAGGATACAAAATGTTCCTCTCTGAATCTTCTGCCACAAACCAGGCTTGAGTGATTCATATAAAAGAGGCTCTGGAGACCAGCAGGTACAAATTTTCAAAATGTGAAGCACTTTTTTCGTTGGTTGTCAAAATGGATAAACCCCAGGGTGTTCAATCTGACCTGTGCTCGACCACACAGGATTTGGAACTGATCCAGCCTTGCTCAGCTCTGGGGAGCTCAGCAAGTGATTTCAAGGGCAACATGAAAAGGGAGGCTGAATCTGACCTACACCAGGTTACTTGTCCTGGCCTAAAAAATAAAAACCAAATCCTTCCTTTTTTGGAAAGCCAAAATGTCATAACAGCAGTGGGCCTACATCAGGTGTTTCATTACAGCAGGTCATGTGCAAACATATTCCCCTTCCTTTGACAATTGGGGGACCACCATACATGCTGGAACAGCACTAATATAAAAAATTAAAATTAAAATCTCGACCACACTAATAGTCCCATCAGGGAACAGCGATGAACTCACAGTGTAGATGATAAAAAGAGCAGCTGTAGCAATCTTATACTCATTACTTGTGTTTACAGCCTTCTGCAGAAAGTAGGAAGCACTGTGCTTCAGCACCCAAATACATGTAATCTTCCCCCCCAAATAAACAAACAGATATTTAAAAAATTATTTCTCCCAAAATTATTTCTTCCCAGAGTCAAAACTTAACTCAAAATTCACAGAGCACAGACACAGCAGGTTGCACAGAAGCCTAAAATCCTCCTGTAAGTAAATAAAACCAAATAACTGTAATAAAAAAAAAGTTAATTCTAGTCTTTTGTTTGTTTCCATTGTAAAATTGCCATGGGACCGAGGAAATATAGTAGCGCTTAATTTTAATAGTTCCATCATTGTAGATTGGCTGGGTATTAATTGTGTTAATGGTGATCATACTGAATTCATTTGGTATTTATTGAGAGACCACCTGTGCACCCATATGGTTTCCATCATTATTTAGGAGTAGTTAATGGACCCATTAGGAGTTAGCAGAAAGATGTGGGCTGGCAGTGCTTCCCGAGAGTGGTAGAAACATTCTGTTGATATCCATTGCATTTTGAGGATTTTCCAAAGTGCTATTTGCTTCCCACCAATTTTCTTTCTCTTTAAATTACGTATATTCTCATCTTAGCTTTTGAGAACTCCCAGAAAAATTAACTCATGTTTTCTTTGCCTATAACAAATCTGAGGGGACAACCTTTAACCTCCTGATTTTGGAAATTATCTCCTTGCACGTTTCCCCCTGGGGGAAGCAGGGCAGGGAAAAGCTTCCAGTGTCTCTGGTGGGTGGGTGCACTGGTGTGCAGGGGGAGAGGCTGGGAGGGGATGGGGAAAAGGGGAAATGGTGGCTGGGACTCTTGCCCTGCAGTGTGACAGATTTGCCCACGCAATCCGTAGAGTCAATTGTGCAAGACCAGAAACCTGTGGTGGGGAGGGGATGGTGGGGGAGTCACATGCAGGGAGTCAGCCCTGACTGTCAGCAGAGGAGAAGGAAGAATGCTTTGGCTGGGTGTGGTGGTAACCAAGGCTGCTGCTGACCGCACTGACCTCCTGCTTTGATCCCCAGGTCTGAGCAGACATTGCAAACACGCCAGGGGCTGGGGCAAAGCATTTCCATTTTTGGTGCCATGACAATGGGCAGATGGAGGAGCATCTGCGTGGCTTCAGAGCCACTTTGTTCCAACTGGAATCCCTGAAAGTGCTCATTTCCCCAGAAACAGGGAATACAGCACCCCCACTATGTACTTGAAAAATCCAGCCTTATTTGCTGGGTGCATCCCAAACAATGCAAGGCTTATGCAAACTTTGCTCTGTGCCAGTGTCCAGCTGTCAGTCACCTTCAATAACTTCTGAACTGGTTGGCCAATTACAACCAAATTCAATAAAACAGCGAGGTCCCAAAGGTTTTAGGTTTTGTAAAAATGGGAGGAGAGGAGAGGAGAGAGGAAGGAGAGAGAGCCCAGGCAGTGCCGTAACAGAGTACGAGGGGCTCACTTTTCTAGTCCCAGACAACAGATCCTTCACTCCTCAGGGAAGTTTTTTCTCTCACACGTATCTGAAAGATTTCCTCCTATTTTTAAAGATTTTCAAAACTCTTTCCTTCTCACAGACATGCTTTTTGAGGGAAGAAACATTGGTGCAGCTCTGCTAGATTTCAAGCAAGCCAGAAGGCCACAAATGACAAAGAAACCTAAATTCACTACTTGTCTTTCTCGGGGAAATACTTCTTTCAGTAAACAAGGAAGAGGCTGAGCTGTCTTCTATTCTTGCTGGGTAAACAATTAAGTTAACAGTTATTCATCAGTATATTCACAGTGTGAATGAGGCCTGGAACAATAATTTCTGCATATAGGGAATATAATCAGGGTATTTATGGCATGACTCTGGTGATTATTCATACTTCCAATTCACAACCTGATGCTGATAAATGGGGCTGTGTTCTCACAACCACACCTTTGGTATTTAAGAAGTCACTTTTCTGTGGCTTAGGAGGCCAGGTCAGATTTCAGTGCACCTCTTGACAAGGACACCTTCCTTCTCTAAACTGTTATTTGGGCTGCTTTCTTAACCAGCTACTTATAAAATAGATACCTCTGCATTAGCATTTTCCCAATCCCATTTTGAAGGAAATTTCCCAAATCGCTTAATTTACTATGCTTATATTCAAAATGCACAACAGCCTTGAAATGTACAACTGACATTGTTTGGGGGGAAATTACAACCAAAAATGGTGCATTCAAAGGACTTCAGCTGCTAATGAGCTCTCAATCCAGTGCACTGGGTTAGATCTACTGCAAGATATTCCCAAATATGTGGAGCAGGGAGGTCAGATTCCCATCACCAGCAGTTCAACCCACAGACTCTCCCCCATCACGTTGCTGTGTTTGTGCCCAATCCAGCTCTCTGTGGAGAGCAGAGCATGAGGACAGAGTGGGGAATGGCCCTCCACAAGTTCCTTAAGAGCCCAAGATATTACAAGATTATTTTTCACGTTTTAAGAAAAATCAGTTAAAATTTTTTCAATCTGCTGCTTAAAAATCGAGCAGTGCTTTTTGCTTTTTGCTTTGTTTATGGGTGATATGGTAAAATGTTAGCAGCTTGGAATTTCATAGTGCTGAGAGGGAGGGAGAATTTGATGGCTTCACAGCAAAATCTAATACCAGTCCGGGTTTCTGAGTCCTCAGCATGGCTGTGCCAGGTCAAAATCCACTCATAGATGGCTCCTCACTGGGCTGATGTGAGGCAAGTTATGGCTTCAGGTCCTGCCCTGAAAGATTCTGCCTGAAAGAGAGGAGACCCCAATTGCCACCCTGCTGATAAAACCTTGGGGAAAACTAAATGACAGCTCCATAAGAGCTGAAGCACCTTTGTGCCTGGGAGAGGTCAAGGTAGGATCTTAAAAAATAAGGGCAATCCTGAACAAACTGGGTGAAAAGAGATCTGCAGAAACATGCCAGTGCTTTCTGGTGGTTTTGGTAAAAAACTGAATATGCTCAGGCCAAAGGCTGGGGCTCGGCTGGTTGTTACAGAATTTAGTGGTATCTTTCTGAAATGGGAGGATTTGAAAGCAAAATGTTTTCTGCCATAAATTACCTTTGATTCTTCAGATTTTCTTCAGTCTGATACACCCCTACCTTCCTTTCCCTGCCCCATTTTCCTGTCTCACCAAACTCTTAATATTGCTTTCTTCTTTATGTTTTCAAACTTTTCTAGTCACTTTATATGAAAGGACCTAAATCACAAACCTTTTTAATTACAATATTTTCATGCTTGCATTTTTTCAATATCACAATAACTCTCCTTTATATTTTTCAATTTTTCCCTATTTACATCTTCTCTCATCTAATTCTAGCACTCCTGCTATTGTTTAGTCTACTGTCTTTACTTTTCCTATCCACTTTGCAAAAATACAACATTAAAAATGTTGGAGTTGTTTTATATTGGAAAGTTTAGCTTCTCTGTGGCCCCATATAAGTGAAACTCCTCTGTGCTGTTCCAGTGCCACAAAAATGATGCCAAATTTCCACAGGGTACTCCTGTTCAGAGCTGTGCTTGGTGCTGCTAGCCCTGGCCTAGCTGCTCCAGAGCAGGAGAGGTTTTAGGGAATTACTGCCCAATGTGGGTTTTTTCAAGCTTTCATTTTCTTTCCTCCCTCTCTAGTGTGATGAATCTGTGCACGAGGGCTTTAAAACCTGCAGCCACAGAGGAACCATTTCACTGCCTGTTGCTTGAAATCCCTCCCTCATCCCACAGCTGAGGCTGCATTTGAGATCCAAAACCCCTCCATGCCTTGTCTACTGCTTTATTCTGTATCAAACTGGAAAGGACTGGAAACAAAGCAAGTTGAAACTCTTTGCTTTTAAAAGGGTTTAAAATCCTCTTGTAACATCCCTTTTAAGCTAAGATGAGCAAACAGTGGATCCTCCAAAAATCCCCACTGAAGTAGCTCTCAAGCAGTTCCATAAGGTCCAGATCCATCACATTTTTTCTTACAAATCTGTGAGATCTCTCCATAGCACTTTCCAGAGTGCTTTTGGGGTGTAAATACAACAATGCAGCACAGGATGCTGCACAAAGCTTCTGGAACTGCAGGTAAGATGCATGGAACCAGGAAAGGAGTTCCCATCAGCCTTTGATCCTTAACCTGTGTATGATGACTCTACAGAAACTCCCCCCTAAATCTAAATATCTCCTTATTTATGTTTATATATTTTAATGGACTTCCACCCTTCCCTCCCCAGGGCACAATCTGTGTGGCAAAGATACTGTGAGATCTGTTTTGTCCCCCATGTTTTGGGGAGCTGAGGAACTGTGAGAAATCCTGATCTGATGTTATTTCAGCCCCACAAACACCTCCCTGAGTGACTCGAAGTGCTTGCAAAAAGTAAAGGGAAAAAAAAAAAAAGAGAGAGAGAAGAAAAAAAAAGTAAACACAAGTACCTGGAATGGAAATACAAGTCCCCAGAGCCAGACACACACTGCAGTTTGTCAGAGCAGAGAGGACTGACAGCCCAAGCCCTCTTGGTGGTGTGCAGGGTCTCTGAAAGGTTCTCTGGGTGATTTGCCCATGTTTAACACCACACTCAAGGGGAAGTGGAAGGAGCTGTATTGTTCCTTTTCCCCAGTTGTACTCAGCTCCTCTTCTTCCCTGAGATCTCAGCAGAGGCTGCTCCAGACCTCAGGCTCCTAAGGCAGTGAAGCTCCACGGCTTCAGGGCTGGATGCAGTATTGTCCCTCAGTCCTGTGTGCCTGCAGGCTGAAGGGTGACAGGAATTTCACTGTGTGCTACCCTGAAGGAACACTGGGCTCACCACTGGGATCACCTACACCTAACCCTAACCCAGCTGCTGCCAACACAACTGCTGCCACTGCTGAGTCCATCCCACCCACCCCAGGAATGTCTCCTCTGCCCCCATCAGGGCTATGACTGTGCAGGAAAAATTATTTTGTGCAAAACTTGTGTTCCAGCCTCAGGGGAGATACAACCACTGTGTCTCCTTCCCCTTGCACTGGAGTGGGGCTTCCAGCAGACCCTGTTGGAGCCCATCACTGCTGATCATGGTGCACAAGAGTTTTATTGCTCTGTGTGGGAGGCCACAGGTATTATTTTCTGTGGCTGTGCAAATCAACACATATTAACTATAAACTCTCAGTCATGTGCAAGGGATGTTATGCCCCCTTCATTCATTATCTTACTTTTAGGCTTTATTCTCTTAAAAGACTTAATCTTTACTTATTTTCCCTTTTTCTAGACATGAAGGTGTGAATCACACACACAGTGAGGATTCAAGAATCTACTGACACAAGAACCCTTGGTTCTAAAGCATCTAAAGGTATCCAGGGTTATGGAATTGAGAGCTCACACTCTGTGGCACAGCAGATCTCAGCCAGTGAGTCCAGTTCAGGGTAATACTGAAAACCTGACCTTGGTTTTACCCGTGCAGCGTCAATGCCTCAGTACAAACCAGGAGTTATTTACATCCCTGGGAGGGATGGGATCTATTGGGACTGTTTGGCTGCCAGTGATGCAAAAGGACTGTGTGGGTAGGAAACAGCACGCCTGGACCACTGGGCTGTAGGTCATAATACCCAAGATACTACTGACATTTTGGTTGTGCCCATTTGCCCTTTAAAACCCTTTAACCTCCTTGTCTCTCCATCCAGCTTCTGTCTGTCCAGCTGGCCTGGGCACAGCTCAGCTGCAGTGATTTTATCATCCATACTGAGCTGGGTGATCTCTAAAATGAAAAGGTTGATCAGACAGAAGTGAATCTGAAGACAACATGTATTTTTGTGGAAGAAAAACCTTTTGGAGAAAGGCTGTAAAGCCACATCTTAAATTCACTGAGTTTCCAAATAATTTAGGCCCAGATTTTAAGCTCAAGCACATCTGGGACAATTACTGCTCCAAACATGTGGTACATGTCCTAGAAGAAAGTCTTTTAAAACTAAATAGTTATGAAAAACCCCAAGAAACCCTCTGGCTTTTCCACAGAAGCAAGGCAGGGCTGCCACCAAACTTGGTGCCAACAGCTTTGGAAGCCCCAAACAGAGTTACATAATAATGACAAGTATCAAACAAATGGAAGAAAACAAGGGTAGGGGGAAATGCTGCTCTCCCTTTCCCTGTTCCCTCCACCTTTTTTCCTGCCCACCCCTGTGTAAATGACTCCAATAAACCATGAGAAGACCAGCTTGCCAGCAGCTGGCACGTTGGACCTGGGCAGATGCCAACCATGGGCTCACACTGGTTTGGACACATGGGTTTTTCTTAAATATATAAATCACATATGTGCCAGTCTGAATGGCTGCTGAGCCACTGAAACCAAGATAAGCAAAGGCAGCTTCACTTAGCATGCACTCTGCATGTTCTCCAGATCCTGTGTCCCCTCCTGTGCTAGGCTGACTCCTCTAATGAGGTTCTTATGCAACTTTATTCCAGTTACACAGAGCCTGAGTCCTTCTTCCAGTCAGCTCCAAATTTTCAGCTGAGTATAGAGACCAGTTTTTGTCATAGATTTGTCAGGCAAAAGGAGCTGCATCATTTGGCTTTCAGCGCCCCAGCCATGAAGATTTCTCTGTGCAATAAGAAATCAATTAGATTTTTCTATGCAATTAGACACAGAAATATGCCATTTTTTTATTTATGCCTGTGATTTATTTTGTGGAGCATCTCCTTAGTGAAATGACAGTTGATGCTTCATAAAAAGAGAAAAAATTACAGTTTCTGACCTAAAGAAATTCCCAGTGAGGTGCTTGTGGCTAATGTTTGAAAGCAATAAGGGCTGAGAAGAGGAAAGTTCCTTTGAACCTGTTGTGTAGTGGTGAGAATCCTTCAGGGAAAAAGGGCCCATGTGGGTCAGAGGCTGAGGCAGGTGGGTATCACCACCCAGAGGAGCTGTGTGAATCTCTCTGCCTGACCCTGTCATCAGGTGTTCCATGGAGAACCAGGGCCCAGATCCTCAGCACTCCACATCTTGGAGTCACTGACAAAAATGTCACTTTTCTGCTTTTCTGAACCCCCCAAGACTCTTCGAGCATCTGCCCTGTGCAGGCATTCAGCCATGTCTGAAAAGGAGACTCTTCAGGAAAACAAAGTGTTTTCCTGTGCCTTAACTCAAGCTGGAAAATGGAGCACAGACTCCAACTCACAGACATCAGGACATATTATTGCTCCTTTTGTCTTAGGACTCACATCAGCAACAGGGAATGGAAAAAACGTGTGAATAGGGTCATTTCCAAGTTATGTGATTCACTCTGATAGGATGTTGCATTTCTTTGTCTCTCTTCAAGGAATCACGTGGAATAAAACCACAACAGGCTGCTGACTTGCTGTGGAGTGAGGGGGGTTGGTGGAGGGAAGGAATAAAAGTGCCTCTTATTTTAGAAAATAATTAACGTGCTTATCTTCTTCCAGGTGTCTCCAAGGCCTGTGGAGGTTTGACAGGATTCTCATGAAGGAGAACTTCTGCCCACAGCTCTGCCCCATTATCTCCCTCACACATAACAGGGCTGGAGCTTGTGGTGCAGTGACCTCAGCGTGGTTGCAAAAGGAGTTTGCTTGCTTTATTCTCCCCACACGTGATCCCATCAGAAACACCACTCTGTGCCTGGTGATTTCTCCTTAACTCTTTCCTCTCAGAGGGAAAGCACTGGATAAACTCTGTTATGTGCCCTTTTATCTGTGGAGATCATGCTGGGTGATTCCTGGCATTTGCCCAGGTCAGTGCCCTCCAGGGTGGAGAGTTTTTGCCCCAGGAAGGCAGAGCTCCTGGAGAGCAGTGCATGGCTGTGCCATGTGTTGGAGATTTTGTTGGACACACTAAAGACACCTGGACTTCAGATAAGGTGCTGTGCACAGGCAGAGCCCAGCACTGACCTCGTGGTACCTGTTTGCCAGCCCAGGGTCCCCTATAACTGTGGGATGGGCATCTGAGTCCTCTGTTCTGTGTGCAAGAAGGGAGTAACAGAGTTTTGGATGAAACAGATTTTTTCTTTCTGTAGAACAGCTGAAATCCTGGGACAGCATAAAATGGAGAAATCCTGTTCTCTTTAAAATTCTCTATCAAGTTTATGCTTTTTTTCTTACAACACTGCTTTCCCCCTCCTGCTTTCTTTGAATAGAGATACTGAGGCAAGGAGTTGTCCTCTCCCTGAGCACTCTTTGCTAGTGGGAAAAAGCAGACCAACTAACCTTTGTCACCACCCAGGCTCTGGACAGAGGGGTGAAGATCTTGTAAAACTGTCTTCCTGCATGTTTGCAAAGCACTTAAGGGTCTGATTGTATTACTACTGCTGATAATAAATATTGTTAATAATGAAAGCAGGAAGGAGCTGTTTACTGGGTGCTGCATGAGAAAGGCAAAGTTGGCTACAGCTGCTTCCAAATGTGTGGAGATCGGGACAAGGGACTGTGTGTGCAGGGTGGTGTTGAGAAAAGATTGGTTCTGAAATCTGAATGGGGATTTAGGGGAGCAACCCTTGATGTGTTTGTTTGTGTTTGTGGATGAAATACTGCCCTTATGTTGGGATATTCCTTGCTCTCTTCCATAGCTGGTGCATTTTTTGCTCCGCGATTGTACCATTTCAGTTCTTACAATGAGATTAAAGAAGAAAAAGAAAAGATGAGTTTGTGTTTATTTCAACTAAAAAAACATATTGCTTTCAATTTGCCTGTTGGATAGACAAGAGGCATTTTGGCTTCAGAGCATGACAGTTGTGCCTCATTAAAAAAATTTTGGGATGGAATCCTCTTGCCCCAGCCAGCAATACCACCAGCACCACCAGCGACTTCCAGTGCAGGAGTTATGAATGCAGCACAGCAGGAGCTCTTTGGGCATGTGCTC
Source organism: Cisticola juncidis (assembly GCA_013400215.1). Lineage (NCBI taxonomy): Eukaryota > Metazoa > Chordata > Aves > Passeriformes > Cisticolidae > Cisticola > Cisticola juncidis. Next base: position 654,694 of record VXBR01002707.1, read on the forward strand.
CCCCTGGGCTCACCCTGACAGGAACCCTTAGAGGAAAAGAAAAGGGCCCAAAAAGAGTGTGAGGTTGTTTATTTCTTCCATTTCTATACATTTGTGTGTCTGGTTATGGATTGGCTGCTGGGGTTACTACTCCTTCACCCCACTGGCCACACCAGCTGTCAACCAACATTATTGTCATGCTAGAAATATGTAGACAAAGGACAGTGAACAAAACCAAGAAAGGTTGTTTATGTTCCAAAGTGTGAGAACCTGAAAAACTGACCTTAATGTTGTACAGAAACTAAAGATCTGACTTCATCTTATGAACAAGTAGAAGGCTTTAAAAAAACTCAGAAAAACCAGCGCAACAGTGATTGGCCCCAGGACAGATGGACAGGGGTTTTTCCATAGCATAGGGCAGGGTCAGGGGAAAGATGGACAGCTGAGCAAAGCTTGCAGGGACAGGGCAGGGGTAGGAGAGGTAGACAAAGAGACAAAGGGGAGACAAACCTGGATGGCACCTGACCCATGGGGCAGGGGGAAACAGGGAGGAACCTCTGAGGTACAGAACTCAAAACAGCTTAACAAGGAGCCAGCAGCACACCTGGGAAGGTGTGGGATGCCTGCCACGCTGCAGGAGGGGAGCTCAGCTGACAGAAGGCTCCAGCAGCGCGGTGCCGCCGGCCCCGGGTTTGCACACTTCACTTGACACCTCTGCCTTGTCCTACAGATGTTGTGCTGCGTTTGGGATGGAGCCTCCCACGATGCAGCTGTTTGAACACATGTGCATTTTCCACTCAGCAAACCGCAAGGATAAGGCAGCGGGGTTACAACGTTCGGATCCTAGGGCTAGAATGAGAGAAGCAGGAGAGGTGTTTCTTTGGGAAATCTCCGTACTTGCTCCTGTAGTTTCTCTCTTTCTGATTTTATTCACTGAATGTTCTGCACTCAGGCCATGGGGAAGGTAAGGTCTGATTGATATTGCAAGTGACAACTGAGGCCTTGAAATCCTTTCTTCAGTTCATCTTCAGGACATGATAAGCCCAGAGTGTTTTGCTAGTTCTAAAGAAGTATTTTACCTTTAATTTGCAAAAATGCACTTTATTCCAGTTCCTGTTACTTGGGAATAAATTAGAGTCTGCCCCAATAAAGGAGTTTAGAGAGGAATTATTGCATATGCTCAGAAGAGAAATATTTTTATGATATTCTTTTCCCTTTGCCATAATAGAATATGAGAAGAGATGGTTACATCCCACCAAGAGTCTCACAAAACCATCAAAAGCCTTTTCTTCTGTCAATAAACTACAGAAGTTGGGGAGACTCGTGTGAATGATTTAATAAAATAAAATGAGCCCCAAAATGGGCTTCTTAAGGACCATGAGATCTCAGGCATCATTATTCTCTCATAGCCAAGGGCATCTATTGCAGGTACCTTCAATTATTTGACTCCTGATTTACGTCAGTTGGTTTAAGGCGAATTGCACTTCTTTTTCCTCTGATCCAACATCTGTTTTTTTGAAAAACAGATGTGCACAAATCAATCTGATTAATGTGCTTGATTCTGCAATTACTGCAGGATAAATCAGCAGCGCACTAAAATCAACCTGGTGTCGAATTCATGCTCCTACACCTTCAGCACCCAGCCTGTCTTGACTTAGGTCTTTGCTCTAGGAAACTTCTTTAGATACAAAAGGGCCAGAGTAAAACCCTCAGTGTCAGGACATGCCAAAAGGCTCAGTGCCAAGAGCATTTCAGATGATCTGATGTAGAGTTATCAATAAAGAGGCTTCAATGAAAAAATTCAGTGCCTTTAAAATGGCTGCAAATTATCTTGTATGCTAACAGAGCAGAAATATCCCTTCCTCATTTAGTTACATGAGCTTCTTAGATATTACGTTAAGATGTCAAGGCAAAATAGAAATATATATATAAATATAAATATAAATAAAATATGTATATCTATCATATATATAATATAAAATATAGACTGACTGAAGGGGGTACAGCTTTTTTAAAGTGATGAGGGATGCAATGGATTATCTGGTGGAGAATCAGTCTCCATGCTCCATAAACCAGCTGGAAGTCCCAGCATATGTTGCTGTTTTCTCTGAAGGTCTTGCTGCTGTAGAGCCAACACAGGAATTAAAATTAAGAAAGTTCTCTTTACAGATTGGTTTATGACTGATTTTGTTCATGTGAGGGGAAAGGTGAGTGGGAAGATCCCCATGGATGCTCTGCTGGTGCTGGGTGCTGTCAGCACTGCCCTGTGCTGTGAAAAGCCTTTCACACAGGGGCTGTGGAGTGAAGCCCATTTTGTACCCCTGCCTTCCATCTCCTCCTGTGGTGGGAGCTGGGATTCCCTCCCAGCTCAGGACAGGTCCCAGTGGCAGCAGCCACTCGTTGTAGGTCTGGTGCTGGTGTTGATTGTTACTTGACCTTGGTATTTGTATGAGGGGGAGCAACTCATATGAAGGGAAAATGAAAAAGAATTTCCCCCCTTATTCATCTGTCACAGCTGCCTTTCGTCTCCTGCAATGTGGGTCCTGCCATCAAAATTCCAATCCACATCCAAACTTGCATTTTCCCCAAATCTCAAAGTGGTTTAAGCTGGAATCTATCATTTTTTTTCCCCCAGCTGAAACCTAGTAAACGTGCTCTATAAAAAATGAGTTTGGCCAACATCTGGAGGCAGATAAAAATCTTCTAAGCTACTGTTCCACAATCTTGGGATCATTAGTACTGCAGAACATCTATACAGAATATTTATCTCAAGTATGTAATAAAATGAAAGCTACTGCACCAAATTCAGAGCAACCTCTGATGAAAAGAAATCCCTCACATCAGCATCAAGCTGGAGCTTTTCTCGCCAGAGAGAATCTTTTCTCTAGCCAAAGCACAGAAACTTGTAGCTACAAAAACTTAACACTAAACACAAGGGGCAAATTTATTGTTTTAATTGTGATATTTCATCACTGGTTTGTTTAATGTCTTTTTCCCCTTTTTTCTTTTAATCAGCTCCCCCTCTCCTTGGGATGGTTTATCGCTTGTAAATTATTTGTCACATCGTTGTAATTCTATCCAGATCCTTAACTTTCTAATCATGCATCTTTTATGGGGTCTCTTTTAAAGAAGCACTATAATTACTTGCCAAGGGTCCCTGTAAATTTTATCAGGCTGTAAAATATTATACTTTAATTATTTGAAAAAAAAAATTGGAAATGTTCCCTCTGAAAGGCTGCACGATCAATATTGCAAGGAGCAAGGCACCTTCTGCAGTCCTGTGCTGGTTCCTGCTGTACACCTCAGCAACCTTCAAAACTTTCCCACTTCATTCAGTGGCATGGAAAAGTATTAATGGAGAAACTGGCCTTTGATTAAGAGGAAGAAAGTGCTTACTGTATATTTCAGCTGTTGTAAAATACACGAAGAATTTGTCAAGGATGTTCTCCCAGTCTCTTTGTAGGAAGCACAAGGACTCCACTCCCAGCTTGGTGACAGAGCTGTGCAGAAATGCAGAATAAACTGCAGATGCACAAATGAGTTGAATCTTCCTCATAGGAAATGAAACTTTTTTAGAGGAAAGATTTTCTGTTTCTATGCAGAGTTTGAAACTTTCATCTTGCTGATTTGCTTAATTTCGTTAGTAGGAAATATAGAAATACTAATAACACTTCTACAATTATTTTCTATTATCAGTAGGCATTTGTGATACATTTCTGTGATCCTTTATTTCACAAACTAGCAACTTCCATGATGCAGTGTTCTAAAAAATTAGGTACTTGACAGTGACCTAAAGTGGTTTCTGGAACAAAGTTTCCCATGCACTATTAAAATTAAAAAAAGATTTGCAGTCAGTTTCAGGCTGGATGTGCATAAGGTGTGGAATTATATCTTGTACTCCTCACCAGCACTTTAATTAAGTGTGCACATAGCCCGTGCCCATTTCTGGTAAGTTTGCATTTCTTTAGTTTGCTGGGCTGAAATATGAGCGAGTTAAATGATTTGGTCAAGGAGCATGGTGAGCAAAGTAAAATATAGATCTCAGCTGCTTGCTCCTGGGGAACACTAGGGGAGGTGTTAAGAGGAATGACACACTGCTTTATCTGTACAATTCCTCTTATCCTATGAGAACCTCTTATCCTGTCTGTTCAGTGGCTTTCCAGGTTTTATCCTGGGAATATCACCATTATTACCCTCTAAAGAGCACCAGATAAGACCCACCAGCACTTTGACAGCTGGAGCTGTGAGATCCATGCGTGCTCAACAGACAGTCCTGCTCTTTCTCAGGTTTTCTGTAAATAAGGACTAAAAGTACTTTTCCTAAAACCCTTTCTGTAAAAGCACAACACTGTGAGTAAATTGCCATGCTCTGCACAGCAGCAGATTTTGCAGCAGGCTCTGGCCTGAGTGTCAGTGGCACTGGCAAATATCCCATCTGAATGTGGAGAGTGCTCTGTGCACCATCCCACCCTGCAGGGGACACACTCTGTGCACAGAGCTGTCACAGATGAGTCCTGAGAGGGCCAGTGCCCTGTCACACCTCAGCATCCAGGAGATCAAACAGGAAATGTCCTTCATTCACCACTCAGGCCAAATCCAGCAAAGATTTTTAATGATAGCTCATGAATGACACAGACCTTGATATTTATTTACAGTGGTTGTTGACCATCAGAAACCATTCAATAAATATCTCTTGTAAACCACACAATAATACAAAGTAAATATAAAGCTGGCTCAAGCTACTCTATGTTGCTATTTTTAATAGCTGGATGCTGGCAGAAGGCAGTGGTAAGAGTGTTTAAACATAGATATTGTTATGTATGTTTCAGTTATTCATTTCAAGCCAAGGTTTCAACTGAAGTAACCTTTCTACCTGTAGGCAGGTTGTCCATGATTATGTCTGTGTTTGTTCCCTACCCATTCCCTATTGATACAGGCAAATAAAGACACTGAAAAGCAGAAAACATATCAGCTAGCAATTAACAAGACACGCTGCAGATGTTTGAAAATCAGTATAAAACTGATTTCCACGGCCTGACATCTGGTCCTACAAGGGCCCCTGGGGACTTCTCTGCTGTTGTGTCAGCTCAGGGGTCAGGGTCATGCTCCCCAAACCCTTCAGCTGTTTACCTTGCTGCTGTGGAAGTTTACACCCTGCTCCTGCAGGCAGCCAGCTGTCTCAGCTGGAAACTCAGGCACCGGGATTTTAGTCCTTCAGAGCTGCCCCATCAGGCAGGGAGAGTGTGAACTGAAATGAGTGTTTCAGCTGAACTGAAATGGGTTTAAACCTGGAGATTAAAAGACTGTGGGGAGAGAAAGAAAAAGAAAGAAAGAAAGGAAGAAAGGAAGAAAAGAAGAAAGAAAGAAAGGAAGAAAGGAAGAAAGAAAGAAAGTCAAAACCCCAAAAAAAACAAAACCCAAAAATCACACCACAGACAGAGCTGTTGTGCATCCTGAAGGACAGGGAGCAAATGATGGAAATAGTTGGTTTTTTGGAGCCTGCACTGCCTGCAACCAGCATCACCCCTTTTCCCCAGCTAACACCAGCCACTCCACAGCCACTCCAGCATCGCTCTTCTGTTCCCCACTCCACACAGCTGCCTCCCTTGGATCCCTCCCGCTGGGGGAGCATTACAGCCCCTCCTGCATTCCTGCATTCCCGGGTTCCCGTTTCCCGGAGCGGCGCTGGGCGCTCGGAGCGCGGCTCCGGCGGGGCGCAGCGCCGGGGATGCTGCGGGGCAGGCAGGCAGCGGAAAGGGGACAAGCTCGGGGCTCGAGGGGGACACGGCGTCCTGCGGGCTGCCCCGCAGCCACACAGCAGCTCCGCAGAGCAGCAGGGCAGCCAGACGCTGCTGGCATGTCAGCTTGGCAGCCAGGGATTTGGGGACTTGCTCCTTCCCTCTGGCACATGGGTAGCGCCTGTCACAGCCAAGGCTTTCTTTGGAGGAAACAGGGAAAAGGAATTAAGGAAAGGAGCAGAAGTAAATTATGGTTTTTTTTTGCTGATTTATGGCTTGCACATTTCAACAACTACTTTGTAAGTGGTTCACAAACTGTAGTAGTTTCTGGGAGTTTAATGATCAGTATCTATAATACTGAGAACTGATAGTAAAATAAAGCAAGTCCTCAAATTATATTGCTATAGGCACACAAAATGGAGTCTTACAAGATATAGATTAGTAAAAAAGCTATAACTGCTTTCCTTTTCCTGTTTTTCCCCCCATACATGACTATAAAAGCATCCTAACTTCTGTTCCGAAAAGAACTGTACCCCACAGTGTCCCCTCTATTGGATCTCCTCTACAGAATAAAGATCTTATGTTTTTCCAACATAGAAATATATATACAAAAAAAACCCCACAAAAGAAAAAAAAAAAAAAAAAACCAAACCAAAAAAAAAAAAAAAAAAACCCAATTAAAAACAAAAAAGGGCAATTTATGCTGGACTGAACACCAAAAGATTTTCTTATCAGTGGTGACCTAACATGTGTTAGGGTCACAGTCCCCCCTGTGTCACCTCAGCCTGATGTACAGCGTTCAGAAACACCAAGTGCACAGCCTGAGCATGTGGAATTATTACATGTAATCACAAAATGCTAATTGGTTACTAAGGCAAGCTGTATCAGATGAAATGGAAAACAAACCAGAAGCTGTTTCTCCAAGGCTTTTAAAGATAAAAGCGTGGCTAAGCTTGGGTAGTTAGAACCAATAACACTCAGAAATTCTCTTTGATCCCGTATTCCTGCATGTCCATTATGAACCCATCAATATCGTGTGGAGGTTGGAGGGAAGGTGGAGGCTCTCTGAGGACTGGCCAAGTGCTACCTTTGCATCTCTCCCAGCTCCTCTTTATGATATTTCTCTCCTTCAGTGGTTCTGGTACCACAAACAGGGGCAGCTCACATCCAACTCGAGGCAGGGAGGGGAAAAGGAAGGGGAGATGTTTGGTGGGGAGGACACTGCCGGGTCCAGGCCAGACTTCCTGGCTGGGGCTTTCCTGGAACTCTACACCTCTAAGTACTGTATTTGCCTCAGGCAACTTCTCTCCACATAATGGCAAAGAGAAACACTAAATCCACAGATACACACATTGACTGGGAATTCAGTGAATGCAAAAATAATTCCATCTCTGGGCCTTAAAATGAACTGAAGTTATTAGGAGGACAAGGCACTGATACAACAGCAGTGAAGTCTCCCACCATCTGTCCTTGGCACCCTGGAATGGGTGGGAACTTTCTTCATTTTTCAGGGAAGGTGAGTGTTGTACACATGTGTAGATTGTTCCCTTAGATATCTATCAGTTTCAAAAGTTTAGGAAAATATCAGTAATGCCTAGTAAATGATTCAGATAAAAAGGCTGTCAGAAGATTATCTCTCAGGCTAGGGGGATGGAGGAGGTAACAGCCCATAGGAGATGTGAAATTATCCCATGATTAAAAGTTTTAAACACAGAAAAACATCTGAAAATTTGTTGGAAATATAAGACTGTGGACAAAATGTTTATGAATGGAGTTCAGAATTCTTTTTACCAGACCCTAAAATCAATGAGGTGAGGCAATAAGCTGACAGAGATGCATCTAATTTACATCATTGAATCCTTCTGCCTCTCTGAAAACAGCAGAGTTTGTGCCCTGGAGAGGCTGCAGCATCTCCCAGCTTCCGTGGTGCCAACCCTGCCTTTTTTAGGACAAGGAAACCCCTGTCTGAAGGCAATGCTGGGTACGGAAAAGTGGCACAGATGGTGAAAGTCCCATAAAGAGACTCCCATTGGCCTGCTCCCTACTGTCAAGGCAAGCCTGGCCTCAGGAATAAGATGCCAAATCTCAGGTGCCTCATGCACCTGGCAGCAGGTACTGCTGGTTTTGGGGTCCCCCAGACTCTGAGGGGACCCTGTCTGGGGCAGGTCTGAGCTTCCAGAGCCTGATTCCCCAGGGAGCAGCCCCTGGCTGGAGCAAACAGCCCAGGAGCTGCAGAGAGCAGAGCTGAGTGTGCTGTTGCCATAGCAGGGGAAGGGGATCTATGGAAACCCCTGAAAGGGCATCGCTCCAGGCAGCCTCCAAACAGCAGCACCACAGACACTACCAGGGCACTTACAAGGCACGCTGTGAAGCCAGGATAATTTCAATCCATTTAGCAAAGTGCTCCCAGTCCTCGTTTCAGAGCAGGTTCAAGGAAAATAGAGTAAGTATTGAACAAACAAAGTTGATCTGTACCTGCAGCACTTTATTCAAGAAAAAACTAGAACTGTCTGACTGTTGTCTGCTCTTGGATTTTTATTTTCCTCTCCAGCAAATTGCTCTTTTTTTTTTCTTTTTCTTTTCTTTTTTTTAAAATTCTTGTTTATTTGTTTAAAAGGCTGCTGCTGTGTGACAGGGAGCTGCTCTTACACAGGCTCACTAACCCAAAAGGCACAGGTGAAAATCATGGCATAGTCAATACTTTATGGCAATGGCAGACACTCTGGTAACATGATATATATCCGTGAGTAATCACACCCTATTCTCCTCACTTAGGGTGGAAAAGTGCCCTTGAAAATTGCTTACTCTCCCACTAAAACATACAGGATTTGTACTCTAAGGGACAACACAGAAGTCCAATGAATCACTGAAATCAGGAAAAAAACAAGTAAGGTTCTTTGAATTTGTCCTTTCCCAGAGATTGAAGACTGAGTTCTTAATTTTTTTCTTGGTGTTGCATTATGCTGTGTCCTTGGAAATATCAACAAGTCTAGCTAAATTTGTTCTTGAGATTTGCAAACAGGATGGATTTTACTTTTGAACCTCATACATTTATCAATCTGTTTTTGTCTTCAGCCACTTACATTATCATAGTAGTCAAAAGCATTATGACACATCTGACCAGAAATGTTCTGCTGAATACATCACAAAGGGACCCCAATTGCTTGCAAAGATGGCAAATCCTTTGTTTTCTCAAGAAAGTGCTCATTGCTCATTTTCCAGGCATTATGGGACAAGATCATCTTTCATGTTCTCTTTTCTGGGGAATTCCTTACTGGATATAAATAACTCAAATCACTCAAATGACTTCCAGTAGTCTTAGTGAAGGCTTTGCTCTGGTGTGGAAACCTAACTGGTTATGCAAGTTCTGTAGGGATAATTTCAAGCTGCCTGCTGGAGGCAATTCTCATCCACTGCTCTCTCCAAGGATGTTTGAGATTGTCGAAGAATTATTGTGTTCCAAGGCCAAGAGGGGTCATTTTGATCACTGATTCTGGATTCTCACATTTTAGTCTCCTTAAACCCAGGGTTCAGGTTGGCTAAGATGTTGAGAGCAGTGGACACACTGCCCACTGTGGCTGAGGGTTTTTGGACAAGGATTTGCCTGGCATCAGGTAACCTCAGCTTGATCAGCTCAGAGTCTCCAGTACATTTGCAGAGCAAGTCTTGAACCTTTTATTCAAGGGGGAAGGTGCTCTAAAAGTGTCCTGCCCTTGTGTTTGTCCCAGTGTATAACACAGCTCTGCACACTTCACAGTCTTTTGTTTTTTGGGTGCCTGGTTTTGTGCTGTCCCAGAACCAGCTATGAGTGGAGGCAGCAGAAGACCCGAGTCAATCCCCAGGGGAGGTGCAAGAGCTGTAACCTCCTCCTGAGGGAACCCAGAGGAATTCAGGAAGGGTGACTGGGTGTTAGGTGAGCATTAGGTGACCTTGCAGAAGTCTAAAAGGGTGAGCAAGCTCAGAGCAAAAGGTCTGAAGATGAAGAATGCTTTTGCTTCGATTCCAGAAGGAATAAAGATTAAATTCTCTGGGAGCTGCAGTCCAGGCTGTACAGAGGCTTTGTTCTCTACACTGTGTTCTCAAAACTCTGATGAATAATTATCTGCCCTAGAGGTTGGAGGGAGGAAAGAGCCCAGACTCCATGCAATGGGTCCTTGGCTCTTAGGTCACTGGTGGGAGTTTGTACAATCCCCTACAACCAGAGAAATGACTGTGCTGTCTGTAACGCTGTTATTTGGGACAATCAGTGCCTCCAGGCAAACTTTATTGGAAGACAGTTTAACAATTATCAGAAAATAAAATGCAAACTGCAGTAAGGCCAGCTATACAGAGTTTCTTTTTCTATCAACTTGAATATTCTGCAGCTCTTTAGATCAATAAAGAGAAAATGTAAAATACATGCTTTTTGCAAATGTTGCTGATTCAAAAAAACCTTCTACATCTATTTCAGGCTTGTGTGTGAAACACATTAGAAGACATCAGACACAATTTCCAAATTTTGTGAATGCTATTCAGTATTTCAAGTGATCTACAGGGACACCAAGGGCAGCTTTCAAGAACATCCAGGCCCGTGAGTAGCATTGAGCTAAGAAATGATTTTTTTTTTGTAGGAATGAATTTCTCAAGCTGGCCAAAAATGAAGATGCAATCCCAGATTGGAGGGAAAGCTCTCTCTCTCTTCCCTCCCCATTTCTCCAGAGCAAAGATTTGAAAATTGCACTTGGAAGGCATTCAATCAAGCAGACGGTCAGCTGTGCTCACATACATTTGGATCAGGTTTTTAGAGCCATGCCAGAACATACCTTATGCAAAATTAGTAAAAACAATAACACCAGAGCAGAGGAATAACACAGCAAACCATACAGACACGTCAGGCACAACCAGGCATTGGGTGAAAGGCCAACATCATTTAGCAACTCACAAGTTCATAAATGGTAGATTTACAGAAATTTAATCCCCTTCTACTCATCAGGGGATTTCACTAGAGACCAGAAATAGCTAATTGGGAATAGGAGCAATGTATTTAAAAACAATGAAACACACTTCAGAAAATGCCTTTGAATCCTTCAAAAAGTAAAAGCACAAATTAAAAAAACATGTTTTTCTAAGAAGCAGCCGCAGGTTTATAGGGTGGGAATTGGCCAACTTCTGAGAGTCTGAGCTGTGTGTCTGGCCACTGGTTGGCAAATGCAGACCTTTACACTATAAAAACTCTTTCAGTAACACTTTGAAATACTTGTCCAATCATGTTGAGTTCACTTGGGATTCATTATAATATCATTAGATGGGATTATATCATTTGGTTTAATGTCAATTGCATTTCCATACTGTGTCCAGTGGTTTTATGATGTGGACAAATATTCCACCAAGGACTAGGCTGAGGCCATCACATTTAAATTCTTTTCCTGAGTCACAGTTGGCAGAAATCCTCATCTCAAGACATCCAGGCTGCAAAATCCTCCTTGGAAGCAAAGGGGAGATCAAACACAGTTTTTATGCTGTTCCAACAGCTGCTCCAGTGGTGCTTTTGTTCTCGAGTTTGCTGAACCCACCTTAGTGCTGGAGTCAAATACAAAATGCATTGCTGGAGTCTCCTTTCATCCTGACTGGAAATACCACAATGAACTGTGGATTTGAGGTTTTCTGATTTTAGTGGCCAGTCTGAGTGGCAGCAGGAGCTCAGACACCTCAGCTGGGACCACACAACACTGACAGACACCCAAACTGCCTGGAAAATGGGTAATGAGCTGAACCCTCAGACTCAAATGTCTGATCACATCTGCTCTAACATCCAAAACAGTCAATGCTCCAAAGTAATAAAGCTCTACAGAAATGAAATCTTCATAAGGAGCAGCAGGGAGGGTGTCTGACTTGCTGTAGCACAAGGTTGAATTCCTTTTCCAGTATGGCCCTCATCACTGTTTTGGGACAATGGGTAAATAATCCTTATTCTTGTACAGGGAACAAGCAAAGCTCATTTGTATTGCATTGCATAATACATTTTCAACTGGAATTTTGTTGCTGTCACGTCTAATAGAAATGAAATATATGTGCTAATGGCCTAGGTAACAGGAATGCAGGGTTTTCTCTATAGAAAAAAGTGTTGTTTTCTAAGAGACTTTGAGTCCTGCTGGAGAAGACGGTGGATTCTGTTACCTAAATATGTCTGGAGGTATTTTGAAGAAAGCACATGGCAAAGCATAGAAAAATCCAAGGAAATAATAATAAAAAAAAACAGACACATGATAAAAATGATCACAGTTTCATGTTAACAGTGATAACCATAATAATAGAAATAATGTGCAATGGTACTGTAGAGAAAAAGAATAAGCTCAAAAATACAGGTAGTGAAAGATCTGCTTTGCTTGTCCTACGACAGAGTGCACATTGTAATGCTTTTGTTCCTGATTATAAAATAATATACACCATTAGAAAGCCAGGTTTCAAAAAAACCCTAGATCTTGTGCAGAGTTGGTTTGTTTGTAAAAATGACCAAGGTCCTGTGTGTCTGTGGGGAACCCTTTGCTCTCATATCCCACAGCCCTCACCTGGTCACAGCCTGAGCAGGGAGCACGAGGTCCCTGAGTCCTCCCACCCCTGGGGGACAGGGGAAGGAAGAAATTCCCCACAAGATAAACCTTCCCCTGAGCAAAAGCAGGGTGGAGCAAGAGTGTGGTGGAGTCTTTCTGCAAACCTGGGAGAAATGTGATGTTTTCAAGGCCCCCTCCTGCCTATCAAATCTGACTGGCTCAAAGGCAGAGGGAATAAAGTGGAATTGTTGATGTCAAGCACTCAATCTCTTGCAACATCCATAGGTTTGTTTCCAGAAACACTGAATCTTGTTTTTCACTTCCAGAACAGAGGAAGGTGTTAGGACAGTTACAGCTCTGTTGGACTTGCAATAAACTTCACAGAGAGTCCTCTGCCCATATTGTGGACAGCCCAAGGAAGCTGTGGAGAGGTTTCTCCCAGCAGGAACCTGGCCTGTGGTGCTGTTTCTGATGGCGAGTTTCACTGAGCCTGTAGGGAGGCTTAAGCCTCTTTCTAGGCATCAACCAACATTTGGCCTGGGGAGAGCCAGTGAGTCACATCTGCACAGCTCCTTGGCGAACAAGAGCCCCATAAAATTCTGCCTTCTTGTACTCAGGAGTTTCTGAGGAAGATATATTTTCATGGGAATTTATAATTTTTTGCCCTCAAGAGAAACTTCACCATTTCCCTTAATCAAAAGTGGTGTCATTTTTACCACTAAACATCTCACTTCTTCCCATCTGTCCAAAACCACTCCAGTGAGACATGGGATTGGAAGAACTTGCAAGCCTTGGAGGGCCAGATCCAGCACACTGACTCAGCTCCTTTTATGGCTCTGGGCAGTGGGCTTACCTATAAATACACATCCCTGTGTGGATGTAACCCCAGCAGGTTCAGTTCCTGGCAGAGGCAGGGTAGGAGCCAAGAGGCAGAGCAGATTCAGACCTGGGATAGTCAGAGGGGACTGAAGAGCAGCCTGCAGAGGTCTGAGCAGCTTTGGACAGGTCTGGCTTTGGCAGGCACAGAGCCATGGGCTGTGCTGTGTCCCAGCCACTGGAAGTGATGGATTTGCAGGGAAAGGCCTCAGCTGAGGGTGTGGGCAGAGTGGAGGAGCCTCCAGTGCAGCTTTCCCAGCACTGCTGGGCTCCAGGCACCAGGTCAGCCCTGATTTCAGGGACATGGGCTGTCCTATTCTGCACTCTGGTCCTCCCAAAATCACATTTCCAGATCTCCAGCACACATGCCTGTGTAACCTTGCATAACCTCCTGTATAACCACATGGGGAAGCAGCTCTTGGGGATATTTAAGACAAGTAGACCTGTAGGTCTGGTGATCATAGGAAGCTAAAAATTGCTCTGAAGAAGAGCTAGGTGACATTTACCATTAGGTATATTTTTCTATTATTAAAATAGAAGGAAACCTCAAGGAAAAATGTCAGGTTTTTAATTACCTGCAAAGAAATAAACCCCTGGTAATTGCAAACGTTCAGTTTGCAGTAGCCAACAAGGGAAACATTTCTCCAGCAACCAAAAAGTGGAAGTCTCCAGTCTGTCATGTAGAGGTTTAACTGGTTATATTCTTTGGTTGCTAAAAACTGGGGGAAAAAAGAAATCAATGGATTTTTCTCCTTGCAATAAAAATATTTTTAGTCTGTGCACACTCAACAGTTTTGAAGTGGGGGAATATTTTCCTGCCCCCTTCTGAATCCATCATTACAGCAGTAAAATACAGACTTTTCTTCTCCCTCTGCAGTGTTTTGGTTTTGCTGTTGTCCCTTCCCATTAGGATTTCAGTTGTAATTTCTAATTCTGGACTCACACAGGATGGATCTGGGGACTAGGGAGACCTGTTATTCCAAAGTAGCTGCCAGTGAGCTTGCCAGTGAGAGGATTATCAGTGGAAATGAGTCTTGCAGAGCCATAAATTCCAGCAGGTTGTGAGAGAGGTGTGTCATCTTTTTGTTTGTTTACTTGTTTATGTGTTTTTCCCCCCTGAGGATAAAACCCAGTAATAATTAATGCTCTTGTTTAACATGTTCCTTCTGAAGAACAAACCTTCTTCCACTGCCTTCCCTTTCTTGTGCTGTTTCTAAGAAGTGCTGGATGAAAACAAAGCTGCATTTTTCAAAACCACATTCGGTGTGGCCGTGCACGTTTGTGCCTGGTTTAAAAATATCTCTACACTTCCAGATGAGTTCAGCTCCTGCCTTTTTCAGAAAAGCTCTCCAGTTGATGCTGGCCCATATAAAGGTGATCTGGATGTCAATTCACACTGGTGGACATGGGAAAGAGTCAAGCTGGAAAGGAGGAGGGAGATCTCATGGACACAGAGGGATTTGCATGCTGGTGCTGCCAGGGTGGCATTTAAAAGCAAAGGAATGGGGGAGCACAGAGTAGTTGGCATTTTTAATGTAGGCATGGTGTGTTTTAGTTTCTCTTTCAACAGTTTCTCCAGAACACAGAACTTCCACAACGCAGAGTTAAGGGCCAAGAAATGTCAGTTTAATTTGGTCTCTGATACTCAATCAGTGCATGGCCTCAGGCAAGTGACTTATCTTCCCTCTATCTAAACGTCTACATCAGTGAAACAGAGGGGAAAGTACTTTCCACAGGAGTGTCAGTGAGTTTAGCATAACTCATTAACGTCTGCTCGGAGCTTTTATATCCTGCAGCAGAAAATCCTCTGCAGACACCAGAGGTTAATGCACTGTCGGGGTGATGCCCAGGGGGAACCTGAGCCTGGCACCCCCTCTCTGTGCTCAGTGCCATGGGGCACAGGGAGTGGGTCCCCACCACTGTCACTAGAGGATGCTCCCCTGGACAAGGCTGGGGCTGGAGGAATGCCAGCAGTGCCAGTAGAGAAAAAAACAAACAACCTATGTTTCAGCCCTGATTGCTGCATTCAGCTAATGAAAATGTATGTAATTGATATTTTATAACTGTATGGAGAAAGGGATTTTTTTAGGGCTTTAATGGTATTGATTGACGGAAGAAAGCCAGATAGACGTCTCTAGGCTGCAGGCTATAGGGGTAAAGTGCCTTTGAGTCAGGAAATGTGTACTTGTTTAAAATTCACTTCAAATTTTCACATCATTTGCAGCTTTTAATGGCGTTTTTGGACTCTGGCAATTAATCACGTAGCTGCTTGAGTCAACTGATTGTCTCATTTCTGATCAATTTTTGTTGTCAACCCCTATATTCTGCATACTGACTTACACCATGACCTAACAGAGAGAGAGATCCTTTGGGATATTCTTTGAGATGCTCTCCTTCTATGTGGTCTCTAAAAGAACTTCAGTCCTGCTCTTTTCTGAGGGTTACCAGTGTTCATTTCACATGGAACTGTTTGGAGAAGCCCAATGGAGACAATCCTGCTGCTCTAAAACACATGCAGGTACTGTTGCTCACAATTTCCCTGAGATTGCCTTTTTCTTTGTGCTGGTACAGCCCTGGAAAAGAGAGTCAAGGGGCTTGATCTTTACCTGGACTCCTCATCATGCCTCAATGCATTGTTATTTAGCTTTTCTCATATCCAGCTGTGATTACATGGGCAGCCCTTTTGGCTGCCAAGGCATCACACTGGACCAGGCAATATGTAGAAATAACATTTATTTGTTTCTCTATAAAACAGGAAGGTTAAAGGGCAGGGGATCTGTAACAGCTGGCTCCTACTGCAGAGCAAAAA
The DNA here is from genome assembly GCA_013400215.1 of Cisticola juncidis. Taxonomy (NCBI): domain Eukaryota; kingdom Metazoa; phylum Chordata; class Aves; order Passeriformes; family Cisticolidae; genus Cisticola; species Cisticola juncidis. The sequence goes on from VXBR01002707.1 coordinate 670,626, forward strand.
AGAGATCCTGGGTTCCCCATGCAGGCAACTCTAACATGCAACCCAAATCTAGATGGGACTGGATGAAAAGGGAGCGAGTACAACAAGCCTGCTGTGGCAAAGGCACAGGCTGGAAAAGCTGATGAGAAGGTTAATTTAGATAAAGCCAACAATGCTGGCTTAGCTTTAAAGCCTAACATTCATTTGGTCACTGAAATAGAACAATTGTTTTGTTGTGAGATTGAAAAGTGGATCCAGTAATAGACACTGCAGGTCCAGGATAGAGTCTAAGCAGTGCATGAGGCTCTGAGATGGTTTATGTTACCTTCTTTTTTTTTTTTTT
>VXBR01002707.1:670979-733753 GCA_013400215.1 Cisticola juncidis
TCTTTTTTTTTTTTTAATTGGTTGGGGGTTTTTTTGTTTGTTTGTTTGTTTTGTTCCTGAGGATTTGATCTGTTGCTCATCTTGAGATATTTCAAAAGTGAAGTTGATGTCCTTCCCTTTTTCTGTTTTTCACTCTCACTCATTGGAGCAAAGCACGAAAGACCCACATGCAAAGTATTAAACCAGAAGAAAACAAAACCAGTAAAAGGCAACAAGTAAAAGGAAGAGAAGTTGACATTTCCTGATCTTCCTCTCTATGCAGCCACTCACAAAGAATTTATGGGCACAAACACATGAAAGGGTCTCAACATGAATGCAATGTGAGATTCCATTTTCAGCTCTTATAAAGTGAAATAGTTACACTGAGAGAGAAAAGGAATGGGCTGGACATTTCCCTGAAGAGTCAAGATGGGACCATAGCTGATGAGAATACTGACAATAGACAAGCAGCAACTGTGTGATTTGCCCATGTCACGTAACTCAGAAGCAAGAGTCATGAAAACATCTAGTAATGGATATTTTTCCTCTTTTCTCAGAAAACTATGATTTTTGTAATCAGAAATTTCCCCTCTCCTATCAGTGACAAATCTGATTCTCCAGAATTCAGGGGAAAATTCCAGCTTGACTTTGGGCATGAGTAAATCATCCAATATCACTTTCAAGAAGTGATCACCTGTGAGGGGCCATGATCTCCTCACTGGCTTGGAGAAAGCAGCAGTTGACAGGAGGCAAAAGCACTCCTTGGATATATTGTAAAACTTCTTGTGTTCATTAAGACGTGTCAGATACAGATCAGCCCTCTTGGTTCAATATTTATCTTTTCATCTGCCCTGACCTGGGAACTGGGAGCACTTTGAGAAGTTAATTGAAAGCTTGCTTTGTTTCATTTTAGCTCTCAGGTCTAAAACTTCTCTTTCAGTAATGGCTCTGAGAACACTTCTGTCCTGTCTGCAATAGCTCAGAAACCTTTTCCAGCAACAACTGGGAATTCCTTATTGATCACTTTTGTTTTATTCCAGGAATTCTGCACTGAGATGATTTTTATTATTGAATGACAACAGGAACCCCCAACACAGGAAAGCAATTGTTTCTCTCATGTTTCTGCTGCCAGGATCTGCTCAATCATCACATGTTCTACATCTGATTCCCATATTTTCTGAGAAATATATTCCCATATTTTCTCATACATTCCCATATATTCCCAGAAAATATTCCCATATTGTCTGTCTCAGATGGATTTTTTGTTTTTTTTTTTTTTCATCCTTCCACACCCAATATGGTACCAAGAGGGGGCTGAGGTCTGACCAAGGATTTCAGAGATCTGCACTCAGACTCTGACCTGTGTGAGCTTCTTTTACAGCTTTTGGGAAATATTTGTGCTTAAGCTGACATTTCTGGAAATAGATAAATATATTGTTGTTATTTTGTTATTAATATGGTTCATAGGATTATTTTTTGGAGCAGAGACTCTTTCCTATAAGTTTTATGTGTAGCATTTTGTACAGCAGTGTCTATGTCTGCTGGCAGAATAACAGATATAACAGGGAGTTTTTAATTAAAAAAATTGAATTGCAAATTGACGTTGGTATTTTGACTGAAGCTTTAAAACCACAGTGTAACATGGAGGGATTTGACATGAAGAAATTGATAGAATATATGCAGAGAGGCAAAACTAAATGTCTATTTTAGATCATTTGTGAAGGTGGGGATTCATGAAGGAACTGAAGAATCCTGGTTTCTCTGTGGTTTCATGTTAATATTTTTTTGGAATCCAATGTATTTAAATATCTCCATTCTATCCCTTATTAGCACTGACCTCTACTTTACAACAGCTGTTCCCATAAGAGCTTTATTTCAAAGGACAGAGTAGAAAAACAACAAAACATTCAGGAGCTGAGACAAGAGCCTGTCTTCCAAAGCAAGGAATAGAAATCTCAACCAAACATGAAGTCTAGATTAAAACACATTTTCCAAAGAAGGGATGAATCCCCATATTTTGCATGGAATGAAAGGTGTTGCAGTGGTTATTTTAGACTAACCTTGGTGATAATGGTGATATTGAAGTTATTTGTAAATGCTTACTGGTGTGTGCACCTCCAGTTCTGATATCACACTCATAAGTTCAAAACTCAGGGGTTAAATTTCCCCTGAAATCAGGACACAAATTCCACAAGTTCAGAAAGAAACAAAAATAAACACATAAAAATGAGGAAACATCAATGCTTTGGTGCTGTGCTTCTTACTTTAGAGATTTTGATCCTTTCCTGTTACATTCTTGAATTCTTCTCCACAAACCCAAGGACATCACTCTCAGGTATCCTTAATTAATCCCAGGAGTGGAGCTCTGAGGAATGTGGTGCTCGTGGTAGAACCTGGCAACACCTTTGGTTCATTCTCCACAGCAATACTGGGAGCTTCCAAGAGTCATCACCCTCAGTGCTCTGCCTTGTACTTGTCTATGGATTTAAAACTAAAATATTCTGTGGAAATGTTTTATTCATTTCAGTCCAGAAAATATTGAGATTTGTTTTTTTTTTTTATCCTTAATTAATCTAAATCATTACATGTCTTAATATAATGAAAAACTAAAAATAACAACCTAAACACTCTCACCCTGCTCCAAGCACTTTTTAATTTTTTTTTTTTAAAGAGGGTTAATTTTAGACTTGGCATCTTTGCCCCATGAACTTCCCACATGTGGTTAAAGCTACAAGCCAGGTCCTGCCACCAGCCATATTTACCAGAAACAGCAGCAGAAATTTCCAGCAGAACAGTAAAGGGGCTGCAGTTCCTGTTGTTCTGCCAGTATATTTAATCTAAAAATATTATTCATCTTGCCAAGCACTTTAATGCAATTGGGGAATGGCAGAGCTGGGAAGAAAAGCTCTTTGTTAAAAAATTTCAGCTCAGAAGTCACTCTGTTTTCTCCTATATTGTCTGCTGCTCTCTTTTCCCCTTTCTTTCTGCACAGCCTCCTTTGCTGTTTACCCAATCTGCTTGGCAGACTTCTCCCAGTTGTATTAATTATCATTCAATAAAACACTAATCATTTAAGATGACTGTGCCTTACTTTTAAACACAACTTTTTAAAACTCAGCCCAAGGAGAGACGTGAAAAGTTATCCAAAGGAAGAGACAGAATCCTTCCTTATTTAATTACCTGGATTTACATGATGGGAGTAACCTGGAAACAGATCATGGCACAAAAGCCGGGCTTTACTGAGCCAGCCACAGCCCAAATCTTTGGCTTTTCCTTGTTTTGTTGACTCTGCCATTTCTCTTCTTTGTAGTTTTCTGTTGCTGAAGCAGAAGCTGGAAGATGATCACAGAGGAAAGTGGAGGCACTGAGGTCAAGTGTCCTTGGAGCATCTTTGTGACTAATCCACTAATGAGCTTATTTGGGGAAAACCCAGACCCAACTTGCTCTGCACCTGAGCATGAAGGGCACCTGCCCAGGGAAGGGAATGAGCCTGGGGAAGGGTCTGGAGAAGAAATCTGGTGAGGGGAGGCTGAGGGAGCTGGGGGAGCTCTGCTGGAGGAAAGGAGGCTGAGGAGGATTCTCATTCTCTACAAACCCACCTGGGAGGGGATGTAACCAGGCAGGGCCTGAGCATCAAGTGACAGAACAAGAGCAAACAGCCTCGAGTTGCACCAGGGGAGGTTTAGGTTTGATATCAGGAGAACATTTCTTCACTGAGAGGTTGTCCCTCTGGCACAGGCTGCCTCAGGGCAGTGGTGGAGTCACCACCCCTGGAGGGATTTAAAAGCTGTGTGGATGTGGCACTTGGGGACACAGCTTAGTGGTGGCCTTGGCAGTGCTGGGTTAAGGTTGGCTCAATGATCTTGGAGGGCTTTTCCAACCTAAATAAACTGATGATCCTGTGATCTGTAGAGCAGAGGATGGCAGCATTCAAACCAGACCATTCCTTGCAGCAGAGAACAAATGCAAGCCCAACACTCATGGAGAATTTTTAATTAAAAAAATAAATTCACTTTGATGGCCCTCCAGCCTCTTTTACTCTGCAGAAGTTGCTTTTCCTGGGAGCTGCTGTGTGCCAGGCTGGATCCAGCCCCTGGGATGACCCAGGCTCTGTCTGTGCTGTGTCCTTGCTGGGAGGGGAGGTGAAGTGAGCTGGGCTGAGCTGGGATCAGTGCCCTGCACCTCCCAACCCCTGCAGCCAGCTGGGAGAGGAAGGGCTTTGGGGGTGGTTGTGTGGGGGCTCCTGGCTCTCAGGGCAGCTCACTGTGCTCATTCTGAGCTACCTGACCTGATTTCAGCCTCCCTGTGCCTGACAGGAGCCAGCAAGAAAGATGGAGCAAAACCTCTTACAAGGACATGTAGTGACAGGGCAAGGGAGAGTGGCTGTAAATGGAAAGGGAGTAGTTTTTGATTATGTGTTAGGAAGAAATTCTTCTTTTTCAGGGTGAGGCTGTGGCACAGGTTATCCAGAGAAGCTGTGGATGCCCTGTCCCTGGAAATGTCCATGGCCAGGTTGAATGGGGCTTGGAGCAACCTGGGACAGTGGAAGGTGTGGAACTAAATGATCTGGAAGGTCCCTTCCAACCCAAATCCTTCAGTGATTTTCTGATTCTGTGATTCATTCCAAGTGAGGGATGAAGGCTGAAGCTTTGTGGTATTTCACCAGTAGAAATAATCTGAAACTGCTGCCTTTTATTTTCTCTTTTATATAGATAGTTGAGAATATATACAAATAAAGAAAAAGCGGAAGATCCTAGATTATAAACCAAATAATGATACAAACCAGAGTCAAAGGAAAGCTTCCATTGAGTGAGTTCTAACCTTGCACACACCTTCATTTATAATTATTATTTATGATGATTACTCATTAATTTATTTAGTGAGCTGAATGTATGTGTTATTCTGCCAAGGGTCAACACAAAATAAACAATCTCTTTCCCCTTTAACTCCAGCAGCCCAAAAGTGGCAGGATAAGAACTAGATCCAGCACAACCTGATACCATCATTGTATCTGAACAGGGGAGGTTTTCAAGAAGAATTCTGAAGAAAGAAACTACAGAATGCTGAGATAGATTGTAGGGAAGCTGCTGCAGGTGCAGGAGTGGGCTGAGGATGTGAGTCTGGAGTGGGCAGAGCAGGAAAGGCTGGGGTGGGCAGGGTGAGGGCAGGCACTGGGAGGAGAAGGGCTGGTCTGTGCCTCATGGTGAGTCAGGGCAATGCCCCAGCCTTTTATCCACTGGAAGGAAAATGTTGGGTCAGATTGTGCATTTAGCCACCCATATACTAAACCAAATCAAAGCTCCCAAGGAAAAAATCTCTCTGCAGTGTTTTGTCCTTCTCCCAGAGATGGGTGAGCTTGTGAAAACCTGAGCTGTGGTGAGGGTGGTCTTATCTTCAGCATATCTTAGACCTACTCCTGAAGCTGTGACATCTTACTCCATGGAGTAAACTTCTCTGAGCTTCTCTGCTCTGCAAGAACAGTGCAAAGCAGGAGAGCTGGAGACTGCAGCTATTCATAATTGGGTGTACAATGTTGAATATGAAGGGGAAAAAAAAGGAAGGGACTCTACTAGCACTACAAATGATGGAGTATTCCCTTTCCAGCTTTTGAAAGCACCCATTTGGATTTGGGGAAAAGAGGAGAGGAGTGTGTGTGCGTGTGTGTGATGGTGCTGGGGTCAGGGGAGCACTGGAAAGAGATGAATTCCCTGACCCTCTTCTGTGGAATCTTAATAACGTGTTAAGTTATTGTTCAGCAGAGGAATGCAATTAGCACAGCAGCCAAATCCTCCTCCAGCAGGTCATTACTGCATTAGTAAATGGAGGCTGTTAAGGCACACAGCATTCCTAAACATACCAGAGGGGCTGCTGGCCCAACAGGACCCAGGATTGATGAGAAAACTCCCACTGCTCTCTCCCCTTCTCCATCCACTTTTCATTATTGCTTTTCTGATCAAGCATGCGACCACATCCTTCCCATCCTCCCCCACACCCTGCTCCTGAGACACATTCCCAGGAGGCCCCTGTGGAAAATCCAATCACAACCCACCAAGAGGTGTCTGTGATGTATGCAAAAGGAGCCTCCAGCTGTGAAGAGCTCAGCACTGCCCTCTCAAAACTCCCCCAGCCCAGGGGAGAGGGCAGAGCTGGGGAAGCTCCCTGGGCTGCTCTGCAGCAGGGTCAGGCAAGGAGAGAGGTGATCCCACCCCAGCCTGGGATGCTGAACCATTCCCTGCTTTGTCTCCCTGTGTTTAAGGGGAATCTCTATCACACTTGAGGTGCAGGTTGCCAAGGAAGAGGATTCTGCACTGAAATCTCCAGACATGAATTAACCCTGGGGTTTCTTAGGCCTGCCCAGCTCCCAGGTCTGCACTGCTCCTGCAGCCCCCTGAGTTGGCCTAAGCAGCTCCAGAGAAGCCTGGCAAACCCTGCAGATTATACAACAAATGGCATTTGTTTCCACATGTTTAAATTAATTCTAACTGTTTTGGAATGGTTCTGGTTAAAATAGAGGCATACTGGCACTTTTTCCCATGGTAAAATGTAACAGCCTGAGGTTAATCATGAGGGTGATGAGGGAACCAGTGCCTTGCTCTTGGTCCAGACCCCATCCCAGCCAGGTCAGGACACTGCCAGCATCCTGGGCCCCTGAAATGTTACACCAGCTGGGATCCACATCCAGTGAATGCATTTTTATCCCCACCAAAATGGTGATGATTAGAGAAATTCCAGCAAGCTACAGGATGATACAACATTGGAGCCAAACACATGAGCCCTTCAGTGATGGGGTAAGAAAGTCACTGCTCCATTTTCCTCATTTCAGTAGAGAAGCTGGGGGCTGACTCTAACAGAGGTCTGGCTGCTTTGATAAGACAAAATCCAATGCAGTGACTCCTCATAAGGCAAATTAAAATGCAGGGGTAGAGTAAATCACCAGGCATTCCTGGCCTTTGTCTCAAACACCCACAGGTATCCCCAGTAACCACTGTCCATCCCAGACCATTGCAAAGCAAATGCTCCAAGTCTGTCACTGTGTGTGCCCAGCAAACAGGAATGTCTGCAGCAGCCAAGTGGTTGGGTTCCACACAGACAGGAATCTGAAAATCAGAGACCATAGTACATACTTATAAATAAATAAATAGAACTATAGCTTTAAACATATAAAATAATGATTTTTTTTTTTTAACCAGAGTGCTGTTTCCAGCTCTTCAGCATTAGAGATCATGTTTATATTGCTATGCAAATTATTCCTCATAGTGCATTTACAAATTTTATGTTCATTATTAATAGCTTTATGAGTTTTTCCCCTTCCTGTTTGGTGCTATCTATAGTGCTTGGGTAATACATAATTAACGTTAACTGCTTGTGCTCTGGCCCCCGTGCCAGTTTACATTAGGATATTTTTTCATGTCTTTTGTCTCTGGCTGTTGGAAATTGGTGCTCAGTGGGAATGAAGTAGCCAGATTATTTTGTGCTGCCCTTAGCAGGCCTTTCATCTGTCTGACTGATATGATGCTGGTGGATTAAATCACTAATTTCTCTCCTGTTTTCAGACTCGAGTTCACAGATATGTTTAAACCTTGGCAAGCCTGGTACTTTCTCTTTGGGCCAAATTTTGTCTACAGTCTGTTGATAATACAGCCTGAAGTGTAATTCTTCAGTGATTTTTTTATACCCCAAGGTAAATGCAAGTATACCATCAGAAACTCCCCAAAAGTGCCTTTCCTGACTAAATCTGTTTCTCCAGGGAAACTGTCATAAACCAGAGCACAAATAAATCCCAATAGAAGCTCTGCCTACATGCCTGAACAAACAATTTCCTTTAAAATGGACTGAAGGTTCCAGGTAGAACGGATTATCTTGCAACAGCCAGGGTTTAGCTGAGCTGCCAGGCTCAGCTCAGCTGCTGGAGGGACAGGGATGCTCTGGGCTGCAGGGATGGTGGTGCAGGGAGGCTCCAGGTGAGGACAGAAGGGCTTTGATGGAGCCGCCTGCAGCAGCCTGGCTCCCTGCCTGTGGGGCCGGGCTCTGCCCTTGCACAACGCAGATTGCAGCCTCTATCTGCTGAGTGCATCTCCCAGGGGGGAACACCCAGTGCTCTGCAGCACAGAGAAGCTCTGCTGCTTAGGGGAACGTGCCAGCATGGTGGGACACGGAGAAGGAGAGCTCAGCACTGAAATGGAGCTTTCCCACCCTCCCCCTTAAACCCTGGGAAATTGCAGGTCTCCTCTCTGTGCTGAAGCAAGATGGTCACAGAAGCACTAAACTCAAACCAGTTTTCACTGAGACATTTCCAAGGCAGCAGCTTCTCTCCCCTGCCAAACCACCAGAGTTAATAATAAAACCTTGGGCTGCTCATGCCCTGATGTCTCAGGTGCCACAGACCAGTGACACACTGAGAGGGCACCATCCCCCCTGTGTCAAACCAATAATTAAACAGGACCAGCCCAAGATGGAACAACTGTTGTGGTAATGGGAGATTTGAATACAGCAGCTTCAGATCAGTGCAACCTGCTGCTCCTTGGTGAGATGCTCAGATGAAATAAAACCCCTTTTGGAAACTTCATGTATCAGGCAAATTTCTGCATGCTCTGTAGGCCTAAGGGAAAAGAGAAGATTCTATCCCCAATGTGTCCAGACCCCTTTTTTTGCAAACTGAAGGGCTTTGCATGATACTTTGAAATGTGAATTCATGAGCAGAAACCTCTGCCTTACATGCAACTGCAAGGATCAGAGTAAAGTGAAGTAGCATAACCTACTATTATATACTATACTATAACTATACTATATTATAACTACCTATGCTATTTGTGAAATAGGATATTGATTCTGATGATATTACATCTCAAAGGATTTTGGAAGTTCTGATATCTGTCATTCATTCAAGTGATATTTTATTGTTTTTGTGCAAGAATAGCAGCCCTGTGCTCATTTTTGTGCCCTGGCAAGCATTACAAGCATATTTTAAGGGTTCTCTTGGATGAGGAAAATGGGATTTTGGGGATCTTGCAATTATATTCACCTGGAAAACGACAACAAAGGCAGGTTCAATGTCCTTGGAACCTTGAAGACAAAAAACCCAAAATCATGAGAGCATTCTCAGGTGCTATCCAGACGGGCAAAAATCCTGGTTTTTTTAACTGCTCAATGTCAACAAACCGAATGGATTGGAGGAAGTTCTATTTTAGACTATCAGCTGTCTTTGTTCAGCCCTCTGGGTTGACTTTGCAGGTATAAGCTCTGCTCTGGGTGCTTCAGGAGAGACCCTTCCCCTTTGGTGAAGCCATCCCAGCCTCCTTCTACATGAGACTAAGTTGAACCCTCACAGTTATTTGTGTCTTGTCCCCTTGTCTCTCTCTTTTACCATCCATGTCATGTTTGCTCAATTTACTACACAACAAGTATTTCCACTTCTTACCCTGAAGGGTCAAGTGAGCTCATGAAAAAATCTGTCTGTCTTCACGCATCAGCACCACGAGTGCCCATCAGGCCCAGATCAGGCTGCTCTGAGCTGCTGAGCCATAGGTGATGGTGTGGAGAGGAGACAGGGGTTAATCCACAGGGCTGAGGGAGCATCCAGCGTGTTTTAACTAGCAGAGGAGCCCAACTGCTGGGAAGGCAGTGAGTCACAAGCCCTGTCTGTGTTTGTGTAGGTGTGTGAGAGGAGCAGAGAGGTGCACGCGGCCCTGCCTCGCTCAGGGACAGATTCATCGGGCTGTGAGTGCATGCAGCTCCAAATGAAATCAAGGAAAAACGTTCTGTCCTCCTGCCCAAGTGTGCCTCTGCTTGGGGCTGCCTTGCCTTGTGCTCAGGATGCTCCTGGGCTCTGTCAGGATGCATCATGGTGAAGCTGCGCGGAGAAGGGGATGTTTGTGTTTTTCAAAGGATTCTGGTTTATATGTGTAGCATCTGATTCTATCACTTACAGCTGATCTTTGCCTCCTGGCCTCCCTTGTGAGAACTCAAATGCTTCCCCCAAACCTCTGAAATCCAGACTGGCAAAACTCCATGTGTTACATTTCATTACTATTTTTGCTGTTGTTTCTTGGCAGAATGAAACTGAGACCTCTCCAACATATCTCTGGAATAAAGACACACATTCTGATCAGCCTATAACCCAGGAGAGACAGAAGCTGCATCTCCTGGGCTATAGGTGCCTTGAATGAATTTCTTCTGTTAGTACAACTAGCCCAGGTGGAGCTTCTGGCAGCAGAGCTGTGTTTGATGACACCATCACACACGCCACTATCCCTCACACCATAGCTTGGTGTCACCCAAACTTGTTCCACTTGCTTTTGTGCCCTGTCCATCAGGAGACACAATACTACCCTGAGCCCAGACTATTAAGGGATTTATATGCCAGTTCAGTCATTTTAGGAAAGAGTCTGGTTCCTTTTGTGCACCCACTGATTTTTTAATCTTGGGGGCAGTAGGAGAAGGATGACACAAAGGATGCCCCATACTTCTGACTGTAAAAGAAATGTAAATCTCCTATCAAATGTGGTTCTGTGCTCTTCTTCCTTCCCAGCTGTGGTATTCAAACACTTCATAACTGTTCCTTAGTGTCCTTCCAGCACACCTCTCAGTCAAGGCAGCTCTGTTCTCATTTCAGAGGTAGGAAATTGGTGTACAGAGACACTGTGTCACATCGGAGTCACCCCAGAAGAGCTTCTTAGAATGACAAGCCAAACCTTGGCTTCCTCAGCTCCTACACTATTGTCCTTCCCCTCTGGAAATACACGTAAACACACGTTTTTGAAAGTGAGACACTGACAAATCACACCAGGAGCTCCTCTCCCAGCATGGCCAAGCCATTGGGCAGGCATCACCCTGCCATGCAGAGAGCCTGAGTGGCTGCTCAGGCTCTCCCTGGGCTGGCAATTACCTGGGTGGCACCCATGGGTGCTGGGGCAGGCTGAGCCCGTGGGTGGGGTGTTCCTAGAACGTGCTGCTGCTCTGGGGAACCCAGCCATGCCCTGCGGGGCAGGAGCCTCTCTGAGCACCACATCTCAGGGAGGTGTCAGAGACAGAGGAGCAGCCTGCTCCTCCCAGAACATGTCTGGCTCTGTCTCCTCCCGGAAAAGGGATATGAAAGGGCAGCTGCACTGAGTGGCTGTTCTTTATCAGGGCACATTGTGCAAATCAGGCTTTCTGGGGTTAAAAAAGGTAAATTTGCTGAGAAGAAAGGGGATTTTCTTTATGTGGAAACTTCCATATCATGGCCCTCTCAGCTTGAGGACGTGCCTTGTGTTTACCTGCAGCTTGGGTTTAACCCTGGCTCCCAGAAATACAATTAATTAACTACAAAAGATCCTCATCTTTCCTGTAAAAAGAAAATCCTCCCCTCAATTTTCCAGCCCTACCATTGAGTTCCTAATGTCACTTTGGCCTCTAAGCTTTGAAAGAAAAGAATCAAACATTTCATGTTGTTCTTGTTTTTATTAGCAATAATACATCTCTTGATTTTCTGGCTCATGCTGGTTGAATTTATGGGGCAAAAGGTGCTGGGGTCTTTTCACTTCACAGTGGGGCAGAAAAATTGCTTGTTGGGGCTTGAAAAGCAATTGCATCATCAAGTGTGTGAGACTTCCTTTGAGTGCTGCTGAGGGGGGTTAGAGAGGAAGAGAGTTTTTCTTCTTTGTGCTTGTTTTGGTTTGTGAGTCTCTCTTATCACCATGCATCAGACCTGTGTTTATTGAATTTCCACCAGCCACTGAGATCTATGGCACGATTAGCAGGAGATACACACGGGGAGTGGAGAGAGTGCCTGAGGAAAGGGGAGGTGCTTGTGGCAAGGCTGTAATGATTTTCTTGTCCTTTGCATGGGAGGAACGCACACATCGAGCGTCTGTACAGCCCTGGGAAGCCCTGATGTGGTAAGAGCCTCCTGAGTAATATATTCAGAGTGATAAAAGTGGCTGCTATCTGCTAATGAGAGCGGTGGGAATGAAAAATGAATCCTTGGTTTCATCATTTTCCAGGAATGCTTCCCAGAGCTTGGTCTCCCATCCAGCTGCCGTGTGGGCTGCAGCGAGCGTGCAGTTGGGAGAAGAGGGCAGCACACAGCCCTTGACACACTGAGAGGGCCAAAATTGTGTGTTTGGGTACGTGAGGAAGATATCTTCAGACACATGACCTCATGGTGAAACTTTCTGAAACAAGCACCAGTAGGGTTTTCTGTGAGTGTAGCACACAGAAGCACAGTGGGCTGGGAAATCAGAGCTTCCAAAGATCTGCAGAGACCAACAATTACTGCTTAAAAAAACTCAGTCAAACCTTTGACTGGAGGCAGAGTCTTGCAGCAGAGCTGGGAAAATAGGTCTTACTAACCCTCTGTCATGATAGCAGCCCTTTGTGAGTCTTCTTCTGGCTCATATCTCAGTTCTCTCTCTCTTTTTTTTTTTTTTTTTTTTTTTTTTTTGTTTATNGACCTTGAAGTTGCCAACATTTGGGGCTATAAAATTTAATAAAATGATTTTTTAGATTTCTCTCTTACAGGGGAGAACAAAGAAGAGACAACCTATAAAAGCCACATTGCCTCTAAAATTGAGAGTAGAACCCAAGCCCTGGCAGAAACCAAAAACATTCACCTTTAAAAAATAATAATTACAAAAAAAAGTAATGAAGAGATTAAGTGTATCAACAATCAGCTGATGCCACCCAAGTGCACAGTGATATACTTAGGCAGCAATAAAGAATCAGGCATTATGTGTCAGAACATTACGTAATAATTTTGATGTTGTACAGAAATATCTCTGCGGTCTTGTAATATGCAGGAATTAATTACAACGCCCTTTGTGTTTGGAAAAACTAGGTGACAGAGCAACTTTCTGGTCTGTTTTATATTTAAACCAAAGATGAGGAAACTGGAGAGATGATGAATGAGCCTTTTATCCAAATGTGCATATACAGGTGTTCTGATTATGTTTTTTCCTGTAAGCAGCTCCCCACTGATCCTGATGAACAGAAAGGTGCTGGGCCACAAATTTTCCAAGCAAGAAGCCCCCAAAGTGTTTTCTTTTTCCTGGTGCATGTTGGCCTTTGATCTTGGCTCCTTCTGTTTACTTGGAAATTGGAAATTTTGTTTACCAAAATGTCCAGAATTGCTTTGCTTCGACACAGTCTGAGCAATGCTGAATTGAACAGGGAGATGCTTATAAAAACTTATAAAAAGACCACGGGAAGTATGAAAGAATTGGCATTTTCTGACAAATGAGTTTGTCAGTCAGCACAGACTTCATTGCCAAGTGCTTTATCAAAGTGAAAGGAAGCTTCATTTATGTTGTTTAGATATGAAATCTTCCAGGGAAGACACCTAGCACTTAGATTTGAACACAAATGGCTTTTTTTTCCCCATGAAGTCAGTTTATAAATCTAAAAAACCCTGGAAAATTAGAAGAAAAAAAGTCCCACAGAATTCTGTGGACAAGAAGGGCTAACCAGTTTGGAAATCCTTGGTGCTTTTGGATTTCTTTGTTTCCTGTGAGTGTGGAAAGGTCAGATTTGTATTTAAACAACCAAGGAGTACCACAAGTCCAGAAATCTTGCAATAAGGAGATGCAAAGTGACAATGCCACAGGACAACTGCTATTTCTTGTATCAAGGATCTCCTTTAGAACAGAGAGCCAGTGACAAACAGGTTTGTCACTGCCTTTTCACCAGTGAATTGCACCTCACCTCTAGTGTGGCACTGTTATTTCCCATGTGCTATTGCACTTTCTCATGAGAAAAGCACTTCTCATGAAAAAACACTTTCTCATAGTGCTATACTATGAGCCACTACATAATCATCATATTTAGACAATATTTTTCTTCCCGTGTGAATACCTAGGAAAGCTAAAACAGAATTGGAGGGTAACATTTTCCAAAGGGACTTTTCATTCTGGAAACGTCAGGTTTCTAACTTGAGGGAAGCTTGGACTGATTTTCTGAAGACGTGAGCACCAACAGCTCTGTGCTGACCACATTTTCCAGCCATTAATTGTCAGATGTGTTTTCTCAATTTGGAAAGGTCTTGGCTTGATTTTTAGAAGCTGCTGAATCCCCAAACTCAGTGAAAATCAGGCTCTGCTCAAGTCTCTGAACTCCTTTCTCCATCAGTTGTTTTTAAAATCTTGGCAATGGAGTTCAATCGAAGTTGTTGAAATCTCCAACAGAAACAACATGACTTCAGTCTGATGTGTTTGTCTGGAGTTGGTCTATGATCCATTACTTTTGCTATTTTCAGTACTTGCATCCAAGATATTTCAATACTAATTTATTCTTTTTAATGAAAGGTAGATTTCCCAGGACCCAACTGACCAATATTTCCCAGCTCCTGCTTTATCTTTGCTCTTGGTGAAATGTCCACCAGGCCTACAACCAGCTCTACAACTGGACATTTCTCTTCTCTTTTTTTATTGTACTGGGCAATGTGAACAACATTTGTCAAAAGTACAGAAACTATCTCAGAAGTATTTTACAAAAAACTGAAAATACTTGAATGAGAGGACACAAAAAGGATCATTATGATTCTTGTGGGAAAGGTAAATAAAATCACTGTGCTTCCCTCAAGGAACTGGACTATTGTATGTTCATTTATTGCAAAATTAAAATGATCTTCATAGAGATATGAAAGTGATTTGACAGAGTAATTGTTTTTCATGGATTTTTTTTTTTTTCATTTAAATGCAATTCTTAAAGAAAAAGAAACTGCAAAGACTTCTGTTTATCCTTCTTACCAACTCCACCTCAACATTTTCTACTTTTACTGGACAATTGATGGCATAGTCACAAAGAAGTTCTGCAAGCTCCTCCTAGGACATGGAAATCAAAATACACTTTTCTTCCTCACTATAAATTTTGAGCAACTAGGACACAGATGCTGATTCTGAGGGTCCTGACCTTTGAGAGTTTGATACCAAAACATGAAGCTTTTTGAGGCCATTGCCACTCCATTTCTCTGTAAAAAATTTAAACCAAAACATTTTCATTCAAGAAGAATGAGCTGAAGGACACATGCTGGATTGGTGGCATCACCCACCTCATAAACTTTTTTTCTTAAAGTTTGCAAGCTTTGTAACCTTGAATAAGGTTTATTGTCTAGGCAGAGCCCAAATCTTTCTTTATGGAAATGGATATTTAAAATTAGTTCCCCCTTGCTCTTACAGCTCCTCGTTTCAGATGCCTGTACACAGGTTTCTGTTCTTACACACACTTCTAGATGACCTTTTGGACTTTGCCTTAGTTAAGCTCGGGTCTCAAATGAGAGGAAACCATTCCACTCTTTCCACTTTGTCTCAGCACCTGCAAAGCTGACTGATATAATCCAGTGTAAGTGGGCCACTGCAGGAGAATTTGGTGCTCAAGGAGAATGTGTTTCCTGTTCACTGAAGAGGTAAAAATGGAATCACCATTCTGACTCATTCAAGTAGCAAACTCCTCTGAAGATCACATGCCTGCAGAGCCAATGTTATTTTTGGCAGCTCTTCATGGAAAGCTATGGGTTTTGTTTTGCCACATCTGTTCTCTCAAGTATATTTTGCTTCAGATGAGCCTGTTCCACCTTGTGATTTTTTTTGGGGGGGGTGAAGGATAGGAGAGAAGGGGGTTGAGTTTGAGTACTGCCTTGCATTACAAAAGCACATTTTCATGGGAGAAAAAAGTTCTCCCCTCTGGGCCTTAAACAGTATTTCCAGCTATTGTGTATATTCCCCAACCCTTACACTGTTTCTAAAATCTAAATGATTTCTTTTGCAGATGTAGAAAGGAATACACACACAAAAGACTGTGAGGACTTTTACAAAAAACAGGGAGATGGGCATACAGATGTGCCACAGATAAACAGGGCAGAGAAAGAGGAGAATATTGTGCAGGATACGTGCAGCTTTGAAAATCAGATAGACAGTGAGGGTGCTGTTTGAAGGATCCAAGGCTTGTAAGGCTGAGTTCAGAGGCCAGGCTGCGCCGAGCCAGCCCATTGTGTCACCCAGCAGGAATCAGAGAGACACAGTTTAGTGAAAGCCACAGGCTAATCTACAGTGCTTCTTTGAAATATGACTTTTGTTTTTTACTGGCAGTTGGTTTTCATTGTGCTGCAGTTGTCATCACTGGAAGGGGACACATTCCTGTTATTAGAAGGTAATTATTTGGGAGCTGCACATTGGTGCTGCAGTGGTGCATCTGTGTGTGCAAGGCAAAGCATGCACAGGTGTGGTTGTGAATGCACAGACTTTTAGTAACCATGCCCAGCATTTGTTTGATTTGTAGATTCATGCATTCCTCTGGCTCACTTTGTATATATTTGCTTCTTTTCTTGCCTATCAATTCTCTGATTTGTTTTAGGGAAGGATAACTTGGGTGTTCATATGCTCCTTTTCGTTCTTTTCAGAAGTACCAGCCCTGTACCCCTTGCTTGATGACTCATTCCCTTCTCCTTCACATAAAACAGCCTTTCAACAGTTTAGCAGTGAAAACATTAGGCCTGTCTCTTGGTCACAAGGTTATTGTTTTTATATCTCTTGGAGCAAGACCCTGGGATAGCTCCACTGACAAATTAGCAGCCGTGTTGAATGAACAATTATGTCAAGGCAATATTAATCTGGGGGCCCAGCTGGAGCAGAGAAGGTGCCTGGATTCATAGAGGAGGAGGTGCTGAGAGGAGAACCTGTGTGATCTCATTAGATAAACGTTCAACACATACTGGTGGGATCTCATTAAATCTTTACCAGCTAAGTATGTTTACATCAGCTTTCCTAAAGGAATGCCTCATAGATAGATGAAGTTTTTCTCACTAAAAATATGCTTTCTAATATTAAAACCCCTCTGTGAAATAGACCCTGATCTACTCTTTTTGCCTCAGTGTAGACATTAACATAGGAAGTGGGTTTACCTCCAAAACAATCTTTTAAATGAGTGAATGTGTTATTCCAAGCCTCCTACCACCTCCAAGCTGAGGGGCCTCAGGAGCATTCCCATGACATTCCCCTGGTTTCAGGGTTTTTTTTTTTTTGGAGCAACACTTCTCCGGAACAGGAAAGTGAGTGCTTGCCTTCAGTTTTCACAGGCCGGGATCGTACAGGAAAACTGACACCAAAAATATTTTCATAGGTCCCCTCACAAACCAAAACTGCTGAGTTTCAAGGGCTGTTCTGCTGAGGGGCTCTGCTTCCTGCGTGGGAGCTGGGCTTACACACCAGGGAAAGCTGAGCTCACCCCCAGCCAGTGGATCCCCATCCCAAATGCAGCCAAACCCTTGGAGGCACCTGAGTGAAACCTCCTGGCCCTGCAGGAGGTGGCAGATCTGTGACACCCACCAGATCTCTGATATTGCTGACCACCCACCAGCCACAAGGGACAACCCCTGGGAGGGTGAGGAGGTACTGGAGCAGGTTGCCAGAAGGATCATGGCTCTCCCTCCCCTGGAAGTGTCCAAGGCCAGGCTGGGTGAGGCTTTGAGCCACCTGGTTTAGTGGAAGGTGTCCCTGCCCAAGGCAGAGTTGATGTTTAAGGTCACTTGCAATCCAAACTCTTCTGTGATTCCATGATTCTCCCAGGTTAGGGGGGCAAACCAAGAAGGGAGAGACCCAGAAGGGAGGGGGAAATGAAGGAAGACAAAGACGTCTGCTGTTTCACCAGGAACATCTTTTACATAGCCAAAAGTCAGCTTGCATTAATTCCTGTGCTCTCTGCTGACAGGGAATCAGCACAGCTCCATGTGGAGTGGTTACGAGGTGCCACATCCAGACCCATCACATCACCCCTCAGGTGGAAGAGAAGGGCCTTGTGCAAGGGATCTCAACCTTTGGGCCACACAAAGCTTTTCTCACTTCCTTTCTTGGCATCTCCCCTTATCCTGAGGATGCACAGCTTAGCAAACCCCGAGCTGAGGGCTCACAGCAAACTGCAGAGATATCCAAAGGCCAGAGGTGGCAAGCTGGGAGTCAGGTTATTGTGAGCAGTGTGGCTGAGCCAGTCTTGAAATACAGGCACCTCCTTACAGAATCAGTTTTTGGAGTAGCAAGATGTGTTTTGACAGTGAAATGAGGACAAAATTTATTTTTTCCTATGTGTTTCTGGATTTCTGGATAATATTTTTATTTATTTTTAATTAAAACTTTTTTTTTGGTATAATTTTGCCCTCAGAAAAAACCTCCCTGCCTCCAAAGCTGTGTGTCTGAACCTCTGATTCCCCAGCTGTGCCCCTGATGCCCAGCACCACACACTGTTGAGATGTGAATCCATGGTGTTTGTTCTGAATCTGGCCACATTTTGGGGTGCAAACCATGGCATTTGGAAGGAAAACAACTCTGCTGCCATTGCAAAGCTCAGCAATGTCCCTGAGAGGGGCAGAACCTCTCTAATGCACAGGTCCTTGGCCTTTTCACCATCCATGCACCTTGTGATGCCCCAGACTGGAATAGACTTACAGACAGGAGCATGCCAATATCTATTTCAATATTTTGGCACTCTGGACTCTTTCAGTTCTACTTTCCCTAAACTCCAAATGAGATCAGAGCCAGGCTCATGTCAAATGTCCCACAGCTAACCTCTAAACTAATTTTTTATTGCCTTGAAGAGAATGATTGAGAAAAATATTTATAGGCCCTGGAAGAATAGTAAAAGTTTGCAAGCATTTAGGGCTTTTACTCCATAAACCTTTATGTGCCCTTCATGCACCCATTCAGCTCTGGGAAAAAGTAAAAAATAATAAATAAATAAATATAAAAAGCACAGGGAAGTTGTTCTCTGACAGTAAGTCGAAAAACTCATAAATTCCAGGTAAAACCAATACTCACACATTGTAGGAACCCATCTGTAGTCAGCCTATTGCACAAGTCCAAAAGCAGGGAGAAGAATTTGAATGGTTCATGTTTGTCTTTGGACTTCTCACTTATGTTTTTCCATTTAGATCAAAATGGTCTCAAACCTTTTAACATTTTTTTAATTATTATTTTTAACTCTGCCCACATTCTCTGTGATTCTTTTAATCTGTTTCCTTTTGGTGTTTTGTATCAATCAAAGTTTTGCTCCTCATATCTGCAGTCCCTGAATGGTTGTATCTTCTCCATTCCCACCTCCTGAATAGCTGATGTCTCACTCACTTCACTTTCCACAACGTTCACTTTACTCTCTCACTGACTAAGTATAAAAACCTCTTTTTCCAGAGGATCCTCCATCAGTGTAACCTCCTAGCTCACCCCCTCTTTTGGGGGTTTGCTGTTCACCATGGATGAAAGGAACTGCTCATTTTCTTGCACGCTGCTCACCCCACCTGGCTGGCAAATAAATACTCAGGATGGGCATAACTCTTGGTGCAAAAATGAACAAATTTTTCCCCCTGTCTCAGCATCACTGGTTTATTTCCACTTTTCTGCTTTTCAGCTTTCTCCATAGCCCAGCTCATAGGCTTCTTCAGCCCATGGCCCCAGGAGCTCATTCTGTAATCCCATGACCAGATCACTGAAGAGCACTCATATAAATAGCATTGTTTTTATTTATAGCAAATGTAAAGCCTTTGTAGCTTCCATGTCAAATAAGGCAGAGATTTCATATGAAGAATAATGAGGAACACCAACAAAAAGCAAAACCTCCACTCCCCAAGATGGCAAAAATTACTCCTGGTTACTATTGGGATTCTGTTGTGCCTTTTTTTTTTTTTTTTTTTTTTTTTTTTTTTTTTTTTTTTTTTTTTTGAGGTTGAAAGAAACTTGGAACAACACTTTGCTGATATTTATATGAAACACTGTAAAAGTGCACACCAATCTGAGCAGGTAAGACAAAGTACAGGGGAAAGGAAAAATCAATGTCTTGCCTTGGGAAAAAAAAGAGCTGAGAAGCTGAGGGATGAAATGTCTCATAGAGCAGATCTCAAGGCAGAGCTGAGTACCTAACAGAGTAGTTTGGGCTGATCCTTTGGGTACAATTCATGCAAAACCTAGTTGATCAAGTGGATATGAAATATTTAATACCCTGAGAATCCTCTGCTCTGCAGTGCTGGCTGTGGAGATGTTGATTGTCAATAAATCATTTGGTCAGGCTGCCCAGACCTTGCCCATGCCCTAAAAATCCACTTTGAGAAGAAGTTACCATTTCCAGCAGCCTTCAGGACAAACACACTCATAGTGCCTTCTCTTTAAATCTGCTCCAGCTCCAAATCCAAGGAGAGCACAATGCACAAAACATTTTTGAGGCCAAGGGGAGAGCATGCAGGAGAGGCTGGGCAGAGCCACCACAGGTCTGTGTTTTGCAGCTCTTTCAATGCACAATAAATTTCTGTAGTTTCACTGGCTGGGGCTTGTCTGATCCAGTTACAGTCTCAAATATGATCTGATTCCTGAGGGGATACTTTTTTTTCCCGGGCAATTTCTCTATTCAGCTTTATACTCTCGTTTGTCATTTGCAGTAAATATACTGAATTTCAATTTTTATCTCTTTACAGAAGTGTGTCCAGAAGGCTGCACTGGCTGCTGCTGCCCCAATGAGTCTGGCTGGAGCTGGGTGACAATTCCATCTCATCTGGGCAGGGAGCTGGGGCCAGGCTGTGACACAGGGCTCCACTGGGGGGAAGGTGTATCAGAAACTGGAGATTCCTTTCCTGGTCTGCTGGCAGAAGCAAGCCCAAGGGGGTTTATATCCAGCTTAGGCCATTCAGTCTATATCCTTTTCTCATGCAGAAAAGGAAAAAGGGGTCAAAGCAAACTTGGGAAAGGGCAGAACTGGAATGGAGGTTCCTCTCTCTGCTATGGTATGATGTGTGGAAAGTGGCTGAGGGGAAAAAATTGGATGAGTCCTCAAGTTTTTAAATTTGTTGTGATGAAAGGATTCCTATAAAGGTGAATTAAAATTAAAAACAGCAACTATGGCTAGGCCTGCTCCAGCTGGAAAACAGGAGCCCATTTGTAATAGAAAAGGATCACAGGGCCCAAGGGATGGGGAGGTCCTTCATCCCAGTTATCAGGTTCTTGAGGATATTAAAAGGCACCTTAAACTCACAATTGCAACTCCCAGGTGAATTATACAGACCATCACAAAAGCACAGGTTTGCAGATACAGGCAGGAGTTGCCCAGGAAAGTCAAGGCCAGCAGGACCTGGACACCTTCCCAAGGTCATTTTCCACCAAACATTGAAACAGGAGTGAGAGAAGAAACACCACGGAAGAGACAGAGCGAAAGAAGTGAGAAAGATTGGCAAATAAAATGGAAACAGAAATGCAAACAGAGCTGAGGGAATTCAGGGAAAGTTCTGTCTCTCCTGCTTGCTTCTTCCAAGCAGAGCAAAGTGATGTCTGAAAAGTGATGAATCAGGGACCACAGGCAAGGACAGGAGCAACAAGGCTCAACTGTGTGACCTGAGGCAGGGATGGGAATGTAGAGCAGAGAGGGGGAAAGCAGAGAAAACTGTCAGATTTCTGTGGGCATTCCGTGCTCTGTGTGCTCTTCATAAAACATTTATGATGGAGGATGCCTTGCTCTTTTGATTTGGGATTCAGAACCCTGACCAGATTTAGGCCAGGCATTTTTTTCCTTTTTTTCTTTGTCTTCCATCTAATTTTAATATAAATTGGGTAGAAATGTACCCCTCTCATATCAGGCTACAGAGAGCAGGTAAAGAACTGTATCATATATATGTCAGGTCCCTTGAATTTGGGCTTCTCCCTGATTTTAACAGTTTAATTTGAACAACGGTTTAAAAGGTAAAGGAACCCTTTGCTCATCACAGCAGCATTAATATGTGAGCATGAAGAAGCACTTATTTGTCTTGGCAAGACCCAGAACTGGGATAAATGATTCCAGATGAAGATAGAGTTATGCTCTCAACTCCCAGCTAAATTTGGGGCCAAATTTGTACTCCCTTTACTACAGTAAATGTCACTTTCCTGATCCTAACACATCAGTTCCAGCATATATTGATGCAATCCACTGCAACAGCAAAATCACTGCTGCTGTAATATTGCTCCCATAAAGCCAGGATAGAGGCCTGATGGACTGCATTGGACAACAATTACCTCAAATCAAATTCTCTCCTTCTGGACAGGGGTGGGAATGGGGAACATCCTCACCTCTGATCAATGGAGCCACAGCAGAGGCAGTCTGGGAGGAGAAGGATGAAAAGGAAGAGATGGGAGAGACCCTGCTCATTTCCATTTTTACCCAGGGAAGCACAAAACACTTCTGCTACTCCCCAGTATCAGGGGAGCACTATCCCCAGTGCTCAGGGGAAAGCAGTGACATCCCCAGCAATTAAAAGCCCAAGAAGATAACGAGTGGCCAGGCAGCGCTAATAAAAGTGTCTGTGGCTGCCATCCTCACACACGGAGTGTCTTGCCTGGAGCACAGAGCACTGGGCCAGGTCCCAGGGGCAGCCAAGTGAGAGGGTCTCACCTGCTGCCTGCAATCCATCCCTGCCTGCAGTGCCAGCCCTCCTCACCTCGGGTCACCCGGCCGGGCTCAGCCGCCGCTCCCGCCGCGCCGGGGATGCTTCAGTGCCTCCTGCAAGGGTCACTGGCAGGGGCTGGCAGTAATTTTCAGCTAGGTATGTGGAAAGGGGGGATGGAGCCTCAGGCAGTGCTGGCTCCAATAAATACTTAAGGAATTTAACAGCCCGGTGCAGCCCCTGTGTCAGGGGTTGAGGGTGAGGATGTGCTGGGGCTCACGATGGCATCGCGGGCTCTGCAGGGAGTGGCAGTGCCACCCAGGCAATGCCAGGCACAAATGCTGTGCCTCATCTGCCAGGTTTGTCCTGATAATTGGGACCAGCACCCACTGGCACCATCAGTGCTGTGGGTGTGCAATGCTGGGATGACTCATGGCAATGGAGAGGAGAGGCCAGTGGGAATGTTCAGGCCAAAACTGTGGCACATCACAAATGCAGGCGTTACTCATGCTGGGTCATTTCTTATATACAGTATAACCACGCAGCCTGCCTAGGCCTACAGGGTAAGTAGGGGCTCCTTTGTAATTTTTGCAAACCTGGGAATTAGCTGGTATTTTTCTGTAGCCTTAAAAGGCTAGAGATTTCAACAGAGGTTTCCATTTTGCAGAGGGAAGGCACAATAACTACAGGAAGAAAAGGAGATTTTCTGGGCGTAGAGCCAAACCAAGACACAGGTCACCTGGCTCCTATAATCTTCTGTGCCATAGACTCCCCATCTGCCTTCTGGCAAGTCATTTATTCTCTCCTCATCCTTTGTGCTGCAGCTGTAAGTGGGGATAATAACAGATCTCTACATCATGGGGCAAAAGTGAGGGTAAGCGCGATGGTATCAGCACAACTATTGCATAATGTGTTGGTGGGCTGGAGGGATTACTGTCCCTAAACACTCCCTGGGAGCTGCCCAGCCCTCTGAACCATCATCTCTTGGTTATTTGTACCTTGCAAGGATGAAGCTGAAACTTCAGGGTTATCTGGTGCAGGTTTCACATCTACTGAGACACCCTGCACGGTGACTGGGCTGCTGCAAGTTCCAATTCTCCACTCAGAGTAAGAGCTCAGCCCTGCAGGAGATGGAGGGATTCAGCAAAATGAAATTATGTGTTTCTCAAGCAGAATAAAAACAAACAAACAAACAAACAAATAAATAAATGGAATAGGTTAAACTGAGCAAAGGAACTTTGTGTGCCAGCACCCACTGCTTCTGGTGAGGTCTCTGCCACCTCAGATCTGCGAGCAGAGATGGCTGTGGGAAGGTGTTTGGGTTTCTTTCAGTTGAAATGGGTCAGAGTGGCAGAAATCTCTGATCTCAGTAGCAGGGACAAGTGCAATTCAGACTGAAATGGTCCTGGGAGCAGGAGCAGGTCAGTGAGCAGACTGGACTGTGGCTGCTGACAGCTGCTGGTTGGAGCCTTCTGGGATCCCCTGGGAAAAAGGTGGAAGTTTCCCTAGGACTTTCACAAAGCTCTCCAAGGTGCTGCCTTTAGGCACAGCCCCACCTCTGAACAAGGTTTCTCTCTGGAAAGTGCCAAATGTGCACTCACAAACCCCACTCCTCTTGCAGGCCAAAGCAAAAGAGAGAATAAGGATCCAAGTTGCACCTCGATAAGGGTGTCCTGAAGATGATATTAACCAGTGTGGCACACAAGCTGATGAAACCAGGAGCAATGGTGAATTACAAAGGATTTTTGGCTTGCCTATACTCATTTACTAAATGAAGCTAAACCTATTTAAACAACGCTTAAACCATTTTAAGTGTGTTGAGCTGGCACCAAAGTAACTTGATCTGCTTTAAACTGATTTAATTACACAACTGCTATTTATAGAATGTGCTATTGTTTCTTATAACCCTCTCTAGCTTCACCTTTCAATTGGATCCTTAAAGGAAGAGGTTTCCAAAATATTAGTTTTTAATGTAAATTTGAAATGTATTTAATTATGGCTGTGATGGGAGTGGGCAGCCAGCATCCCCCCAAGGCATCCCACACTATGGAAATTATATCTTTAATGCTACATAGAGACTCTTTTCATCTGCTCTTCACAGTGCTGATAGCATCACCTCAAAAATACCCAATCTGAACCCAAAAGGGAAGAAGAAATGAAATTTGCACATGGCTCAGGAGATTCAATAATTCACGATATTTCATTAGACAACATCTCCATTAGGAGTCTGACATTTATATTCATGGTTGAGCAGAGGGATAACTTATGAGTTATCTCTTCTGTCTTTGTGAGTGAAGATTAATGTCATAAATGCTCAGCAATCATGTATCATATATATATACACACTTCCACACACTCAACATGCATTATTTTTATCTTCCATGATCCTCAGGAGGGAAAACACTTGAGACAACAGTTTAAGGGGAAAAGCAGTTTCTGAATGTTGTCAGACTGTGACAAAAAGCAGGGGGAAATTGTATCATCAGTGAAATAATCTAAACAACAGACATTGCAGAGCCAGGGAGAGGGGGCTGAGCTGGAGCTCTTGCACACTTGCACTATTTAATATGCTGTGCACAATTCAGGGGGGTCTGTGCTAAATTCTTTGCCTATTCTTCAGGCAAAAATGGGATGGACAGGAGGGAGAGGCAATTCCCTGGCACCTTCCTGCTCTCAGATGATCTGACCCAGTAGCACCCAAAGTCCATTCTGGCATAGCAGAGAAGTGTGACTGGGTTACCCAAAGAAAATGCTCTCAGCTACCATGGCTGAATCACTGTGCACTGGCTTCACCCCCTCACTGCCTCCTGTGCCAAAGGGATCTGTGGCAAAGAACAGGGAATGCCAACTCCGTGCCATCTGGGGATTTCCTTAAGACAGATTTCTGGCTGCTTCAGAGGGAGCAGCTGAGCTCACACAGAGTTTACACAGTCCAGGAGTCACTTCCAGTGAAAATCCACTCTGAGCATTGTAGAAGGAACGTGCATAATAAACACAATTTATCACACAGCTCTCAAATTCACTGCTGAGCTCTCAACCTATGAGCCTACAGATTTATAGACCCTGGGATCCATGGTCAAAAGGTGCTGTGTAAGTGCAGGTAGTTATGGTTGTTGGAAAGATGCTCTGGGATTATCCAGTCCAGCCACATGAATTCCCGTAAATGCATAATCAGGTTCAATGATTTGCTACAAAAAATCACTTCCTCATATTGTCTGAGATGACTGATGTCTCCTGAATTATCTTCTTGACTGTGCTTTTCATCTTAATTAAATAGGCTGGTTGGACCATGCCAAGAGATACAACAGGCCAGATTTTTATTATTATGGCTAGGAACATTTATTCCAACACAGTTGGGTCCAATGCAACTCTCTCCTATAACCAAAAACCAGCTGGCTACAGGATCTGACTGTTTATCCACTGATCCAAGTGCTCTCAACCCCCTTCTCATCTGTTCCCTGTCATCTCCACACCCAGTTTGCATGAGACAGCTAATTTTAGGTAGTTTGGGCAGTTTTTAATTTCATTAGCTGAACTGCACAGGCATTCCTTTGAAGTATTTGAGATGACAAAGACCAGAAAAAATACATAAAAATACTCAGATTAAAGCTCCTTTTTTTTTGCTGTAATTTGTGTGTTATTTAGGCAAAACAATACCAAAATCCAGAGTTTATGCCAGTAGCTGAGAAAGAGTTCAAGTCCAGGCAGTTTATCTTCAGCTAGTAAAGGTCTGACCCCAAAATTTGTTCTGGGTTGGCCTGACTCAGTGCAGTATGATGCAGAAAACCCCTAGCTGTGCCTATGGGAAGCAGGATGGACATTTTGCTGCAGTGTTTTGCCCAAGATCTTTATTTCCACTGAAGGTCACTGATGTCTCCAACCCCTGTCCCAGAGCTGTGCCTGGCAGAGCTGGCAGGGCAGCATTCTCTGGAACAGAGCCATTGCAGCAGACTGGCTCATTTAATGCCCACTTCTCTCCTAGATAAAGGTGAGTGCCTTTTAAAGAGTTTAAGGAACATAAAATTAACCTATAAGCCTAAATATGCCTTTCTTAATGAATTATTCTGAGCAGCACATATTTACTCTGCAACCAAACACAGAAATGCCACATTTTACCCTCCTGCTTTAAAAACAATGCCCTGCCACTCTTCCCTGCTCTCTCTGGAGACATTTCTAAGCCCATTTGTCCACATTGGCTTGTGTGAGTGGGAGACACCCCTGGGCAAACCCCTCCTGCAGCAGGGTCCAGAGGCTGTGAGCACTTCTCCTGCGTGAAATTAATTGAGCTCCAAGGGTCAGCAGGTTACGAGTAGGCTCATTATGACAAATGATTTCTGTCTGAGTAGGAAGACCTTTGGGGTCAGTTCAGGATTCTGCCTAAATTTTGTAATTATGCCTGCCTCAGGCCTTAAACAAACTAAGTGTTCCTTAAAATGCGGAGGGAGGAAGCCTGGAGATTAGGGAACAAGCAGTAACAGCCTGGCTTAGTCTAGCAGGACAGATTTTTAGCTGAATCTTGTAAATAAAACCCCTGACAAGCTCAAAAGAGCTGGAGACAGGCTTAGAGCCTGACAGGAAAAGATCTGGAGTCTTGAGAAACTATTTATCCCTGCAACGATTACAAGAAGTCCAGCTGGGAAAAGCTCATGGTAATTCCTGCTCTGCCTGCAATGGACACACTTCACTTTGCCAAGCCCAGAAAGGATAATGTGCTGCAAAATGTGAACCTTGATTGTGAGTGGGGCTGTGCTGGTGCCTTCAGGGCTCAGCTTGGGGCTCAGACTGGACAGAGGAGCCGTGCCCCAGAGAGCCAGGCCAGGATCTGGTGTGGATTTGGCCACGGGGTCAAATCCATGGTTTCTGCTGCTGCTGCAGCTCCCTCCAGAGAGGAACAGGACTGACCCCAGGCTGGGGCTCACCTGGCCCGATTTCACAGCCTAAGGGCTGTTTGAATCTCGTTGTTATTGTTGTTATTCCCCTAGGCACACGTGAAAGAGGAGGGATGGACACTTCCAAGCACAGCTCCTCCCGTCCTGGTGGGGAAAAGCCTCTTTGGCCAACACTCTCCAGAGAATTTGCAGACTCCCTGGAGCTGGGAGTGGAAACCTCTTTGGCCAACACTCTCCAGAGAATGTACAAACTCCCTGGAGCAGGGAGTGGGGTCTGTGATTGAGGTGAGGTGGAGGCACCCAGGCTGGCACATCCCAAACTCTGCAGGGACACAGCCCAAGCTGTCCAGCCTGAGGCAGCACTGGTGGGATCCCTGTGCATGCTCCAGCTTCCCAGGAACATCTCCTACAAAAGAGCTTCTTCCCAGTTATTTCACACTGTGTTCCTCTGCAAAAGCTGTCTGTAGGGTGTTCCTCCAGCCCAGAAGGGGATGTAAAATATTCCTCTATTGGCCAGATGGACACAGGTAACTAGAGAAAAACCCAAAATGAAGAAAATACCGAAAATCTCCATTAGACTACAATACCTGATGGCTCATGGCCACATGAAATACCAGTTTATTATCTAATTAAATCCTGTACATGTGCATGTAACCTATATTACTAAACTTTTAGCTATCTGTGAAAGATATTTCATGCAGTGCACAGCAAATACTCAATCTTGTTTAAAAACATTTACTTTGAAACTATAACTGGCTTTGAAAGCTGAGCTCAACTCTTAGGATTTTAACCTGAATTTCTCAGTCATTTATCCCTCCTGCTTTTCTTATGACTGTAAATTTAAATTAGATATTTGTATAATTTACAATTTGGATAAAAAATCAATCGACATGAAGGTATTTCCATTCAATATTTGTTTGAAACCCAGACCAATCATTTAACCCAAATCAGACTCCCTGTTATGATTTTCTGCAATTCATTCATTAGTCTTTTCTTATAGTACATTTTCTTCTAATCCTGAAAAACCATAAGAGCATAGGATTTCTTGAATCCATTTTAATTATTCATGTAAATGAAAGAGACAGAATAAAAATTACATATTCAGAGAAAATGGTCTGTCTTTCTCATAACAGTCTACTTATGAAAGCCGAGTGTTTTTTTTATTTCATCATTTTTCACTGGTCTTTTATTATGCTTTATTGCACTTTGATCGCCACAGACACTTAAAATAAAGACAAACAGACTCATGGTTGTTTTCAAATAAACCAGTAATTCTGAATGGTGTCTATGAGAATTTTTTTGTAATGATTGCATGATTACACTCTGAATTGAAATAGCAATACAACACAGGACATATTTTTAAATTACATTTTTTTGCAGTTTTTATAAACTTGTGTGTTAATGATAGACTAAAAGAAAAAATGTTGTTTTTATTTTTAACAATGGATATGTGAGTATTTTTCACAAAATATTGTCTTTAAAAATCTTATGCTCAACTTTTATTAATCTTCTTATTTGCTATTTTTTTCTATTTTGAGATAATTTTGGATGCATTCTATATCTTGGAATTAGATTTCCAATCTCATTTTGGAATCTAACAGCTAAAAAGCCAACTCTTGTACACAAAGAGCAACGGCAGCTGCTACCTAATACTGGACAGAGTAACCTAGAATATGCCTGGGACTTTTTCCTGCAGAAAAGATGATCTCATCTGGCTTTGGGTTTCTCAAGGAATGCAGCTGATAATGTGTGTTGGTGCTATTTATAGCACATTCCCGTGCAGATCCAGTGATATCCAAAGGAGGCTGGCCTCCTCCTTGTTTGGGATTTCACAATTCAGACACCCAGGCTGGGTGTGCAAGTCCAGGAGGAGGTGCTCAGGACAGGACCCAGCCCATTTTCCTCCCAGACAGACGATGAGGAGATGTGAAACACGAGGCAGGAGGTGAGCACGTCCTCACTGCAGCCCCAGGGTGATGCTGCATCTCCTCCTTTGAGCAGAGCCTGTGGTCCTTGGCAGTTACCTGTGCCCAGATTTCCAGACCTGGCAACAATTGCACCTTTATTTGCCCACGTAATTACTGTAATTTAATTGTGACCCCAGCTGTGGTAAAGGTACAGGCAAACAATCAGTTACACATCCAGACTGAGAGATGTCGCTTCCTTCACGGAGCCCCAAACAGCATTTCCAGCTACACCTTGGTGCCTGAGCACCCCAGCAAGGTCTCCTTGGTCAGTGCAGCCCTGTGCAGCACCACTGTGTGCTTCTGTGGCAGGGACACAAACTGTACAACCTAATCAGGCACTTCCCTTCAGTCCCCCAAAATGGGGCCTTTTGGAGACAGCGACACAGATAGCAATTGGCAAAAACATCCAGTTTGTGATGTGCCAACACTCGGAGCAAGAAAACAAACAAAAATTACCAATGAAGCTGTAAAGGCAGGAAAATCTATTAAGAACCCAGGGGAGGAATTGCTTCCCTGATTACATACAATATGCACAATGTACTCTTGGTGTACCCAGGAATGGTAGCGAAGCTCCCCGGAGGATCGTGTCATGCGCTGGCCTGCAGCCAGATCTGTCACACTGAAAGTGCTCTCCTACCCTGAAAAGTGTCTCAGTAAAAAATAGCATCACTGCATTTTGTGTTTATGGCCTCTGCATGTTCTGTATCAGATTTGTCAGCTCACAAGTGAAAACAGTGCTGGGACAGAGGTTTAGGTTCTGGTGTGGCTTCCCCCTGCCCTGAGTGTGGGCATCCCACAAAGATCGCTCTTTTGGGAAGGGTTTTGTAGGCCAGATCATAGCCTAAGGTTAGGTCCCTGCAGTCCTTAATCTCTTTGTTTTGTCCTTCAGTTTCCTGTTTATCAGGAGGATTTGTAGAACCCTGCATGATGGGGCTGCAGCATCCAGTGGTGATGCTGGAGAGAGAAGCTGTGTGCCTGCCTTGGCCCAACAGGGTGAGAGAGGGGTAACAACAGTGAATGTTCCCTTTCAGTCATGAAAATGTAATGGAATAACCTTCCACTGAATTCCACATCATGATTAAAACAGCTAATACAGCACACTTAAATTCTATATATAGGTTATTAGATTAATAATAGCACCTTATTGATCCAGAACTTTCCCCAAAACCAAAGTCAATACATAGAAGAGCTCTCACTGACTTCCTCCAGCTTTGGATCATTCCTTTTTGTCTGGACTGAGAAGTTTTCCAGAGGCGAGAAAAGAAGTGTGGGAAATACCTTGGACCTTGAGGAACAGGGAAGTTGAATGTGGTTTGTTCCAGTGCACCAGTGACCAGCTTTGAATAGTGCTGGACAGAAGTTTTGACAGTTATTTTTATTGAAAAAAATGTATTTTGGTTAAAAAGAAATTTTTCAGGAGAAGAAAGAATGAAAGTCCACTATGGAAAACAGGAAATTAATGTGACATTTTTTGGAGCACAATGACTTTGCTTTTTCATTTCATTCAAATTTACGTTTTGAAATGAAGTTTAGGTGAAATAGTAAAAGATAAAAAGCCCCTCAAAAATCTCAAGCAAATCAACCCAAGTGTATCATAACATAATATTTCAACTAACCCTGAAGTTTCCCTTGTGAAATGCAATTTTGAAAAATACAGCAGAATTTACCTAAATTTTTCAGAAACTATTGAGGTAAAAATGGAAAAAAACATATTTCTAACATGTTAATTGATAAGCATGGATTCATTCTGCTCATCCTGCACATTATTTCAAGAAGCATTTTGCTAAGTTTGTAAATGTGATGTTTTAAGATGTTGATTGGGATATGAACTTCCATTTACAATGTTTGAAACATCTGTAATGAAAAGTGAATTATTGCCTCAAATGCTGAAAATTACTCTGATGAACAAAGTCAAATAATATTATCAGAATAGAAGGAAGGACAGCCAATAACAGTAGAGAAAAATACAAATAAGAATCTAGAGGGAGATCAACTAAAACCTTGAAATTGGTATAATAAGAACAATAAGTAGTGATGTCAGCTCACTCTTGTGCTAAAATTAAGAGACTCTTGGGAAAAGTGACAAGAGAAGGAGCAGAGATTAATTACACAACCCTAAACCCGGTGGGGTTGGGGGCACCTTTCTGCTCTGTCCTCAGTACAAGGGACAAGGAGCTTCTGGGCAGTGACAGAAAGGGAGAGGCTGCTCCTGGATCCTCAATTCCCCAGAGAAATGCACAAATTGAGGGAAACTGCAATCCCAGCCCCTAGGAGCCTTCCCTTTAGCACCAGTGTCACCTTTAGCAGTCACCTCTGCCTTGTCCCACTGATCTCTCTTGCTGCTTGTGCTGTTTTAAGGAGTCAGACAAAGGCAGGGTAGCTGAAAAATCTCCTGTATTGGCTTTCAGCCACTTGCTATCAGAGAAAAACAAAAGCAGAACTTGATCTTTTGTTGTTGTTTTGGGTTTTTTTCTCCCCCTCCTTTTGTAAAAGGGATTCCTCATCTTTACTGCTCCTTTATATTCTAACTGCCCCAGCTGGAAACCTTCTAGGCCTTTTTAAAACAGGATTAAAAACACAGTTTTCTGCATTAGCACAGCTCAAAAGGATAACCTCAGCTCTTTTCTCTGCCAGCCAGCTTTTTAATCCTGAATCACATGTCACTTCAAATTATGAATATGATTTTCATGTTCCCCTCGGGCCTAAATTTCACCCAAGTAAATCCTCTCATTCAGCAGCCGGAGAAACGTGTCAAAAGCACTGATCTTCAAGCACTGAGAGTGCTCTGGGAGAGATCAAACTGTCCCAGACTGAACTCTCCCTGTGCCAGGCATCTTTTCCCCTCCTGCTTATTGTTGTTGACACCCTGCATCCCTCCTTCCTTTCCCCCCCAGTCTGAAAGCCTGGGATGGCAAGAGAGAAAAAATCAGTCCCCTCTTAATTCTAAATATTTCGGGGATTCATCCTCCAGTGAATGTGGGGGCAGAGGAGAACAAAGGCGAGCACATGAGCTGGTTCTGGGGAATGAGGAATTCAACCACTGCTAAAGCAGTGAGTCCTTTCATCTCCTGGCAGGGCTGATAAGATCAGCGTTCAGATGGGAACTGGCCCTGCTTTCCCAGCCAG
The DNA here is from genome assembly GCA_013400215.1 of Cisticola juncidis. NCBI lineage: Eukaryota > Metazoa > Chordata > Aves > Passeriformes > Cisticolidae > Cisticola > Cisticola juncidis. Next base: position 703,295 of record VXBR01002707.1, read on the forward strand.
CCAGGTCGGTGTCACGCTCCATTGGATGGAGGAAGCCCTTCCTCACCCCGGATTCTGTGCTGCCCAGGTCCACCTCTCCCAGGCGTCCTGAGAGCATGAACTGGCTCAGAACACGCTCCTCTGAGGAAATGTGTGTTTGCAGCCCTGGTCTGCACACAAACAATCAGGACTGTGTCTTGAGCAAATGACTTTAAACCTGAGGATCAAACCTGAATGAGAACTCTGAATATCTGAGCACTGAGTTCTGGAGGAGTTTGACATTAGGTCAAAGGTCTCAAGAAGAGGAGATCTTCTTGGATGTGAGGGGAGACCTTGTCTCTTCAGTTTCCTTAGGGAGACTGGAGAGCTCAAAGGACTGTGCTGGTCTTTTCTTTCCTGTTCTGCCCCAATATTGTTTCTTCCTCTCTGAGAATCGCTGTTTTATTGCTTTTGTTATATTTGGATATTGTTCCTTTCTCAAGATGACTGTGGCCACTGCCTTCACTGGCTGTGCTGGTAGATGCTGCATCAAACCTCCAGGCAGGTGACAAAGTTTTGCTCTCCTTTCCCTGACGGGAGCTGTGAAATGTTTGGGTGTTGTGCTAGTGAGGAGCAGCTGAGTGCAAAGATCACCCTTTTTCACTCACTTCAGGGCAAGGAACAGAGACATTTTAGTTTGGCTCCAAAGTAGCTGTGAGTTAGAAATAATCCCTTTGTTGAGATTTCACAGCACCCATCCAGGCACCAGAGTTCAGCTTTCTCCTGCAGAGCTGAGGCAGAGTTCTGGTTTGAGGTGACCTCCTCTGAACACGGGGTCCATGGGTCCTCTAGACTTAGTCAGAAAAGGTGATTTAGTATGATTTTTGTTCTGCATTTATTTTAGGAAATCTTTATTTTCTTTCTCAGGAAAGAAGCTGAAGACATTGTGGAAGGTGGGGAGTACCCAAACCTCCCTGCAAGTTCCCACAGCCACATTCTTGGCTGTAACAGCACAGCCATTTCCTACTTGAAAATCAGTCAGACCAATGTTTTCTTGCAGCAGAAGAGCAGAAGAGCAAACACAAATGTGGAAAGGGATTTAGAGGGCATGTTTATCGCTCCCTCACCTTCCCACGGCGAAGAAGCCACAGGAGTTATTACAGAAACCTCACCTTTCAAAACATTCCCATGGCCATGAGTGTGCTACTGAACAAATCTGTATCCTGGGAGGATCTCTCACTCACTGCAAGAACAACTCTGATCCAGCCACTGCCTGTTGCTTTTTCAAGTTTCAGCAGCAAACAGAAACATAGTGGTTTGCCAAGAGAGGTGGGCAGGAAATAGTTTTTCCTATCCACAAGCACTTCTCAGCTTAGAGTTTTCCCATCCTAATACGGGGTAAAAAGTAGAACTCTGAAACTTCAAACTATTTGGAAAATATTAGTGAAATAATTGCTCTGAACTTTCCTTATATATATATTTATATACATATATATGTGTGTGTGGATTCAAAACATTTTTATTTTTCAGAATGTTTGATTAATAAATATAAATCACAGTAAAACTGAGAGAAAAAACAATTCCTTTTTAATTCACTTCCTCCTCCAAAGTAAAACATTTAGATGTGACTTCCATCACCTGTCATTTTTCAATTTAAAATAATTACCAGAAAACCCCAATCAGTGTTCAGGGCCATGTTAATGACTCTCTGGCTTCAGCCTAGAGGTGGCAATAGTTCAGTGACTGCTGAGCTGCATGTACAGAGTTTGTAATCCCATAAGTAGTGCTCTGAGGCTTCCAGTAGCTAATATATGTCCACTACCACTGCAAGGAATAAAATGAATATTGTTTCCTTTATCCCTTAATGTTTAGCATTACAAAACTCGTAGAACTGAATTTCCACAGTGGTGATTTCTTTCCCCCCCTTCTGCTGTTGGATGATAAATTTGTTTATCTTTGCTCTTGGCACCAAACTTTGTGAACATTTCTAAAAGAAACAAGGAAAATTCACTCATGGTCTGCTAAATCAATACTGCCAGTGTCTCGTTGCCCATTGCCAGTGCACCTTGTGTAACCATTTGCTGTTCTGGGGATTCAAGCCCACTCTGCACTGGTGGAAATGACTAAAACCAACTGCAGAGTGATGGAGAATCAAAGCTCTGTCTCCTGCCTTAGGTGTCAACCTGAGCATCAGCTCTAAGGAACGCAGAGCTGAGGATGAGCCTCCATCCCAAGCTGGGATAAGCAGGAAGGATCAGAGTGAACCAGATAAAGTGGCAGGTGGAGCCTCTGCACACAACAGGGAGAAGTGACAATGTTCCTGTGCAGTGCCTTCCCTCAGCACAGAGCAGGGAAACAGACTGGACAAGGTGTGACTGCAGATGGTTTGTGTGAGAGGATGCAGACTCCAACTTGACAGTCACCTTCTAAATGAAAGCCTGGCTGTGTCATCTGCCTTCAGCCCTGCTTGCTGCTGCTAGATGGTTCTCTGTGGGTAAAACACCGAGATTTTCAAGGCCTGATTTATGATTATTCTCTGCTAAAACTTTAAAAACACAGAAATTATTACAGCTATTTGTTTCTCATCTTGGCATTGTTGTTCTCCATTGCAGTAAGTAGGACTATCTTTCCTTAAAATGCTGGATTGAATCCATATTCTATTTATTATGTCTGGGGCCTGCTGTTCTGTATTTTATAGCCTGTTTACAAACTTTGTAGGGAGATAAAAAGTGCACAATCTGAAAAAGTTCAGGGGTGTAGTTATCATCCTTCTTTTTTTTTTTCTTCCCAAAAGTAGTGGCTCCCACAAGGTTCTGCTTTTTGGACCCAAACAGCAAGGCAGAGCCAAAATATCCATTGGTTCCAAAAGGCACATGATGGATCTCTGAGGGAGTTGAGGATGTCCCTATCTCCCCCCATGTGCTTTTATTGTTCTGCATTCATTTATTCTCCTTGCAATCTCTGTTCAGGGAGGAGGAAAGAGCAGTCTGCTCTTTCCTTAGGAGCAGGAATCAACTCATGAGGAAGCACAGGAAGCAGCAGGTACCCATTAGTGTTGCCATAGATTTCATTCTCCCCCAGCCCTGCCTGTCCCTGTAGGAGAGCTCTGTGCTTGTACTTTACACATGGATTGCAGCAGCCAATTTCCATCCACATCCCAGGGCAGCCCTGACGCTGCTTTGTCCTTCACCCCAAACGTCCCTGACACCACCAGCCCTGGTTTCCCAAGCAGCAGCAAAAATATTTGTCTGAACTGGAAAGGATGGTGCTCCAGACTTTAAAAAACTCTGAGAAATCAGTTTCCAGTTTGTCAGTGATTCTTTATTTAATGGGCCTCAAAGACTTTCTGAGGAAGCCGCTAGCGGGCGAGGAGGTGAGCCTGGGTGGTGGCAGTGTGTGATGAATAGATGGTCTGGCAGGCTTGGCAGCCCACTGGAAGGCAAATACAAACCAGCTCGAGGGAGTGAGCACACATGAGGGTTCATGGTGCTTTTCCACCTTTCACCTCCCAGTGGACCACAGCTGAACAGTGCAGCATCTGTTGTGCCCTGCTGCTGACAGCATTTTATCCTGTGACTCACACAGGGGCCCTGGTGCACTCCCTTTCTCACATGGGGTGTACCACAGGTTTCCAGGCCACATCCTCCTCCAAAGAGTGAGAAACAGGAGTGTGAGGTGCACAGAAAACTTTCCTCCTTCATGGCTGGGTTCACCAGGAGAGGTGAGCAGAGCCCCTTTGCTGTGGTGCACCGCAGGGTTCAGCCACACCCTGTCCCACCACTCTGGTCACAGCTGTGTCCACTCATATTTTCTCCTCTTAAGGGCATCAGGTTGTCGGGAATTCAGCCTTCAATAGAGAGCAAAGGAAAACATAAAGAAAGTTCAACCACTCTCACAGTCTGTTGGTACTAAAATCAATTTACTGGTCAATATGAGCACCTTTCTGGATAGAGAATATCTCTGATGGGAGCTGCTCTGCACCCCTCCCATCCTGGGAGACACTTCATCCTGTCAAATGCCACCAGCCAGGTGCCACTGGGGACAGGGAGAGGTGCTGGGAGACTTAACTTCTGCTCTATATATTTCACTCAATTTAGAGTGTTGTGGGCTCCCAGCACGATGGATGGAGGGAGACTGGTTCTAACTGGGATGATTCAAGGGGCAGATGCTCTGATTCACCCTCATTTCCCATCACCAGGACCCCACCTCAGCTGCTTCAGTGTCATCATAGGGATCCCTCCTCACCTCGACTGATTCTCACTCTGATCCTGATCAGTTCTGATTCTGTGATCTTCCAGGATGCAGTGAAAACTACTGAAATATCATTGCCTTTACCTGGCCAGAACACCCTGCTAGAGTTTGTCCAGAGTTTGGCTTCTGTCATATAAAAGCAGTAAGTGAACAAAAATTGTTTAAGTCTGTTGTTGAATAGAGAGAATGAGATTTTAGAATACATCTAAAAAGAGTTTTGTCCCCAGTTCCCTTCAACAACTATCCAAAGTAAAAGGAATAACTGTCAAAGATGTCTTTAAAAGCTCCACATTGAAAGGTGGTAAATCTGCAAGATAACTGAATTTTTTGTGGAAACCAGCAGGTAGAAAGTCAGGGTTATTTATATATTAACACACTTTGGAGTCAAATTATGTTACGAAAACCCAATTAAACAATATGTATACATAATATGTATTATTATGATGATGTATGGATGAAATTCTACTGCACTGAAGCACAGAAATGTTCTCTATCCCACCACTGACTTGTGTGACAATGTCCCAATGATTTCTGCCTCCACTTTGGTGAGATCATGAGAATAAATCTTCACTTGGTCTCTCAAGCCCATCTGGTGTCTTTTGCTGAGCTGGAACAACAAAATAGTTGTGTTTGGCTATTTTAGAGAAAAAGACCAACAGCAACAGAAAGCAGAGTGGTTTTGTTGCATTATTTGTGTAATGGCTCAACACTCAGGGTGGCAGAAGCAGCAGTATTGTGAAGTTAGCCTCAACCAAACAGATGGCTGGGGAATTATGATATCTGAAAACCCGGAGCATCTTCCATTTTAGATGCCAGTTAATAATCCAGGTGGTGCTGTGTGAAAGGAGGAGATTCTTTAGAGCTTTGGGGCTCAAGTAGTCCACAGGGTCCAATTCCCAGTTCGGCTGCAGTCCCTTCCTCCCTCTCGCCACACAGACATCTGGTGTTATTACAGCTTTAAAAGAGCTGTGTTCAGGGAGAGCTTCCCAACACTGCATGTGCAACCATATGTGGAAATATAGCATTACATTAAAAATAAAAAAAGCCTGATTATTGAAGATCAGCAAGTTGGGGTTTTTCAACTTGCCTTCCCTTTTCATATGGTTATCGCTTCTTGTCACTGTTCTCATCTTCTGAAGATTTTTAATTGGATGTAATGAGTGCATTTATTAAAAGACCTTGTCTGCTCTGCTCTTTAGACAGCCATGGCCTTATGTCTGAGCATGGAAACCATCTCATATCCAGCACATTTGTAATAAAAATAAAAATATAAATTGATTTTCCCTCTCTGTAGTGTGTACTCTGGCCTCACTGCTTTTGTGTTAACATGAAGAGTTTCTGTCACAGTATGGGTCATATTAAATATAATGGGGAAAAAAACTGGGGAAAAAGTGGTTAAAGGGCAGAGCAGCACAGCACTTTATTACAGCAGCAAGCCTTCTCCTCTGGAGAGAGTAGGTTTCAGTATTTTCTTTGGTTCATTCTCTTCAGTAGCAATGGCAGAACAGAAATAATCTCAACTTCAGTGCCCCTGGCCTGAAGACCATATCAGCTTCATCTCAAATGTCTCACATTGGCCATCCAGATGCTAAACCTTTAAGGCACAAGGTGCTGGCCCTCCTGAATGGCATTTCTGAGCTGGATGGACTGTGGAACCAGGTGTGCCTCCTCTTCTTCCTCTCTGGGCAGACAGAAGAGGAGAATTGCAACATATAGTGCAGAGGGAAAGAGGGGACAAGAAAAAAAAAAAAATTTCATTAATAAGCCTCCTTTGCTGTGGACAGGATGCATCCAACAGGAAGGATGTGGACACTGAATAACTCATCTCAGGATTTCTCTGTCATTAAGGAAATGGAGGTATTGAAGCGTGGGTTTCCTTTGCAGGCTATTCTAGTGAAAAGCAATTCAGCAATAAGGCAAAATGCTGCTGCTTTGCTGCTGCTTGAGGAGAAAACTTTCCCTCTCTTCCTCTCCTTGCCCTGCACCTGCTCCTCATGCTCACAGTCAGAGGGACATTGACATTTACTTGCTGCATGGTGTGTTCCCTGCTCTCAGACCCAGAATCTCTCTGTATCTGCTGCAGAGGTGCCTGGCAAGAGCTTAACACAGCTACTGAACATGGGAGGGGAGAGTACAGCAAGTCCAGGCCCTCCCAGCAGCTTCAAGGTTTCTCAGAAGTGTGACTGGACCTGGATTTTGCCACCCCAGAGGTCCCCAAGCCAAGCTGGTGCCAGGATGTCCCTGTCTAGGAGGGACAGGGAACAGGTAGCAGCGAAAAGCTGGGTTTGCTGCTCCCCTTGGCCTTGGGAAAACCTGGAATAACCAAGGGGATTGCAAAAGTTGTGTCATCCCTGGGAGCAGCCAGCTCTGGCAAAATATTGGAATGGAATCCACAGGCTTTTGCTTAACTGGAAAGTGTCTCTGATTTTTCAGGCAAATTTTCATGAGAACAGCTCTTTTGAAGTCATGAGGATAAGCAGCCTTAGTGCCACTTTAAAGTTAAAATAAAGTTTTATAAGAAATAGGTTGTTAACTTCTGCAGATGGGAATTATCTCTATTTATGTATTTATACACCTCTTTGGCCAGCACTGTCCCAGAACAAGACTCCTAGATACTACTGGATTACAAATGATATTAGCCAGGGATATGCAAGTATTTTTGATACTTTAATTTAAATTTTCATTTGCAAATTTTAGAATGGAGGAGAACACCCACAAAAAGCAAGACAGTATCTCTTTCAGACAGAACACATATAGGCTAAAAGGTGCTCAACAAATTCTTCAGTGACCTAAGTTTCATTACACATCACCAGGAAGGACCTAACTTGAGGTTTGACCTCCACAGTGTTGTATAAATAGAGAAGGAAACCTGAGAAGCATTAAGATACAGCCTTCCTCAGGAAAAAAAACCAACAAAAAACCCAACAAAACCCAGCAGTCCCTTCATTAATGACTCCAATTATAGCTATTCATTGTATTCTCTTTTCCTTAACAAAGTCTCACATTGTCAGCCAGTCCTCTTACATGTTCATTGTGTGCCCATTATCAAAATATCATTTTCAGCTTCACTAAACACATGTAGGAAACGTAGTACTGTAAAAAGGAAGAAGAGGAGGGAAGATAGCACAAGAAAAAAAAAAAAAAAAAGAGAAAGATAATAGCTTAGACTGTATTTGTGTAATTACCCTCTCCAGAACAATTGGCTGAGAAAAGGATATGTTTAATTTTTGTTATGTCATAAACCTTAAACTCTCAAGTTGCTGCTGATTAGACTAGGAACTAAATAACTGAAAATGGACACAGGGTGATTGCCTTCCCCATCATTTCAATTTTTGTGAAAATGGATTTATTATGAATGGAGGGAGAGCTCTATAATCAATTTCAAATCTATTTTTAAGGACTAATAAATTTTATACATCCAAATGGGAAATGACTTATGGTTTATACAAAGTAAAATCTTTGCAATTTCAAACACATGAAACAAACCTGTTTAGGAAATGTTCAGCCAACTCACCAACCTTTCTCTTTCCACCATGTTCTTTATCACTTATAGCATTATCCAACCCTTGACCTAAAGTTAATTCTGGTCCTGACTCAGGCTTCATTCAAGTCCATCACAAAACTGCCACTGACTTCAACAGCAGAAGGATCAACCTCTCAGTGAAAGATTAAAAAAGATTAAAAGCTTGGAAAAATGAATACAATAACTGCTCCACAGGCAAATGATGGAAGGACCTTCCCTGACCACAGCATGTGGTGTCATCAACCTCCAAGGAGTTCCTGGTTTGGAAACTGCTAATGCTCCCAGTTAGTGGAGGAGCTCCCCAGTTGGAGCTGTGGAAACATCAACAATTTGCTCAGGATGCAGCACCAAGCCCTTGTCTGCAGGCAGAGAGGCTTGGCCATTAACCCACGTCCATCCTGCTCCACCAGGGTGAGCTGCAAGGACCAAAAGGAAGAAGCCCCAAATGTGCTCTAGCAGGTCAAGGCAATGGGAGCCAAACACCCTGCACACCCTGGCAGGGACTGGAGTTACCTGGGTCAGCCTGTGTCCAAAGTTAAATCTCCAGTTTCTCAAGGGAATAAATGCTTCTGTGGCTTTCTGAAGTGTATCTTTCAGTGACTTGATTTCAGGAGACAGGGAGTTTTGGAAAAGGCTGAAAAGAGAAAACTCTTTTATCCACTTGAAACTGGCCTGAACTGGAATTGCTCTTGGTACAATTCAGGCCTCCAATGTCGTGGGGACAGTGTTGGTAACTGTCCCCTTTCATTGCAGCTGTCATCATATGCACATTTGTCACCTTAAGTATGAATATTTGGGTTAGATTAAGCAGTATTTTAAATGTCAGTGGGGAATTTTGGATTCCTATCCATCCATTTATCCCAGGAGTGCTTTCTTGTTTTGATTTTTTATAAGATATTGAAAACTTGGAAGGGTTAGCACAAAATCAGTGGGAATTATCACCAAGGGCTCTGTGTGAGAGACACAGCTCTGCTGTTCTTGTCTTGGTCAGTGGCTGCCTCAGCAGCTCTCAGCAGGGCCAGCAGGGTATTTGCAAGGCCACACTATTGCATAACTGCAAGGCCATCCCTGGGGGATGGAGCTGTGCCAGCTGGCAGCTTCCAGGCAGGAAGGACAGATCCACACTGATAGCACAGAGGGCTCCAGCAGCTCCCTGACTTTGCTTCCCTTTGTCATTCCCACCCCTCCAGCAGCAGGGCTGACTCAGTGTCTGAGAGCAGATACAGCCCTGAGGTATGGGCTGTCTTTGGGTTGGGTTGTACCTTGCAATTTGACCTGAATGGGATGGCATCCATCTGCATTTCCCCAGGGACAGAGCAGGGCATGGGCAGAACTGGCAGGATCATGGCCCATCCTTACCTGCCCCCTCCTCTGGCAGCATTTACCTGCAGCTCTGACTCTCTTCTGCTTTGGTTGGGTCATCCCTGAGGATCTGATCTGGCCACCACTCCCACAGCCTACAGTTCTCCTTGGGGCTGCAGCTTCAGAAACAGCTGGGTAGTTCAATCTTTGATGTGTTCACAAAATATATCTGTACATTCATCTATATAATGATGTATCTACATATATATCCATGGAGATGGATGGATGGATATGGATGGATGGATGGATGGATGGATAGATAGATAGATAGATTGATAGATAGATAGATAGATAGATATCAGCCTTTTCTCTCTCGAAAAAGACCCTTAAAAGGCAAAACTTCTCCTTGCCATTTGAAGTTACTTTTCAATAAGGATATTTTGGAGGGTGTCCTCCAGTCTTGGATCCTGTGAGGAACTGCTCGTGGCACATGACTGAACTTGGCTTTGTCCTTTCAGCCAGCTCTGCCATCAGGGAACCTCCTTGGGAATGGTACAAGCTGCACTCACCCCTCCCAGCAGCCCTCCCCAGCACAGCCAGCTGGGAAAACAGGGATGTGTGAAGAGCTGTGGGAAAAAGCCCAGGCTTGCTCGAGAAAGGAGACCTGGCCAGGAGTCCTGAGCTTTCCCCAGAGCCTGGCTCTGCAGAGGGTGAGCTCAGCTCTCCTGCCAGGGTTGGGTTTGCCAGTTCCCCCTGTTTTCTCTGCATTCCCTCCCCTGGTGTTTGCCCAGCTCCCTGCTCTCCTCCCTGCCCTTCCCCTGTGTTTGCTGGGATTTGGTTTGACCAGCCTGGCTCAGAGTGGCCCCTGAAGGGACAGGGCCAAGCTGAAGGGTGGCTGTGGTTGGAGAGATGAGTGTACACAAATTACACAGTGCTCTTCACTGGGCAGAAACTGGCCTGTCAATCACCCAAACCAGCTTATTTGCTCCATTTTGAATGCAAATCAGCCCTTGAGGAGACAGAAGTTACAACTCTATTTACCTTAAGGCCCCTTTATCCTATCAGAGCAATGAAAAGCTGTCCTACAGCTAAAACCATATTTCACCCTTCCAAGCTGTGGTAGCAATTTAGGTTGTTTCCACCATCATTTAAACTGTTTATTCCTACTCCTCCTATGGGGATTTTATTACTTCATCCTAAACAAATGCTGCTGGAGACTGAGGGTCAGATATAATTTGTATGAAAGGTGTGGACAGACCTGTTTCTGCTGATCTTGTTGGTACAGATGTGGGTGTAGCTGCTCTCAAGGATTTCCCACCATCCATATTCCTCCAAGCAGAGCCAGGAAAATGCAGTACAGAATACTTGTCACCCAAGTGAATGGCTACCAAGTCATCTTTACCTATGTGGAGGAGAGCTCTTCACCTCTATCAACATATTTCTACATCAAATTTATTAAAAATGAAGATATTCAAACAGCCAGAGTTACAAACAAAAATGTTATCTGACTAAATAAAATTATTTTCTCCATTCCAGACCTCTACACATGTAGAAGCTGTTGATGAACTTTGACTCAGAAGAGTTACCTTTATAAAATAGCCTCATCTGATTTAAATCTACACCCTTGCCCTTGCTCTCTCTGTTGATTTATACCAGTGGTCCAGCAATTGTGCCAACATCCATAACAATCTGCATCTCAACTGGTGGTGCTTGAGGATGGAAAAGCAGCTGGGAGCATAAAAGAGAAAATCTAATACTCAAACTGTGACTAAAATCCTGGAGAGTAGGATCCTGATCCAGGCTCTTAGGAGTCTGCTGGGAATAAGTACTTAAGATTTGACTTAGCTTGGATGGACAAAAAATCAGGCTACAGCCTGGTCTGACAGGCTCAGACAAACTGGGTGCAGTTTTACACCTACAAATATCCTTGGTGGTAATGGGAGCTGAGGAGGAGACCCCAGTGATCCCTAAAAGTTCCACATCCTGCTCTGGCAGTGCTCAGTGCACTCCAGGACTGAGAGTTTCCCTTCACAGCACCCAGTGTGGGGGTCAGCTGGGTTTTTTTTTCAGAGTCAGATTCTGGTAACTCCTGAATTGCTGCTAAACAGCAGTTTCTCCAAAACTCAGTTCCCATTATCTGGAGTTCTTCTGGAAAACACATCTGTGGCACTTCCCAAAGCTGCTGCCAAAGAGCTCAGCCACTCCTCAAACCAAGAGGAAACAACAAGGAATGCAGGATGTGTTTTCTTAAGAGACAGGTAAATTTTGTCTGTGAGAGAAGCAATCCAGAAACAAGCCCAGGGAGCCTCCACACTGAGAGGCTTGTTTTGTTTTTCTGCTTTACAATTCCACAGCTTTAAGTCCTTTCAGGTTATTCCCATTCCTGCTTTGAAAGGCTGAAATTCTCTGTAGTGCAGCCACAAATATCACAGCCCTCTTGTCAATGTCCAAGCAGCTCAGAGCTGCAATTTATTTAAAGCTAGCCTGAAGTGAACCAGTTAGTAAGAGCTGGTTTCCTATCACACCTCATTCCACCTTCTGCCTTTGAAGCCCACTTAACACAGCCCTTCTATTCCTCAGGGACCTCAGGGGATTGAGGCAGCCCCCCTGACAATGCACTGACTGTTCCAGTGCTGTTGCCTTTTCTGTTTATCAACTAAAATGAGAGAGAGTGGACCAAAAATAAAAAACAAAGAAGCAAAGGGAAAGGGCAGAAAGAGTGAGAAATGGAAGGAGGGGGGAGAAAGGAAAGCAAGCATTTTTTAATACAAAAACAAACCCCTGTTGCTCAGGGCTTTTGCTATTTCTAGTAAGCTTCAAGTATGAGCCTTGTACCCAGAATAATGTAGCAGAAAAATAATTTCCCTAAAGCTCTCACTCTGTTTGTCAGACAAGTTGCATTTATTCCAGGAATTCTCCTGTCTTAGGGAGACCCAGGTGTAAAAACCCAATGGAGCATTCAGCTTCTTGTGTCTTTGGAGCCCAAAGGATCATAACTCTTGTTTAGAGCAGCTGATAACAGTATTTGATCTGTACTTCTTTACTTTACTGAAATCCTCTGGCTTCTGGCACTGTGCCTAAGGCATCATCTACCTGCAAAATCTGCAGCTTTACCTCAATGATAACAAAGCTGGGATGATGCTGTGAAGAGTTACAATAACACAAGGATGAGGGGGATCTACCTGAACTTGTTATTACACTCAGATTTTGGGAAGGCTGCTGAGTGTTGATCTGGAGATACTCATCACTGTTCTGTCCTGGAGGAATTCTGAATGCTGGGACAACCACAGCATGGAAGAACAGTGCTTATGTGAAGAAGGCACATGAGATGTCTTCTGACCAAATTTCTCTCAGGAAAAGAAGAATACTCCGGGAAGAGATTTGTAGAGCACACAGTTTAATGAGAGTTTAATCCCAACAGCAGTTGAGGAACCCAAGGCAGCAGTTAAATATGGATGGAGAGACCCCACACCACCAGGCTCAAGAGTCAGCAGCCTCCCTGTACCCTTCAAACCAACATCTGGAATCCACATGAGGCAAGTAGGCAAAAGAGGGCTGATAAAGCTGCTTGAGGCAGCTCAAAGTTTAGGTATTGCATGTGGTTTTTCTCTGGAAAATGCTGTAGAGGATTAGACATCCAGCACTGCAGCCATAAACCTTTCCCCCTTGCACTCTCCTCTGTAGTGTATGTTTAGAGCAGTGTCTGCAGGATTTTCTTGCCTTCATCACTCTTCAGTCAAATGCAGACAAAGAGGGAAAGGAAGAGAATCCATCCATCCAGGATGAGTGAGATTGCAGCCTGTGGTGAGTGCTGGGCAGGGGGTGGGACACCAGGGTGGGTGACACAGGGCACAGTCAAGCAGCTCCTGGTGGCCTTTTGCACCATGAGGGAGCTTCTGGTCCTGGGGCAAGCACTACAACCCTTGATTGCTGTAGGTGCTAAGCAGTTCTACAGTCCAGGAAAGGGCTCTCACTTCTTCAGATGGGCAGACACTGCTCCAGCTGCCTTCTGCTGACTCCCACCACGCTGTTTCCTTTCACAGCATCAGAGCACCCACTGCTCTCCATTGCTACATCCCTGGTCTGGGTTTTGCCAGGGGCTATGTGACACTGCCTCAAAATTCTCATGGGGACACGGAGCTGAGGCCTCAGTTCTGAGGGACATCCTGTGCAGGCAGCAGGTGCCATGAGAGGACCATGGTTTTGAATGGTTTGGGGTGTTTGTGTTACTTGTTTTGCATTGCCTCACTTGTGGGAAACCCTGTGATCAGTTTTCCCCTCTGGTTAATGTCTAGTGGGAAAATTCCCTTCCTGCTGAGCCCTGCAAACCCTCCACCACCCTGGGTGTGGGGCCAGGGGAGGAGGAGGGGGTCTTTGTGAACTGTAGGCATTCAAAACCACAGCCCACAGAGTAACCTCCTCAGGTCAGAGAGGGTGGGCAGGTTTATACTGGGACTTGTTTCCTCTTTTAGTTTTATTGGTTTCCTTCAGCAATCATTAGGGCTTAACTAAGCTTTTCTGGTTTCCCCTTGTGCTTCTAAAGTTCTTTTGTTCCCAGGGGAGGTGGAGCAGTGAGGATCCCAAGCTTTCCAGTCAAATCATTTTATATACCTGAAATTCTTGGTCTGGGCTTAAAGTCCAACTCATCACTGAGCATTTGCTCCATGCAATGAGGGGAAGGCAAAGCTGGTATCTTCTGAGGCTGAAATCTCTTTTTTATGGCTGATTCTTTTTCTTCCAGTCAGAATAGACTCACAGTACTATGGTGTCAGCTCTCAACTTGTCACATGTCCCACCCCAGCCCAGAGGGAGAGCATAAACCAGCACCTGTTATGAAAACACTGAGCAAAGGAGAAGCCCAAGGACCCTCTAAGGGATTTAGTGTAATAGCTTTTAGATGGACTATCCTGCACCTAGAAATAAATAACTAAATAAATGAAGATTTCCCCACATGCACAGTCCTGACTGCAGAGGCACAGAGCAGGGGCAGAGCTGCTGGCAGAGGATCTGCTGCATGGTGCTGTCATCACCCACCCTTTGACTGCCCTGCAGGTACAACACTGCTCCTCCTGAGCCCCCCAGTCACCACACACAGCCCCACATGGGATCTCCTCCCCTCTGCCTGGGGTTCCACTTCACTGGCTACCGCAGAAAAATCACTCTTGCTGCAAATCCAACCCATTTTTCTTCTAAATTAGGCTGAACATTACTTACATTGCTCCCTGCAGTGAAGAAAGCACTGACAGTGACAGCCTCTGATGCTCTGCAATGTTCAAGGCTTCAGGAGTTGCTACCAAGCATCACTATCAGACACAAATAATCCTGCTCTAAGCTCTGTCATGACAGGACAAGCCTTTCCTGTGTGCGTGCAAGCAGCACAGATGTCTGGCATCAAAAATCTGCTTCAGAGCATCCACTGAATGCACTAAAAAGAAAATGAACTGAGTTCAGCTGGATCTCAGTTCATACTCCCAGACCAAGATTTTAAGGAAAGGCCTCAAGTGACTATGCAAGCTGTAATAGAGGGGGATGAGAGAGTTGTTATCTGCCAGCAAATTGGCTGGATTTGGAGCATCCCTGATGCAAACAGAGTTAGGGCATTGATAACAGTGTGCTCCTTATCTTTAACCACTCTAAAAACATCAGCTCCTCCCAGCTCGTTTGTTATGGCCCTTCTGTAAAACTAAGCACAGGGACAGTCATGGGGACAACTGCTTGCAGAAGGGAGGATTCCCTCTCCTCTGGTCCCATTTTTCTGGGACTGGAAAACACTGTCTGGCTGCACCACAGGCTTCTGCAGTGACAGCAGTCAGGTGGTGGGGCCACCGGGGGTCCACTTCTCCCACAAAAAAGGAGGTAGCAGTTCTTCCTCTCTCCCACCCAGTCCGTCTGAGCTCAGAGGAGCTTGCTCTTCCCAGTCCTGCAATGAAAAGGTGAGCAGGAAAATGGGGAGATTTGTGCCCACACCCATGCAGCCCAAGGCAGGGCACAGAGTGACCCTGCCTCTGTGTTGTCACTTCTCTGCCAAAGACTGGCAAAAAATGTCTGGGAGCTCTGGGATCAGTTCATCAGAAACACAGATTAAAAAACCCAACTAACTTGAGGAGTGCTGAACTTCAATTCTGAAGTGCCTGGCACAGAGAGATTTGGGCACGGGTATGCAAATGGCTTTTAGGGTCTGTTATCAGTGAAGATGAGTTCATATCTACTGAGGATTAAGCAGAATCCCAGCTGGAGGCTTGAAAGCAATTCCAGTAGTCCTGCTTTGCTAAAAACAAATCCAAAAGCAGTTCCTGTGACTGCCCTGACACACAATGATTTGCTAAGTCAGAGTAACTCAGGTTTAACTGTGTGCTCATATTCTTTTGTGTCCAGCACCCCACACATGAACACAAGATCCACATTCCTCACCTGTGTAGTGCTTTGGAATAAAATACTGTCCTGAAGTATTCCTCAGACCCACCCTGAACAGGCCTTGACAGAGCACATGAGAAGTTCATTTTCACCTGCTTCGTCCTAGCAGGTTGTACCTCTCAGTGGAAAAGACAGAACAGGGATAAAACCTTCAGCAAATCTGCCTAACCACATCTGTAAAATGTAGATGGAGAAGTAGCTCTTATAGATAAGAGTAAATCCTTGGGAGGTTTTTCTTCAAGAAAAAACTGCTCATTTTTTCCCCCACCATCAGAGTGTTCATATAAACCTATAACCAGTTCAGGCTGTTTCTCCCTCTGGGAGATTTCAAGTTATTTGATTCAGCTTTCTAACATTGTTCAGGGTAGACTTCATCTCCCCTAGCACTCATCAAAGCTGCTAATAGGTACTTCAGAACTCATAAAGAGATGACCAAATCTTGGGCATTGGGGACTCTGGCTCATTTATCTTCCACAGGCAGAATCAGATCTGATTTTTTGCACTGCCTGCTCAGATGCTAATGCAGTGCATGGTCCCTGGCTCCTCATGGAAGCTTCCCTGGCAGTAACAGTCTGCTGTGAAAACACAAGAAAGGCAGCACAGACTTCATATGGCTTCTACATTTAACTACAGGCAGATGGAGAACTGAGGGGGGGGGGGGAAAGGAAAAAGGAAAAAAAAAAGAGTTTTACTTAAAATTCAGTTACTAGGAGTGGAGAAGAGGAGATATAGAAACCAAAAGCAACACAAAAGTTTTAAACAGAAGCTTCCTAATTTGTGTCATTAGGAACAGAGAAGTTGTAAAACCCAGATTTCATGTTCTCAATGAAGATCTTTTGAGGTCTCAGGATCTTAACATAAAGTGGATCCCTGCTATTTTCAGTAAAATGAGAGTATTTTATTTAGATCTGATCCCAAGAATTACAGTGAACTTTTCCTCATTTTACAATGAAAATCTAATTATTATGCTGCTACTGGTACAATGTAACAACTAGATTCAGGTCCAGATATACAAGAGAAGTTGTGTTGGTGGACTGACATTTATGTAGTACTGGTAATACCTGCTCATATTAAGGACAACTTCATGACTAACTAGCAAGAAGTGACATTTAACAGTCTTTTTGTCAGAATTACTGTTTTGATATAAAAAAAATTCTCATTGAAGACAAAGACATGCAAGGATTATCATTAGAACTCTCTTTTTTGGAGGGAGTTTAAGCTCAGTTTCCCTTGATATGACTTTTCAGGCTGCACTTATTGTTGCTGTACCATAATGTGGGTTTGACTGCAATTCTGAAAAATAATTATAGATAATAAGTATAACCCTTTTAGATTGCAGTCTAAAAAATGTAACCTCTACCTGGTGTCTATTTATATGGCAATTAACCTCATCTCTTTTCAACATGGCACTCCAAAGCATGAATTCAGTTATTACTGAAGAGACTCTCATTGTGGGAGTTCCAGGTTGACTTTCTGGTTTGCTGTGGCTGAGTAGGGGTTCCCTGTTCCTCAAGGCCACGGCCTTAGTGCACTGTCTAAAAACACAAAGCTCACTCCAGCACCTCCCCTGATGCAGTTGTCATAATCCACAGGCACACTGCTCTCTTCTTTGCCTGAGGAGCCTTGGGATCACATTTTGTCCTGCACGGTGCTGTGGGGTGGGGAGGAGAAGGGGTGCTTTAGGAAAATGCTCCCCAGCATTTTCCTGCTCACCTTTTCATTGCAGGACTGGGAAGAGCAAGGTCCTCTGAGCTCAAGCCCACAGACTGGGAGAGAGGAAGAAATACTACATCTTTTTTTGTGGGTGAAGTGGAGTCATGGTGGCCGTGCCACCTG
Source organism: Cisticola juncidis (assembly GCA_013400215.1). Classification (NCBI taxonomy): domain Eukaryota; kingdom Metazoa; phylum Chordata; class Aves; order Passeriformes; family Cisticolidae; genus Cisticola; species Cisticola juncidis. The sequence goes on from VXBR01002707.1 coordinate 720,579, forward strand.
ACCACTGTCACTACCTGTGGTACAGACAAACAGTATTTTCCAGAGAAGTGGGACCAGAGGAGAGGGAATCCTCCCTTCTGCAAGCAGTTGTCCCCATGACTGTCCCTGTGCTTAGTTTTACAGAAGGGCCATAACAAACGAGCTGGGAGGAGCTGATGTTTTTAGAGTGGTTGAAGATATGGAGAAATCCAAAACAGTGTTTAACTACATCAAGCCACACAATTAGAAAAGCCTTTCTGCCTTCTCCTAGCATTAGAATTCCACCAAAAATTCAGCCACCACATCTGCTTCCTCAGGAGAAGATGCAGATTTGCCCCTTTGGAGGACAGGTCACCCCAAGCCCGGTGCCTGTGACGGGTGTCAGGCCATCCTCTGGGGACACGTGTCCCCTCCCCTGGCTCCAGGAGCAGCCCAGCCCGTGGGCATGGCACAGACAGCTCACCCTCACTGAGATGGGTCCCACCCTCCCTGTCAGGGCCTCCCTTGGTTGTTTTTGTGGTGACTGGAATTGACACATTTCACTGTGTCCCATGGGGCTCTGCCGCGCCGCGCGCTCATGGCCCGTGTCAGCTCTGCTTTTTCAATCTGCTGCCTGATCAGCTCTGTGAGCACAAACACCCCGTGTACCTTTTGCTCGTGTGCTGGAGGACACCAGAGCCAAGAGGATCCCAGATAAAAATAGTCAGAGCCAAGGCCCAAGGACATCAGGAGAGCCAGCTCTGTTCCCAGCTCTGCTCCCAGCTCTGTCCCCAGCTCTGCTCCCAGCTCTGTCCCCAGCTCTGCTCCCAACTCTGTTCCCAGCTCTGTTCCCAGCTCTGTCCCCAGCTCTGCTCCCAGCTCTGTTCCCAGCTCAGTTCCCAGCTCTGTTCCCATCTCTGCTCCCAGCTCTGTTCCCAGCTCTGTTCCCAGCTCTGTTCCCAGCTCCGTTCCCAGCTCTGTTCCCATCTCTGTTCCCATCTCTGTTCCCAGCTCTGCTCCTGGCCCGTGGCAGGGACATGCCCCTCATTTCCTCACTCACTCTGGGTGCCTGCAAATCCTCTCCACTCTTTCCCTCTGCCAGTCCAGCAGTTCTTCAGCTGCCACCTTCTGCTGTGTGCCTGTGCCTGTCACAGGGGCTGTCATTTTGGCACAGTCCTTTTGGGGACATTCACTCTCCCACTGGTGACAATAGTTATGGTACGTGGGGACAGTTGGCTGGCAGAATGACAAAACTGGGGAGTTATTATACCATAACCCCCAGTACTGGGAAAGATTATAGATGCCACACGGGCTCTTGCAATGGGAAGCTAAGCAAGGGCAGCCAGCAGAATCCATTTATGAAGAGCAGGTCATCCTCAGCAAATATGATTAACTCCTTGGAGTGGAGGTGACGATGAGAGCTGACAGGGCTGAAGCAGCAGACATAATTGACTTGGACTTCCACGAGGCTTTTTTTTTTTTTTTTCTTCCTCCATACAAGACCACATAAAAGACTTAGGGTTAATAAGTCTGGCATTGATAGTGAAATTCTCAATTGGCTACAAAAAAGAATGGCTCAGTAACCGAGGTTAGACAAGTTGGAAAGTGGTGATAAATGGATACAGATGGGGTAACGGTGAGAGGTGAGGAGTGGAGAGCCTCTGGGAGCAGAGGTGGGGGCTTGTTCATGCATCAGTGACCCCCCGAGAGGGGGATGGAGAGTGAAGTGTGCACGTCCTCAGAACACACAGAATGGTGAGGGAGGCAGAGGGAGACCACATGTGAGGAGACAGAGCTAAAGACAGGCAACACAACAGCCACCCCTGCAAAAAGGAAAAAAAAAAAGGGAGAGAAATTGCAGGAACAGCTCAGAGTGTAAAGAGATGGGGAAAGGACACATAGGATTGTCTTTCTGCAAAATGGTGATTAAAAATAGAGTGTGAGGTGATCACAGAAAAATTCTCCACAGGTAAAGGAGATACATCCTTCAGAGGTAGAATGAAGCTGGGACTGAGAGTGCTGGACACTAGCACTGCAATCCAATAGTGTAAACCCAATTTCAGTCAAAATCTTCCTTCTATTCTATGAACAATTTATCCATTAATTAATGTGTCCATTAACTGATCAACATTTTAATCTGTCTACCTATTACACAGCCCTTGCCAATTCAAAAGCTGAGAACCCCAAAGTTTTAAATTATTTCATCCTCATATTCAGCCCTTTAGCACTGAAGAAGCATTATCTCTGTTTTACAAAGATCAAAAAGCATAAAGATATTACATTTAGTTACCAGCTGTCATAATTCTATCACAAATCCTGCAATACTTTGAGATTTTCTTTTCCATTTCTGATGGTCAAGGAAGATTCATGATAATCAAATGTTTTTATTCTGTTAGTTCATACATAATTTCATAGTTCAGGCCTTTAGAGAACCTCTCCAAACAGAAAAGTGAGCACAGTTAGAGTATGGTCTCTGTAATATTTTGTTTTACTGTGCAAACAAAAGGTTGCTTACATGAATGTTTGCAGAAAGCAAGTGTCACTGAGGCAAACACGTGGCCTCTCCTAGATAAATGCTTTTTGCAATATTTGCCCAGCTGTAGTGATTTTTCAGCTTGTGGTTGGAAAAGTGACCTCTGATGTGACCTGAGGAGGCAGGTTCTCCAGACACCCTCTGCAGCAAACTCTGATGATCTTACACACACCAGAGTTACAGATTTTACAGTAAAGAGTCTCTGCCTGTGCACTGGGAACATGAGCTAAATCTGAGAGCTCTAAAAATGCAAACAGCTAATCCTGGATTCGGCCAAAGCAAGACTTTCGGTAACTCACCATGGACAAAAAACCTATAAAACATATTTGACCACTGCCAAATTGACTTGCTGAGTTATTTGCAGTGGTGGAGGAAATTTCCAAGTTCTACCTGACTTGTCCCACCAACCCTACCAGTGGGAAAACTCCCACTGATTCCAGCACAGCAGAGCTGGTCTGGAGCTGAACACTTCCTAAATTCCACCAAAATAACTATAACTGGAAGATAACTGCAGATAGGACCTATGCATTCTCTAAGCCAAGAGCTTGAATTCTAACAGAAGACAAAAGCAACAATTGAAGTACTGTCCATATTAAAAGGAGAAGCAGAATAATTTGAGAGTGACAGTGTTAAGGACCAGACCAGCATGCACACAGCTAAGAGCATGTTCTACTGGTGCAAATCTCTTTCTAACTGCAAAAACCTAACAGTATTAAAAACATGCAGCTCTAAACAAGCACTGCTTAAAATGCTCAAAATCCCCAAATTCAGCAAAGCCCTTGAAGCTCGTGTTGAGCATCTAGCACAACACACTAATGGCATACAAACATTTGCTCTGGCAATTTCCTCAGATGGGGTCACAGTGCCAAAATGTGATGCCTCTGTGCCACTCCTTGCTTGGAGTTGGGATTAGATTGGGTGGATAAAAAAAAAAAAAAAAAGAACCATACTGCTTTCCTTAATCTTGTTTTCCTTAAAAGCAGAAGCCACTTCACCTATGTCATGTCTACCTTGTAATTATCCTTTGTCTGTTTTGGAGCTGTGCATTTAAGTGCTTTTTTCTGCTCTTTTGTCACAACAATCTGCTGTTTGTGATCATTGTTATTTACGGAGAAAGATTTAAGGAGAAAGGAAAAGGATTTTTTCTTCTTTTGCTGTGCACTTGGAGATGGAAAATATTTCTTCTTCTTCTTTTTTTTTTTTAATACTTCCCTAAAAAGCCTCCCTGAACTCTCATTTTATGGACTCACAAAAAGCATAATTTTCTTTGTGTAACTTGACACATCCCAGCGGCAGCACAGCGCTTGATTATTTGATGAGACAGCGCTGTGGATCACACGCACAATGGCCCCCGAGAAAATTACACCCTCCCAGGCTTCAGTGAGAATCTCTTTGATGACAAAAGAGTTATTATTATGAGTATTATGCAGACAGGTCAAGCTCTTAATAATTTCAGGAGTTGTTCCTTTATCATTTCTCGACTGTTTGGGCAGTACAAATGCAAAGGTAACTTTCAGTCCATGGAGCAGAGATTGGATTTAGCAAATCATTAAAAGCATTTGCTTACTCTAAACTCTAAACAGAAGGAACAACAGTTGAATTAATGGGAGCACTCATGTACTGCACACTGAGGATATGCTTTTATCGTTTTATTAACTCCACTTAATGAAGTTTAAAATATAGATAGATATATTTGTAAGTCTGCTGAAACAATGCTCTTTCTCTTCCCTGTCAGAGCAGTAGCCTTCATTAACTCAGCACTCTGCAGCCTGGCTAACTAGGGCAGGACTTGCAGTAACTAGTATAGCAGGTTGAATTATTCATTATGAACTTTTTCTTATGGAGGAATGTATCTTCTTAGTTTTCCTACTCAAAAATTTTACATGAACATATCATGACTTTTTTTTTTTTTTTTCATTTCTTTTATGATTTTTCCTTTCTAGAAGATTTCTTCAGCAAGGAAATGGTGCAAACAAATTATGCACACTTGGTTGTGACATGATCACAGCAGGACTCTGCTCAAGAGCTCTCCACTATAACATGTGACTGGTCACTAAAGTTATATGATTTCTCTATTTATTAGACTGACTGAACAAAACATAGAACAAAGGCAATTTTACTGCTAAGAATTCCTCTGATTTGTCCTTCAAAAGAAACTTTTTTCTTTTCAAGATTTCCTGACTTACTCAAGATGTTCCTGCTTATCCCCGATATTTTGCCTGTTTCCACCTCTAATGGCACAGTATTCCTTTGGTCTTAACAGCCCATTCCTAGGAAAAACTTTCTGAGACTCACTGCCAGGCTTAATAAGGCTCCCAGTGGGAAGAAGTTGAGATCAACAAGGGATATCTCTGTGCTTATTATCAAGTTGGATCTAAGTGGTGTCATTCCGCAGAATTCATTAGTTTAACAACATTCCCAAAATATACTTGGCAAGTTGTAAATGTATCCTTTCCATTAAATTACTTGAAAGTTATAGATTTTCTTTTCTTTGTGTATACTTTTACTGAAAACTCACTCGACTTACAGATTGCCATGAAAGTTTATTCTTTATTGGAATTAGCACGGGAAGCACTGGGAGTATTTTCAGCAATGTGCTTTTGATTAACGGATCACATTTTGAATGTTGTTAACAGGGGATTCTTAAGTGCAAGATTTCTTCTTGCAGAGGGTCCCACTCTGGAGCTGCTGCATCAGCAGTCCCTGCAGGAGAGCACAGAGTGGTGGAACAGAGGGGGTGACTGTCCCTCAGCAGATCCAGAGCACAGAGCTTTGGCAGGGGAAGGGAGGAAAGAAAAAAGGGACAGAAACCAGCAGCCAGCTCAGCCACTTGTGGAATATGTGATCATAAAGACCCTCAGGTGTTGCCCTGTTTTTTCTGAGATTTTTCAAAGCAGATTTTTCTGAGATTTTTCTATTTGCTTATAAGATGGAGTCAGTTCTTTAGCTACTGTACAATATTAAGGGTCAGTTTTTCACTTTCTCACACTTTGGAACATAAACAACCTTTCTTGTTTTTGTTCACTGTCCTTGCTTCCATATTTCCAGCCTGAAAATAATGTTGGTTGACAGCTGCTCTAGCCAGTGGGGTGAAGGGGTAGTCACACTTTGGAACATAAACAACCTTTCTTGTTTTTGTTCACTGTCCTTTGCTTACATATTTCCAGCCTGAAAATAATGTTGGTTGACAGCTGCTCTAGCCAGTGGGGTGAAGGGGTAGTAACCCCAGAAGCCAATCCACTACCAGACCCACAAAATTATAAAAGGAAAAGAAATAAACAGGCTGGGTCCCTTTTTGCTGGGGAGCAGCTCTTCACTGCAGACCTCTGCCTCTGTGTTGTTGATTTTGCGATCTGGGCAAGACTCAGGTACAAATGGAACAAGAGTTCCTGCTGAAAGTGGCTTTTTACCTGCAGAACACCAAATTCCCACAACCATCCTTCTCAATCTAACACCAGGGAGCAAAGCCTGATGCTTGTGGCAGCCACATCCACAACCACAGTCCTTCTGAAACCAAGAACAAATCCCCTCCAGCACCAGGGCACAGCCAACAGACAGCCAGGGGGAAGGAGAAATTCTGCATTCCAGGTGAGGAGGGAAATGCTGCAGGCCAGGTCTTGGAGAAGCTGGAATTCCTCAGCACTGGATGATGCTTTCTCCTGCCTTAAACAAGACAAGAGTTACAGCACAGAGTCCTTCCACGAGCCTCCCTGCAAAGATGAGTTATGACAGAGAAGACACGGGGCACACTTGTTTCCAGCTGTGTCCTGACTGCAGATGTCTCTCAGGAAAGGAATTAGCCTGTCCAAGGGAATCTGTGGTGTCTGCTAAGCCCACGGCAGCTTGACACCTGCAAGGAGCATCACAAAGGAGATAACGGTGAGCGTTTGGCAACTCAGGATTTGCTTGAGCCAGCATGTCTGCTATTTGTAATTCATAGGCTTGGCAGAATGATCTGGGATTTTTCAGTGGTTTTCTCTCAACCCACAAAATAGATCTCATTTTAAACCAGGCATTTTTCTGATCCGATTTTAGCTTTGATATTATGGTCAGAAAGGGAAATCCCCAAAGATATACTGGTGGTTGAGGTACAACATCCTGAGTCTGAGAAATATAGAAATATCTTGAATATTCTCTCCCATCATTCTGGGTGAGTCATTTCATTCTGGTTATCTGCACAATCCTGCAAAACAGCACAGATGTTTCGTAAGAGGAACGCTCAGTGAACTTGCACTGTCTCTCTCCCAGTCACCTTTCTATTCAGAAGCTGAGTATTTGTTTTCCTCTCCAGTGCTCTGCCTGGGCAGCAGATTAATCCTGGCCATACAAAATGGTGCTTGATAGAGCAATATAAAATAAACAATTTGCAACAGATCCTGAGCTGTGTTCCATCAGCCACAGAAGCTCAGGGGACACAGTGACAGCTCAGGTGGAGAAGGGGCTCATTTGTCACTAAATCACTGGCTGGTAACCTGCTGGTACACCTGCACTCAAGAGATTGGAAGGCCACAAGAAATGGAGAGGCTAATGGGGACAGAAAGCCAGACATGAATGCTTATTTGCTGTCACAGTTTGTGGAGATGCAATAGGGAAGGGGATAATCCAACAAGTGGGGCCAGGATGCTGAAAGAATGCACATTTCCATCACAGTTACTATTTGAGCATGAGCAATGTAAAGTGCTACTTGTTTTCTTCCCCTTCCTAGTATAAAACCTGAAGCTTTGCAAGCCAAGAAGTGCTGAGTTATTCAAGATGTGGAGCTGAATTAAAATATTCAGGAAAGACTAGGTAGAATCTCATGTGAGAATGGAACTAGCCCTCAGGACTTTAGAACTTTGGTTCACCATGACTGTCATTGCATGAAATTTAGTAGACAGCAAAGGACAAAGTGTTACAACAAAGTGACATTTGCAAAGTGAACACATCCACTGCCAGGTGGGGAACTGGGTGAATGAACAAAGATGCCAGAAGATGTGTTTTCCTTGTCCTTTAGGAAGTTCTCTTGTTCAGCAGCTGTGCCAGTTTCCTTGGACAGGTTGATATCTTTTCTTTTCCCTGAGAAAAGAGCCCTTGTCTCATACCTGGCATTTATAAGGGTAGAAATGTTATCCCATAAGGACACTTAAAGGAAAGGAATTCAGTGATCCCAAACATTCTGACTGGGGGACCAGGCTGATCCCCAGTTGTCTGACAGACATTTGGAACCATCTGATTTTCCAGCTCCATGGTGAAAATCAGAGCTGCAGTAGGAGAAGCGTGTCTAAACAAGGCCAGAGTTAACTGGGCCAGGAATTATGGAAAGCTGTGGAAAAGGAGCAAAAGGAAGCAGACCTTCACTGTAGCACTTGTCATAAAAAAGGCAAAGTAGAAGCAGACAGAAGGAAAACACATGCACAGGGAGTTAGAGAGTTAGACCCTGCTCCTGAGAGAACTGAGAGCAGTAACTCACCTCTCCAGGGCACCTCCCACTGTCCACATGCTCTGCATTTGTGCAATTGTGACAGAAGAGATTTTTGTAGGGGTTTTGATTTTTGTAGGTTTTTTGATTTTTGGCTTCATTATTCCTGAACTTTATTCTTCACTGTTGTTTTTTCCCCAAGATTGGAGAAATCTGCCTGGGAAATTCTGAGACAAACACTAGCTGCTGTTAGTCTATCATTTATTGAATGATACCAAATGTCACTAAATTAAAAGGCTGCTCCTTTTGCAGCTCCATTTCAAGTGAAATACTTTTGCTACCTCACAAGCAAAGCTGACAAAGCCACTTTGCTTTCTTCAGATACAAAAGGACATTTTGAAGTAAACCCCACTAAAACAAACTTGGTCATATTTCATTAAAGTTGGCAAGGGCAGGAATTTTCATGCTTTAGTTGCTGCTCTCCGAAGAGCTTCAAAGAACTTCACAAAGCAACTTCTGCAGCACTTCCTCATCCCAGCAGTCCTGCTGGACTCTTGGAAGTCTCTGCCTCTCCTTTCATGAGCAAGGCTGGCTTCATCCAGAGCTGATGACCAAGCCCTGGGAGACGCTGAGTACCTGCAGCCCAACATCTCTGCGAGATCTCATCACGCCTTTCAACAGCGCTGAGACAAAGGGAATGCCCCATTACACTGATGGATACACTGAGTCATTGGGCTTTTAGCACGACTTGCCCAAATTCTTGAAGCATTGGCTAAATCTCACTCACCTCATCGAGGCAATTAGTGTCCTCCTGGCCAGCAGGTCTGGGGGAATTACTAAAAAGAGAAAGATGTGGCACTGAATAAATGGCTGTGTGCTCACTGCGTACTGTGACTGAACTGCAGATTAGATCTACTTAAACTAATTTTAAAATGAGCTAATACAGACATTAGCAGCAGAGTGGCAGGTTTAATCTGCTGGGCTGAGCTGTGGGGGCCGGCTGAAATGCCTGGATCTGCTGGTGGAAGCAGGGATACCTCCATCCCCTCCCTGCTCTAACCACCAAACCCTCTGCTGCCCACTACAAATTACTTTATAACCGAGGAAGAGTTCCCACATCAGATGCAGCTCGATAGCACAGGGAGCCCAGGAGCAGACATCACCTGGAAGGACCTGTTCCCCAGTCGAAAATTGCCTCAGGATTTGCAGAGGGGCAGGGCTCCTCCCAAAACTCCAGAGCCCTTTGCCAGGTGCCAGGAAGAGGCAAACCCGGCTCTGAGGCAGTGGACAAAGGCATCTCCTCTGTGCTGTGCTCACCATGGACACCTCCAGCTCCCCACCCCATCCTGCCTCTCCCAGCACGCAGCCCAGCCCCGGGCCTTGGCAGCCCTCTGGGAAGCCTGCTTGCTCTGGTTGGTTTAATTGCTCCTGGAGATGGCTATCTCGGGCTCTGGAGCCACACCAGCCTGATGTCAGCCCCTCCTGCGGCACACACAGGTCGGGGCAGGAGGAGCTGCAGGGGTGCAGCCAGCAGGGCTGGAGGCTGCAGGAGGGGTGCATGGCAAAGTGCAACATCTGCCAGGAGCAAGGACCAGGCTGGAAACCCAGACTGAAGGCACAGGCCTTGACTTCTCTGTGCCATGCAAAGCTTTGGGGTAGGGATGGGTTGGGAACATGGCATGGCTCTCCTTTAGCACGATTTGCAAAATGGTTCCATTGCCGTGGCTCCAAAAGCTCCTGGTTGCTCCCAGCACAGCAGTGAGGTTCAAACATGATGCTTATTCAGGCTCAGGAGACCTTGGGCATGAGTCCAGACTGAGCTGGGTCTTTGTTCACCTGCCTGTGCTGCACCCTCCTGAAAGCAGCTGTACCTTCCCCACTTCTGGCTGCTGTGCCATCTCAGGATGGGCACCCTGCTCCTCCCAGTCCCTGGGCAGCCAGGCCAGGGACACCTCTGCCATCACACAAACCTCTGCCATGCCTTGTAGATAACTCCTCTTCTGCTCCTGTGTAACCCCTTCACTCCAAAACTCCTCCTTATTCTCCATGCTGAGGACATGAATTCCCACTATTTTCAGAGGAGTTCTGTACCAAGAGTATCTGCAGGTCTGAGAGTGTGTCTGAGCTTCAGGGGCTAGTGCAGAAAGAACAAGAATTTCCTATAAAGTCTTAAACCTAAATCATATTTCATTCAAAGCAGCTAATTTGCTTCATATAATCCAAGTTCTGGAGCAGCCCTTCTAAATGGAAGAGATACCCCCCTGATATTCTCAGCAGAACCATTTTCTTATTTCTTTCTATATGCAGAATTTTCTGGCACCCGTAGAAAGGTTAAATCTAGCCTGAAAGCATATGCCTTTCCTCTTTGAGTTTGATTAACTATGGCTGAAATGATACTGTGAACTGGAAGCTCTGATGACTGGAGTGGTATCAGACAGACAGACAAGCAGGGGGAGAAATGAGTCTTTTTAAGTTTTTGAAGTAGTTCTGAATGAGATCTAAATTGCACCAAATAATGTGCTTAAATAAACTGCTAGCAAAGGAAACAGCTGTCAGAATATTATACTTCTGTGGATCCAAGTATATACCCTACAGTTATGGAACAGAAAATTGCCAAATGAAGATTTAAAGTGACAAGATCTGTGTGTGGCAGCAACAGCAGGTAAAACACAGGAGTCATTTAAACTGCTTTAAATTTAACTGTCCCGTGAACTGAGTATTGAAATTTTTTAGTAACTGCCTTGTGAATTTTCCTCTCCATGCTTTGTTAACACAGCAAGTTTCAGAGCACATCTAATGGTTTAAAGCCACACTTTTAAACACTATTTCTTGCTCTAATAAAGACTGTCTTGCATTTACTAGCAGAATAGGATTTGTTTAAGAAAACACCTGAAAGGAATGAGGCATGAAAATCACTGTATTGTTTCCTAAGCTCCTCTCCCTGTTCCTTCTCCACACACAGCTTTAGGACTCAGATGCTCTGCTGACCATGGGTGTGTAGAAAAGCTGAACCCAAGTGTGAGTGACCCTTGCAGATGTTCCTGTGCCAGTGGCTTGATGTGTCAGAATTGAGTATTTGGAAACTCCAGGTGGGCAGCAATTGCCTCCAAACCTTTCACACCAGGGCTGTTCTGTGTGTGCAAGAACACAGCTGAGGACCTCTCACACCTCTCTGGATAGATCTCAGGCAGGTGGGTCACTGCTGTTTTCCTTTGCACATCACCTCTGCTGCTTGGAAATCACTTTGCAGGCAAGACTGTGGCTCAAGCCCTTTGCAGGGCTTTTTTAACCTCACCCCCTGCCTGGGGAAGCTTCCCAGCACAGGCAGGAATTATAACTGAGGGGGCAATCCTGGCATCTGCAGGCTGCAAACATTCTGACCTTGGTAAGGGTGATGAGAAGGACTTGACCCTTTGGAGTTGCAGACAAATCAATTGTAAATATCTCACTGAAGAGCCTGTGTTTGCAGGAGGGGGATTGAGTCCTGTGTGCTCTGCTGGGCTCACTGAAGAGCCCGTGTTTGCAGGAGGAGGATTCAATCCTGTGTGTTCTGCTGGGCTCTCAGGGCTCCTCAGTGAAGTGGTCCAAGCCAGGAAGCCCAGATCTATCTCTGACCCCCAGTTTAGTCACAGCAGCCTCTCTGTGCTCTCTCCCTCTCTCACAGAAAAACACATACACACACTAATCCAAAGTGAGCTCACCAAAGAAATGCAAATAGAGCAGTCTAAAACCTTTAGATGAGATTAAATGTATTCTTAAATATTTGGCCAGTGAGGGCTGTGACTCTGTGGCTGCAGACATGCAAGTCATGAGCATCAGCTCTGTTTGCACCGGGGTTGGCCTGAGAGGGTGAAAAAAGGGTTCAGGTTTTAATAAGCTAAGAACATGAGGCAGCCTGCCCAGTCAGGCTATGAGATGAAACATTCAATCTGATCCATCCCTATGGTATAGTGGAGGCTGTATTTTTGGAAACTTCACTTTTTCACATTTCTATTTTCTCATGGCTCTGCCTCTGGACCTCATTAATCTCTATAGTACTTCAAGTGAACAATTGCCCTAATTCCATCTGGCTGGAGTACAAAAAAAAAAAAAGACTTTTTTTACAACAAGAAGGAAAAGAAAGTTGCTTTTTTTCCCTCTCTTCTTCTCTTTCCCTCCTTATTCTGGAAATTTCTGGTGATTCTTCTTAACAATGGATATATGAAAAGCTTCCTTCTGAGGAGACAAAAATTAGGAATATAACTGAGAATGCCAGTGAATGTAATTAGAAATGAAAACAATGATGGAAAATGCTCATTTTTTTGTGATAGACAGCCAGTCACTCATCCTTTGCAGAAGCCAAAGGGCTGCTGCTGGAAGGATACACTGGCCTGAAACTGGATAAACTCTGCAGTCAAAAGTTGAATGGGTTACTTTTAAGAGGGTTCAGAAAGTAATGGAGAAGGAAGGAAGTTGTTTTCTGGTACAAACACATTTCTTAAGTCACCAAAACAGGGTCTTGACATTCATCTCTTCTGAAATAAAATATGCTACCCTACAACTCTGAAAAACAATGTCAAAGCAACACAAGGTACCCAGAGCACTCAGCTGAGTTTTCAGCTGGAATCAGCACCTCTGACTTGTCTCATCTAAGCCCCTTTTGCAGGGACTGTTAATGTCTAGAACTGACCTATGTCAAGAGCTTTTTAAACATTTGTTTATCAGGTTTGGGGATTGTTTTTATTTCATTCAGTAAAGCTCTCCTCATTCATATTTCTCATATGCAGAGACTGCTACACTATTTCATTCCTGCTCATTTTGGTGCCTCAGCACTGGGGACTCCAGGGCAGCATTTGGCCCTGCAGTGCAGCTGGGAGCTGGTGTCTGCCCTGCTGCTGCAGCTGAAAACCTCTTGTTTGTGGTACAAATCATTCTCTGAACTCAGCTTTATGTTTTAAGACAGTTTCAGTTCTGGACTGAGAAGAAAAATATAGAATTTTTGAGAAAGGATGTTCACAGTAGCAGCTGAACCCTGCATGTACCCAGGGCAGAGAAATTCGGCTTGCAGATACTGTAGCCTACACAGTGTCCAGCTCCACAGACTTATTAAATGAATCCTGATTTACAGGCAGGTAATTAAGAGCAGATCTGCTGAGCAAGAGAGCAGGGTTCCTGCAGCTACCCTTTGCCAGCTGGCACACAGGTCAGAGCGCTGGCACCGGGGCTGAGCCAGCCCTGCCAGCTCCTCTGCTCCCACAGCTGCTTCCCTCTCCTCTCCTCTCCTCTCCTCTCCTCTCCTCTCCTCCC
>VXBR01002707.1:734390-787438 GCA_013400215.1 Cisticola juncidis
TTTTTTTGAGAAGTGTTTGTAATTGTAATAAGCCTTAAGATGTGGCTTTGCTGAAGGACTGACATACAGGATGCTTTCCTAATTCTCTCAAGCCTCCATTAATCCTGATTAATACTATTAGCATGGCTTATGAGCTGGGGAAAGAGCAGGGAATGACTGCATTCTGGTTTGTCAAACAATGACCTGTTTCACATTCCTAGAAATCAAGCAGGAATGGACATCCATGGCCAAAGTGTTTTCAAGTGGGCACCTCTGCCCTGCAGACCACGTGTTCCTAAGGCAGTTTTAAATAAGCTGAGTCAGTGCAGCTTTTCTGAAAGCTCCAATGGAGAAACTGACTGAACCCCTCCTTCCCATGGCACTGCTTTAGAGCAATTAAACTTGACCTCGAGTTCAGTAGCCAGTCTCAGCTTGGCTCCTTGTGCAATTCCTGAATGACCAGGAAGGTACCACGTGCTGCTCCCTGCTCCTGTGAAATCCCAGAGCACTGGCTGAGGTCTGATCAGCTTTCTGGGCAGAGTCTGCTTGTTTGGGAGGCTTTGCAGCCTTTCTCCATGAGGGCTGAAAGGTGGGGAAATGATCTGGGAGAGAGGATGTTACAGTGGTTTTCGTGTTCAGGTCCCAGTGTAGGTCTGTGCAGGTTGCAGGCTGTTGCAGCCTGCATTTTCCCGTCAGCAAAGCATTTCAGCACATGCACAGTTTTATTCATCTGATTGATACTGCTGACTGTGGGACTGACAAAGCTGTAGCTCCACAGTGGTGATACAGACAGGAGCTTTATCAAAAAATCTGCTCCATACATGAGAGCTGAAAGGTATGAGGGGCAGAAACCCTCTTGCTTTAGATGGCAATGTAAAACATCTGAGGCTGCATTTCAAGTTTCAAGGGAAAAGTAACTCTCAGCCCTGGACAGTCCTTAAATCCTTTAGTAATTCACAGCCTGCTCATGCACAGCCACATCAGACAGTGCTTGGGTCTGTATGTTCATAAATTTAGTGATTTGGGTTGTGCCATATCCAGGGAGCCAGAAACTTGCATTGCCAAGCACACAACATTTTCAGAGTATTTTGTAAAATTCTTCTGCCTCCTTTACTTGCTGGAAATGGTAATCACCTTCTTGTATCCCACACACTCAAACTCACATCGACATGAATTTGGAAAATACTGTATTAAATGATTTATTCCATCTTTATCCATTTCCTAATAATGTAATGAATTATTGATGGGCACTAGGAAAAAGTAAAAGAAGTAGAATAGTATTTCAACAGAAGCAGTTATTTAAAAAAGTGAAGTGGAAGGAAAGTGTTTTCCATGCCATCAGATTTTGTACTTTGAAATATTTTCCTATCCAAAACTAGGACGACAATATAAAAACAACTCTCTACAAGTACTTTTACAAACAGAAATCTGCTCTAATGCAGAATCTGGCCAATGAACATGTAAAATCTTCTACTGAAAATGAAAAACAATTCTGAAAATGCAAAGAATCACTTTAGATCCATATTCAGAATATTTTAATTTAAAAATTCAGACAGAATGGAGGTTTTGGCAATTAAAGCAAATTCTTGGGAAACACCTAAATTAAAAAAAAACCAAAAAAAAAAACCCCAAAAAACCTCAAATTCACCCTTTCAGTCAGTCAGGGTTGATTTTAATGAATCAGCCTCTCCTGTGCCAAGTATGATGAGGCTTCATTCCTGACCCCACTTCCAAGGGCCAGAGTGAAAAAAAAAGGAGGGGGCCAAGGAGCCAAACTGCATCTCTTCTTGGGGAAGGAAACCAAGAAAAAAGAAGTTTAACAGTTATTACACTGATTGTTAAGGCTCTGCTGATACTAACACTCGAGTAAAGATGAGACCAGACCTTCCTTGTAGCAACTTGTTAAACCCCAAGAAAAGCAGCAAAGGCTGTGGTAGCATTGTGGTAACATTTGTGCCCCTTTGGTGCTTCAGAAACAGAGCAAAATAAAAATCACCTCCCTCCAAATAAAAACACCTGCACAGGGGTTGACTTAACAGAAAAAAACCCCAAAACCTCCACAGAGGGGGACTCTAAAAATATACTCAATTATCTGCAACAAAATGACAGCAGTTGATGCAATTTGAACATTATGGTTTTACTATTTCTCTCTCTGTCAGTGGGATGCATGCTGTGAACAACAATCTCCGTGGGGTTTTTTTTTGAGAAAGTAGGAAATTCACAATGGGAAAGAAGAAAGGTAAGGAAACCCTGAAGATGTCTTCTTCCTCCCTCTTAAAGGACTGGTAATGAGAAGGAAACTGGTTAGAGTCAGAGCTGCCAGGCTATCAGATGGAATGAGATTTGAAGGGGAAAAAAATTAATGGCATGCTAAATATGTTGTTGAAATGCACTGGGAATAGCTTCACGTTAGGAGGAAAACAGCTTAAAACCGTGTAAAACGGAGGTCAGGCGTGAGAAGGAATGTGTCTAAAGAGAATTGTGTGCATGCTAAAAGCTGCCCACAGATTCTAAATACACACACTGAGAACTGCACAATAATCTGGTCAAACGAGGTTTTCAGAGGGGCAATTATCTACATCCGCAGTTATTGTGGGGTACACATACTTTTTACTTATCAAAATCTTGCATTCAGTGACACAAACAAATATGAGGATGTGGGTCACTACAATTTTTTTGCAGAGAAAGAAGAATGTGGTAAGAGTAGTCTTGAATTGCTCTGTTAAAAATGTTGAATACTTTTATCAATTTCAATTATAGTGACAAATTTCCTTTTATCTCTGCTCTCTGAGGGAATCAGCTTTGCACACTCATGCTCTGGGCATGTGCATAAGCACATCAAATTTTTGAAACAGTTGGCTAATTTTAATTGTAGTTGACAGAGGAACAATTCTCAAAGTTATGAAGGTCCTAAAGGTTTTCAGAGGAAAGGGAAAGGGTCCTGTGTGCCCTGATAGTTCAGTGCTGAATTCTTGTGGAACCTCAATGTGGACGCATAAAATTAAACCCGTTTCCCAAAGTTCATTAAACTACTTGCTTGAACAGTACAGTAAATTATAACAACAACCAAAAAAAATCACATTTAAACCACCAAATTTGGAAGGCTCCATTTTAACCAAGTCACCATCAAAATTTCAAAGACAGATTTATAGTAATTGATCTGTGGGATGCCAACAGAGGCTGCTTCAAGGCTACTTGTGTCATCACAGCACAATTATCTTACATGGGAGACTTGGAAAATCAGCCTCTAAAAACCTTGCTCTTTGAAAGAACAAAGTTACAAATGTGTTTCCAGCTGAAATCCCTTATCAGTTTCTGAATGGTGCAGGCTCTCCCTGCACAGTGAAGCAAACAAAAAGGACATTCAGGGGAAGAGCAGCTGAAGGAGTGGTCCAGGGCAAGAGGAATCTCACTTGCACCACCATGAATGTGTGCTCAGGGGCTGAGGCAAAGACCAACAGTAGAGGCAATTTGTAGGTGTAAATTTTAATTAGCTGGAGAAAGATCCTCAGGGGTGTTGCTCTAGCAGAAACTTCTGTCACCACAGAAATTAAGAAGTAGTACTGGAACCCAGCAGTAAATCAGTAAAATGGCATTTTGAAATCACAGACTCTGAGAACTTGACTTCTAGGAACAGGGAAACAAACAAACAAAAAAAAACAGCTGATGAAAGGAACAGGAATGTAATTTGATTTCTAAGTTGCGGGAAGGAAATCTGATGTAAAATTTTGTTTTGCATGAATTTGATCCCAAATTAGACTCCAAAGGTTGTAGAGCCACTAGATTTTCTAGAGAATATTCTTATGGCACCCCATTTAAGGGAAGAAAATGAAAAACATTTAAAGCATTTCCACAAAAAATTACAGAGTGGCATTACCCAAAAAAAAAAAAAGACTTTCCATATTAAAAAAATCCTTCCATCTTTAATATTTTTTATTCACTCAGCAGGTTAATAAGGTGGAAAGCTAAGAAATTTTTATTTAAGAGAAAGCCTTTTATAAAAGAAGGTCCTGTGCAGTGCGAAGTTTTCCCAAGTCAAAAATCTACTCCCCTTAATCTAAAGGGTTAAGGTGCTGGTCTCTATTAGTCTCTTTTAGAGTATTGTAAAATATCTTGGCCAGCTGGAGTGCTTACTACATAGTCCATAGTCTCAGACAAGCCTGTTCTCTTTAAATTGTATTTACATGGATTTTCTTTCTGGTTTTCTATTTGTTACACTGTGTTAAATAAATCTGGCTTTATTCAAGATAATTTGGATTTATTGATTATTACTGGTGACAATTACTCTGAGTGATGTCCCAGGGGAGGAAAATGAACCTCTGGCGAGGGGCGCGGTGCTTAAGGAACTGTCACACTCGGTTAGAGGCACAGGGGCTCTCTCACAGGGAAATAAAAGGATATTCTGGCAGTGCTCCCTGCACAGACCATCTCACTGGTGACTAAAATACACACCATGCAGCTCATAAGGGATTTTTCATTTTGGTATCACTGAATTAGAGGCCATCTGGAGTCACCCCTGTGCCCAGCCTGCTCTGTGTTCAAATCCACCTCTGAGGACCAACAACCAGGGCCCCAGGTGCTAAATGCCAAAAATTGAACCAACTG
Organism: Cisticola juncidis; assembly: GCA_013400215.1. Lineage (NCBI taxonomy): Eukaryota > Metazoa > Chordata > Aves > Passeriformes > Cisticolidae > Cisticola > Cisticola juncidis. The sequence goes on from VXBR01002707.1 coordinate 738,975, forward strand.
TAGAATTTTTAGCATAATGCACATCCAGGTGATGTCTTCATGGCCTCTAGGTCTCTGATATGATGGAAAAAATACCAGTTCTTAAGCCCTTTTTTCTTTATATGGCATACTGCCTCTTGTACTTTGTATAGAAAAGAAAAAGAGGGTTAAAGAGAAGAACATCTTAATACTATTTGAACTTACACTTCTTTAAAAGGCCATGATAAAATTCCCTTTGGCACAAAGGAGTAACCTTGTCACAAAAACAAACAACAAAATCACATAGTCCGAGTCCTCTGGAGTCTCAGTTTTTGATTTAAAAAGTTCATTCTGTTGCTGTTTGTTTCTATTTACATTAAAATCCTTGTAGTTTCAGATGTGGTTTGCAGCAGATATGTCACTGCTGCCCTGTTTGCCTCAGGTCTGTGCAGCCAATGTTCCTGGGGGCAGAGAGGAGCAAGGGACATCCCAGCCACATCCCTGGGTGGGATAAATGCAACATCCCAGTGATGCTTCCCAGCTCCCTGGGAATGTGATGTGCTGTCACCTCCACAGGACCCCAGGCACAAACTGGATGGTGCTGCTATGCACTTCCTAGGAATTGTATCCTTTTTGTTTGTTTTAATTACTGGAAGAAAAAATAGGAAGAGGAGAAAGGATTCTGGGGAAGACAGTGCCCGTTTTCTAGAGCAGTGTCTCTTTTCTAGAGCAGTGTCCCTTTTCTAGAGTGATGTCTCTTCTCTAGAGATGGATAGACAGAGATGCTGCTGTTCAGGAAATTGAGATGGGAATAAGAGGAGGTTTCCATTCATCTTTGATCAGCCTATTATAAAATCTGGATTTGCTTAAGTCCTGCAAGCAAATAGCAGAGATCTGCAATGGAATCAGACAAACCCTGCATGTGCTGACACATCTCAGGACTGTGTGGCTGCTGAGAGAGGGGAGAGAGTAAATGGGGGAAGGAGTGGAGAGGGATTATTTTAGCATTCTCTCTCTCTAGGGTTGAATATTTGTGCCTGTCCCTGCTCATTTGCCTCTAGTAGAGTTCAGTGGGCAAGGAGAGAGATCAGGAAGATTTACAGCTGTTTGAAGGAGAAAAAGAATCAGGGCAAAGGCAGAGAAGCCCTTGCTGTTCACACACTCCTGGGGACTATTTTTTTCTCTTTGTTTTGATTCTTTACTTAAGAGTTCATCAATGTTTAAATACACAGAGAGCCCTCTCTCATAGGACAACATCAGCTGTGAAGAAAAAGAGGAAAGAAGCACTTTTATTTCAGATGCTATCTCCAAGCAGTGTACAAGATTTACACTGAGTCCCTGGCTGGATTGTTGAAAGTGCCTCATTTGGTCTGTGCTCAAAACCAAGCAGGCTTCAGCACAGCTTTAGCATGTCCTTGTCTCTCAGGGCAAGGACACTCAGGAATGCAGACCTAAAAACACAAATAAAAATTAGGTAAAACCTTTGTGATTTGTTCATTTTCTAATGTGAATTTTGGTAGCCACTAAGATCACACACATCCTTCCAATATTAGGACATCAGGAAAGCTCATTGCTCTCTGAAGAAACAGCAGTTTTATGAAACACTTACTTATCTCCTTTTATTTAATTTATTACTTATTTCCAACCACCCATTTATCTCAGTTAGTTACATTATATTCACCCTGGTAGCATCAAAATGCCTCATAGTCTTTAAAGTATTTATCCTGACTCTTCCTTATCCTTAATATATTGCTTTTCTCATGCAAATAAAGTACTTTTCTGCCCTTGATAAGAGGAGGGACTTGAGGCCATGATTTGAATATCCACTTGTAGATGAGTGGCCCAGGTTCACCTATTGCTTAATTTCATTTCCACTTTGCTGCAAATCTCCTTTTGGCAAGGCAGACTGACAAAGCAGGTGTAGTCCAGGGCATCAGTACCTCTAACTCCAGTTAGAAGGAAAATTCCATGTAACCACCATTTTCATGTAACAGGAATATGAGGATTTTAGAAAACTGGTAAATAAATATCTCTGAATTTCTCCACTAACTAAGTAAGTTAAGAAGCTCCTAACAAAGGTGAAAACAGATCAGACTCTAAAACTTGTCTTTCACCTTGCACTTGGTTCATTTTATTGTGTTTTCCTGCAGCAACGTAAGAGAAGCAGAGAGGCATATATGTCAATTTTAATACAGATATTTTCCTTGTAGTATTTTTTCTTCTTGATTTTATCTTAGGAAAGAAACTCAAAACACATATTATCATTCTTTAGTCAGCATTCAGGAGGAGGTATTTAACTTGCCTGGAAAAGGAGCAAATTTAGGATGAAAATGGGGGAAACATGAATCAAAAACACAGGGAGTGGCTGTTTTCTTGGAAAGTTTGTCATAGTTGTGCTGAGTTTCAAACAGAAGCTCGGGAAACAGAGATCCTGCAGAGACTGCAAAAGATGTTGGGAGTGCTCTGACATGGCAAAGCCCAGGACAAAGCAGACACACACTCATGGCACAGCAAAACCCCTTTTAAGCAATAAACCAGAACAGTAAATTTTCAGCATTTCTACTTCTACCCCCAGGCAAGGGAAACAATCTTCATTATACTGAAGAGTAAATAGAAGCAATCTCAAGGAGACCTTTTACAGAAGCAGCAGCAAAATGTTGTGTAAAGCAGGGCTGGGTTCTGCACTTTTGGGACCAGGGAGAAGGCTCAGTTCAGCAAGAGGGAAAGCAGCAATACCTTTCTGTGGGCTCTCCTGTTTCTGGGCTGCAGGGAAAGTGTTATTTCTCCTTCACCAAATGAGTCTGAAGTCTCACATCTTTGACTATGCCCCAGCAGGGAGCAGGTAAAGTGCAAGACAGATATGGACCTGCTGGAGTGAATCCAGAGGAGACCATGGAGATGCTCTGAGGCCTGGACTCTCTCTTCTCTGAGGAAGAGCTGAGGGAAATCTGAAATTTTTCCACCTAGCACTACATTCCCCTCCTTTTCTTGGGCTATGTGTTGAAATGTGGGCCATTAACAGAGCACCATGTGCCAGAAGAGCCCCAGCAGTTTCAGAATTCTAACCAAGGGCCTAATGAAGAACAAAGAGATGCTGCAAATGCAGAACTGCCATCCCTGAGGTATGAGGTCCCTGCAGTACAGCCTGTCTGGCTTTCAGCTCCTGATGTCCACCAGCAGTGACACAGCCCTGACACTCAGTGTGGGGTTTCCTTATCCTACTGTTTATTGTGTGAGAGCACAGGCACAAAGAGACATTCCCACCAGAGACCAGCCTTCCACAGTGTCTGCCTGTGCAGAGCCAGGGATGAGCTGAGCCTCCTCTCTGCTATTTTATTTGGATTTTCTGTGGCTCCTTCCTCTGTAGGTTAATGAAGACTTAAGCACTCTGTCTCAGCAGCACTGATGTAAAACGGCTGCTTATTGCCTGTTCCATCTCACTGACTTTTATTGTGATACTTAAACCAAAATGGTGAACTATTACACTTCATAGCCTGAAAATAAAAGCAGAATGTTAAAAAGCAGAGGCTATAACCTCTGATCCAGTCAAAATTGCTCTAAACATCTAAGGCTCATAATCTTGAGACAACTCAGCTCCATGGGGACAGTGAAAGGCATGGATTATCATCCACAGCATAGGAGGGACTTTATTTGTAATGCTACAGTTTTTATTTTTGCCATGCAAGATATCAGGAGAAATCCTAAGACAGAGTGTGAAACAGCTCAGCTCCATTGACTCCAGTGGAGCTAATCCAGTTTACACCAGGGGGAATTTAGCCCATTTGCTGGAAGGCTTGAATAATCTGCAGCAAATAGGAGATAATTGTTCTCCTTTTCTTTGGGCCACATTAAGAAGCCACTGAGGTGATGGCAGCCAACTTTCCCTGTTTCCAAAGGCCCACCTCTTCTGCAAATCATTACAACTACAAACACTGCATTTCCAATTCTGCACTTTACAGGAGCCACTTGGGCAGTGCAAAATCCATTTTTAGAGCCAGGAGGTCCTGGGGTCACATCCACAGTGGCTTGGGCACAGAAATCAAACAGGAGAAGGGAGAGGGTTGGCTCTCAGTCACATTTTCAGCTTCCTGATCTTGGGGAAAGCCAAAGGCCAGTTGAAACTGGCTCAGCTTTAGAGGAGGGAAGGGAGTGCTTTTTGCAGTAACCTCACTCCTTACACACACACAAATATGTTCTGTTAATTTTGAAATAACATGGTTTTTAAGGGCCTACCTAAGACATCCAAGTTAGCCAAGGTGGATTTAAGTTCCATATTCCAACACACTTCCCACCCAGGCAGTGGAAATGCATTGTTGAACTAAAACAGCCTGGGTGGACCCCTTTAATAACACAAATTTACCAAGTGGTTAGACATTTCTTATGGAGAACCCCAGCTGGTAAAGGTGACACTACTCAGAATTTCTAGTATTAAAGAGAGTGAAAATTCAACAGATTTAAGTTGTAAAGATGGAATAGTTTGAGTGATCCCTGCTTTGGCTCAAGGTATGTGAAAATGGTGTATTCTGACAAAAGGAGCCTGTTCATGTGGAACCTGTAGACATTCAGAACTTGTCTTTCTGCTTTTTGCTTCCTGCCTGGTGAATCTGAGCAGGTTGCTGAGAGCTCATACCTTTGAGGGAACTAGAAAAGAGAAAAGGCTCATAAAATGATCTGCAAAATTAAACATGAGAGCCATTCAGGAGGTCCCTGCTCCCCTAAAACAAGTCTACTAAAACTGGGAGGTGTTTGGGATGGGAGCAAAGTCCCCAGGACCTCTCCTAGACCATGGCCAAGATTCTGCAGTAACAGGGAAGAGAGACTCCCATAGAGAACATCTCTGTGAGCAACCTGGATTAATGGGACACTGGGAATTCATCCAGCATTAATAAAATAACAGAGATAAGATTTTAAAGTGACTCACTGTTTGGAGAGCCTTTTGCGGTACACAAGTCAAGACACCTCAATCTGTTAAGGAACATAGGAGGGACCCAACTTCCAAGGAGAAGCAGATTTAAGGATAACAGATTTACATATCATGTTCTTTAAAAGATGCCTCAAGGTAGGAAATAAAAATAAAATGACGCAAAATAGGTACTACCAAGGCAATAGGCAGTCTATATCTGCTATTGAAAAGTCTTTTTTAACATCTGCGGAATCCAAAGCAATTCACCCCTGTACACAGAAGATCTGAGGAAGTTCTTGACAGAGGATGCTGAAGGTGCAAGTGTTCAAAGAGGGGATGGAAAATCTCTTGGACAAAAACACCCCTTGAGGTTTCTTAGAAATATATATTCAAGAGTTTAAAAAAAATAGAAAAAAATGTAATAAATGAATCTCTTTACTGTAGATAATTATAACATTTGTAGCTAAAGGATCACCTGAGTCATCAGATCCCAAGAGAGTTCTGTGGGGAAGTACCTCCATAAGTCTGATCAGTTTTCCCATGCTCCCTTATACTCCTGCTGTCCATCCACTTGAAAGGAGAGGACATGGGGCTAAGCAAGCCTTGGTTTAATCAGTGCAGATGTTTTCCTGTCTTAATGTTCATATGTCTGAACACCTTTATGGAAGTAAGGATTTATAGAGCTCCTGATAACTGTGAAGATGGCACTGGTCTGTACCTGGTAATTTCTTTCAAGACTTTGCAATGATCACTGGTTTTTTTTTCTACTTTAAAAAGCAGCAAGATTTTAGAGGGACTCAATCCAGCAACTTGGTCCATTAAATGCAGGGGAAAAAAAATGCTTTGGAAATATCTAAAAATAGATGCCATTAAGGAAATAAAGCAGTAGCTTTACCTCTACAAAACAGCAAAGCCAAGAGAGATCTAACTAATGCATCATAGCCCTGTAGCTCCCATTCCCAGGAACTGATCACCCCCAAATTTTCACAGCTCCCCCAGGGGACAGCAGAGCACTGCTATGTCCTTTTCCAGAACCAGGGGATGCAGCACAAGTAGAATAAACCCTTTGCCCAAGGTCCCACAGGAAGCCTGCAGTGCCCTGCAGGATTAAAACTGAGACTCCTTATTCCTGGACAAACACTGGTGCCCCGAGGCCAGCTGGGCTCTCAGCAGCAGAGTCCAGCTCAGCCCTGGCTGAATTGCTTGGCTCCCCCCTCCTCGGAGGCATCCCCGGCTGTGACCCGCTGCCTCTCCAGCCACGGCTCAAAGCCAAGGGAATTCAGCTCCCCTCTTGAAATCCACTCTCTCTCTCATGATAATGAGCACTTTAATCCATCAGGAAAATGTAGAGCTTCTTGGCGCCGCTTTTTATTCCTGATCTGTGTTTTCTCTCTCTCTCTTTTAGGTTAATTTATCTGATTACATGCAATGCGCTGCGGCCGTGTTAAGGTACCAGTCGAGTTTCCACTTGGAGGCTTGGAGGAAAGATTACCATTAAAACGTGACTTCCATCCACTCAGCTGAAATTACTATTGATTGCCAAAGAAAAATATTTGTGCTGTGAAGCTGGGAGCTATGATGTTGAACCGTATTAACATAATGTTAGCATAGCTACGGGTGTTTAGTGGCACGCAATCAGATTTGAAATGAACGTTGATTATAGATTGAGATTAATGTTCCCATATTCATAGGAACACAATGAAAAGAGCAATTTCCTTTCTACTACAGATCAATGGTTTCCCCATTCAATTATACAGCTGTAATAATTGCATTATGCGGAAATATTTCTTAATGGCTTATTTCATTCTTTCTGTTTGCCTGTGTGAGTGTGTGTGTGTGAGAGACAGACAGAAAGCTCTTGTGGACTTGTACTCACGCATGCATGTGTGAAATCTTTTGTTGGTGCCACTTGCCAAAGCCTGCATCCAATGCAAAAGACTTTAATTACTGGTGCAAATGTGTAATCTTTGGCTGAGCTAATAATCTCTTGGCATTTTCCCACTATTCTCTTTATTCCCCAACAGAGCCCTCAGATTCCTCTGCTTGTTTAAGGTTTTAACAGCTGGAGCCCTGGGCACAGCAGAGGTGATCTGTGTGTGGCTCTGGACCCCCAGTGCTGCCCCAAATGGCACCACCACAGCCAGGGACACCTTGTTGGGTCCATGCTGCTGTGTCCCACTGGTTTAGCACTAACTGAAGCTGGAATTTTGGGAGCATTGCAGTCTGGGACAGCTGAATCTCTTTGTTTTCTTACTGCTGTCCATCCACCCACAGCAGAAGCAAAAGATTAGTTTTAGTTAAGCGAAATAATTTCCTATGAGCTTCCAACTTTGTTCTTATCACTCAAGGATTTGGATTCAAATTAAAAATGAGTGCTTTAATAGTGAATGCACATCTGCAGAAGCAGGAAACCACTACTAGACATCCTATTGTATCTTACAGTCATGACAAGACAGGACACCTTCAGAAGGGCAATCTGGTAGTGAATGGAGACTAACCTGAAAACACCTAAGGGATGAGGGTAGAAGAACCTTCTCTTTCTATTTCAGTGCAATGTTGCTTGAGGGGGCTCTTTTCTCATTTTCATTGGAAATAATAGTTCCCATTATTTCCCTCTTTTAGATAAAGCATATTAGCTCAGATGTACTCTCCTTCTAGAAAGGGACCACCTTTATTTTCCTAGCTGGGTGAGTCAGCAGCCTAGAGGAGATGAACAAATCTTACACAAGAACAGAGGCACCTTCCTAGAGGAGCTCATATGGTGGTGTGGAAGAAGAAGTTTTGCACAGGAAAAAGCCAAATTCCTCAGAGAAAGTGAAGCTGTAAAAAAAGAAAAGAATAATATCAGAAGCTGATGGAGCAGCTTACAGCTTGCTTGGCGCAGCTTTAGGGGATGTCCTGTCACTGAACCTTTTGGCTTCAGCGGATTTGGAAAACTTCCCTGCAGAGATGTTCTGCTGGACAGCAGCACTCCCTGCAAAGCTGTGCAGGGGCACATTCTCCAAGCCACCACTCCCCAGAAGCCTGCAGCATTTACAGGCTCTGATCAGACACATTTCCATATTGCTGGCAATGGTCAAAACTAACAGGACAATAAAAACATTCCCAAGGCACCCTTGAGCAGTGCATTTCAGAGGTTGTTCAACTTTGAGGCTGAGAGTGTTCTGGTTGTACACCACTTCTGCTGACTCTGCTCTTGGCATTACCAGGAGTTTTGAGAAGTTGTATCAGTTGTCATGTGAGAGCTGCACCATGTTTTTAAACTGCCCTGACTTCCCCAGCAGAGTTCATTCTTTCCTCTACAAAGTTTCCAACAACACAGTATAAAGCTACTCCTCAGCATGGTGTGGCTTATCACATTTGCCTTACATTGCAAAGTCATCAAGGTGAAGAGTTAATTTTTGCAGGTTTTTTTAAATTTTTATTTTCTTCCCAGTGCACCCAGAAGAAAAGGCATCCACATTTTGGTATATTCTATTTCACTCCATATTATAGGACAGCAACACAAACTGTGGGCAGCTCATAAGCAGGATTCAAAGACAGATGTCCAACCAGTTTCAGCTGCTTTTGAAGAAAACTCCACCTTAGCTTGGTATGTGGAAGGAATTACTAGACATGGCTTACAAGAACTGCAGAGTCACTGTTCCCCTTGTGATGCTGAGTCACCAGAGGGCAACGAGAGAGCGGGAATGAGGCAACATGAGCCTCTCAATCAGCATTTAACTGCCCCCCTTTTTCCCCTTTCCTCAAAGTTTCACATCTCTGTTCACTGCCTCAGTTACTCAGAAGTCACAAGGAGGGACAGGCGTGTTCCAGCTCTCGTGTGCGTTTTTGCTTCCCAGACAACAGAGTTTCCAAAAACGTGATACATCTGAAGCATCTTGCCTGGAGGAGAAATAGGTGGAAAAATCATTGCTTTTATTAAACTAAGTATGTGGGCTTTTGGGAAGTGAGATAAGAGGAGTTAAAGGAATGGAGAATGTAGAGAAAACAAAGTAAGTTTGACAAATCCCAGTGAACAGAACACAGAATTCAAAGGCTATGATGTTTAAGATTTTGAAATCTTAGCAGTTTCCAGCACATATTTCTGAGACCTGTAGGGGAACTTTGTTTTCAGAAGAGGGGTTTTAGTTTTCCAACTTTTCATTTAACAGAATAACAAATTGTTAAGTCTGTTCTGAAGGACTGGGTTATTATACTGTGCTTCAGTCACTCCCAACAATATAGTTCAGTCTCTCCTGGCTAAAACTCACTTGAAAAATAGCAAATACTTATGTTTGTCTGCTGCTGTAGTGTACCATGAGTGTTCAAGGCATTCTTCAGCATTCTTTAAGAATAAAATTATTATGTCAATTACTAGATCACAAAGGCAGCAAAAGCTGAAAAGGGCCTCCTATGTCTTTACAAATAAATTTCTGAAGAGAATCACAATACAGACAGTTAATAGAAGAGAGAAAAGGTGAGCATTTAAAAACCTTCCATTTAAAAATTTAAAAATCTGTCCCAGACCTCCCTTGGAAGGTCCCTGGATGTCTTTAGAAACCTTCAGAGGGTTTAATCTCACCTGACTCCAGACTGCTCTAGTGTGGGCAATGGTGTGATGCAGTCATCCATGATTCACTTATGGCTGAGTCAATGGAGAGAAGTAGGGATTTGTAAATCATGATTAATGACCGATTTTTGTCAAGCACATCAAGACAAATGAATTGTTCTTCAGAATTGTTAAGTGTTCACCATAGTCTGTAGGAGAACTTACACAGCTGACTCATATGGAGGTGTTTAGACAATTCTGCTTTATGTATCTGCAGTGAAAGTTTGGAAAAAGTGAATCTCAGCTTCTCCTAAATAATACAAAAAATAGAAAAGTCTGAGTATTTGTATCAGCACAGGTGACAGGAACATTTTTTTCTTACCAAAAAATAACTGAACGTTTAAAATTACAACAGTTAGTAGCTAATTAGAATCTCTGTCTTCTCTTCAGCAAAAAATAATGAAGCAGAATCTGCTAGAGGCTTGTTCAACCACAGGTTAATCTGAAATCACATCCTACTAGGTGGGAAACATAAAGAAATGCTTATTTGCCAGCTTAATTTCCACAGATCTTCTGAGTAGCCTGTAATTCGGCCTAACACTTTACCTTGTAAATGTAGAAGCACAAGGCACGACCTTCTACTCTTAATGGCCTTCAAGAAGCTGAAGTTGGATTATTTGGGGTCATGGGTGGCAACTAAGAAGTCACAGGTCAAATTCAAAACCACATTACATCTCTAGAAAAAATAACTTTTCCAATAACTTATGGCATGACCTCTAGCTCTGGTAAGTCTGTGAGGGGCTCTTGTCCTCCATTCACACATTCATGTATTCAAAAACTCCTCCTCAAATACAAAGAAAAAGTTCTTTCACCTTGGCTGCTATGGTAGAATGCTTCTTTTTTTCCTTTCCTTAAGGATAATTGTGGTTTTAGAAACACTATTTATACTAAATAGTTTTCCAGGAAAGCTGATTTTAATCACATGCATGAGTTCCACCAGTGCTGCTCCAACAGAAATATCACATGAGATCAAATAAGTAGATTTTCCCTTTTTGGGGACAGATACACTTTTAAGAGAGGCATTGATATCAAATAGGTGTCTTAATTTATGAGATGTTTAATTTTGTGCATGACTACTGCAGGTGCCTTTGTAGAGGAGTGAAAATGCATGTTTTAATATTCTGTACTCACAGGCTTTGTTCATTGTTAGACTCTGGCTCATGCAGGCACTCAAGTGTTCATGACTGCTCAGAGCAGCATCAGCACAGGGCAAATTAATATTCAGTTATCAGTGAGGGAGGCAGAAGGGCCAAAAGATCTGGAGATACACTGGAACTCAATTTGTGTCTGTCCATTTACTTATCCTGAAGTGAAATTCTCAGCAAACCAGAACTGCCTTCCCTGGGACAACATCCTCGAGCAAACAGTGGTGAAGTTTCTTTCTGCACAGTGGCTCAGCCCTTTCAGGAGATAACAGGACTTTGTTGTTCTCTACAGCACCACAAGCAGAGCTTGGCCAATGCCAACTGCATTTATGTTTACAAAAATAACAAAAAGATTGGACAAAATGAAGGTGGAAGGAGCTTGAACAAAAGTACTTAAAAAATAAATCTTTGTATTGTCTAATGCTGTTACAGAGTGAAATAGTTTGTCATATCTCTGAAACACCAGTGTTTCCAGAGCAGTAATGTGTGATATCAGATATTAATATTTCAATAGTACTTCAAAGGACAACTAAAAAATCTTCCACTGTTCATAGATGTTAACTGTCAGAAAATAACTCATTTTACAACTTGAGATTCTCCTCAAGCTCGTAAGAGAATCATAATTCTCAGTTGTGTGTAATAACTCACATGTCTTTAAGAGACCACCAAGTACAATTTGTGAATCTGTGTCTTGTGAAAGTTGACTTATTTTCAAAAGGAGTGTAAACACAGCATGTTTGAGGAAGTGAATCTTTATTCGCATCAAAGGCAAAGAATTTTTTGTTCGAGAGAGACAAATATATAATTGTCTAGGGTTTTTTTTTTTTTTNATCTGAAAATGATGCTAGGATCTGCATCTGCTGAGGAAGCTTGACATCCAAGGGAATGTGTCTTCTGCACTCCTGGCTGAAGCTGAATTTCATCATTCAAACTCATTGCTAAAACATGCTGAAACATTTGTCTCTCCCATGGGTTAACAAAAGCCTATAAATTTGAGGACTTGGTGTACATCACACTGGATCCATTACTGAACCCCTGTTAACTAAAATGCCCTGAGTAGGGACGTCCATGAGGTATGTACATCCATATATATTGATAAAATATATATGTATTTCTCTCTTTAATGTTTTTTAACTTTCCATTTTACTGTCTTTAGCCTTCAAATGACATGCCAAGAGGAAAGTTTGGGAAATTGCAGCCTGTTTTTCAGGACATGAGTGCTGCAGCACGCTCTGCTAACGAGGCTCACAGCTCTGCTCTTCCTCCTTTGCATTGATGTCCTCTGCCCCTTGGTCTGGGTACTCAAAGCCTCAGTGTCAGCTGTTTTTGTGTTATGCTGATAAAACAAATCCACAGCTTTCTTCCATCCACAAGAAGAAAAAAGGCAGGTTCCTTTTCTGGGCTCATTTTTCCACCTAGCTCTGCTAGTTTCCCTCTCAGTGGAAGAACACAACAGGAACTCCCCAGTGCTGTCCTGACTGAAGGGGACCCACCTCTGCCTGGGGCTCAGAGCTGGGGAAGGAGTGGGAACACAGCTGGACAAGTCTGGGGGACTGCTCCAGTGCTTAGGGGTGAGTGCAGATAGTTTTGGGAGGTGCATGGTTTGGAAAAGCTGTGCTGGCCAGTGTTTTACAGGAATTCCCAAACCCACACCCAGATGAAGACAGACTATGGCTTTTTACTGCCATTTTTGCATTCCAAGAATGAGGAACAGAGCCCTACTGGGAAAGAGGAGGAAAAATTCAAGTAAGAGACTTTACATGGGGCTGAAACTTTCATCATCACTGGTTAGCATTACGAAAAAACAACCCTTGTGCTGGGTAGTGCCTTGTAACTGGAAGGGCTTATATGTCACGCCACATTGAAATACACAAACACTTTTCACCTCAGCTCGGTAAATTCTTGGCATCAATCACAACCGCCTCCTTCTTCACCTGAAGTGGTTTACACAAAACTGCCCATAATTCACTCTTTCTGAGGTTCACTGGCTCAATGAACCAAATCAAACCATCCCTGCAGGTTGCAGCAGGCTCGCTGCTCCTGTCCTCCCCCTCACACAGGCAGCAGGAGCACAACAGCCCTTGCAGTGCACCCCATCTGTGTGAACTGGCCTCACTCTTTGTTTTGTATTTGGAACTCCAGATTCAGCCTCTTCCCTTTGCCCAGCAGCATCCCCTCTAGCTGGGTCAAAGCCTTGCCAGATGTTGTTTTGTTTCTTTGCAGATGTTGGGGTCAGAATTGCCAGCATCAAACTTCTTTCAACATTTAATTTTCCCCCATACAGTCCCTCCTATCTCCCCCATTCACTATGTTGTTACCCAAACTCATGCTGAGTCCTCAGGACCCATGGATCAAAGAGAGTACTGAGAGTACAGATTGCTGTGCTAGCAAGGGCTTCTGCACAGTTCAGGTTCTTGCTGCAATGGCCAGGCCCTCTTACTCTGGAAATTTCATCTTCCAGTTACAAAAGACAGGAATTGGAAAGCTCCAGAGCCTCCTTATCCAGCAGAGATGTAAAGGAGAGTGAGTGCTGTGACTGTCTCTTGATACCTTCCAGTGCTAGGCCAAGGATTTCTTAGAGCAAAGCATCAGAGCAGAGTGATGAGTTGTGATATGAGGGGGTACTGAGGAGCAAGAGGATATTCTGCTTTCCCTCCTTCCTTCCTTCCTTCCTTCCTTCCTGGGGATCCCTGGTAGTTAAGATGAGCTTAAAAACACGGGGGGATCAGGAAATTATTTGAGAGGATGAGGCCTCTGGCACGTACGCCTCAGTCTGGTGCATCTTGGTGAGTGCTTTGCAGTGTGGGAGGTTCCACGCTGAGATCAACAAGTCCTCCAGCCCTCAGTGCTATTCTGGCTCCAGCGGAAGCCCCCATCTGTTATTATCCTCAAGAATCTCCCTGCATAGCAGGATCATCCTTGGATGGGAGGCTGCAGCTGATCAGATGTTACTGGCTCCTCTTCAGTAGGTGGAAAACAAGAGGCTGAGTGTGGAAAACTCCTTCCTGAAAACTGCCTCATGTCTCAAGGGTGGGAAGCCAAAACAAAAAAAAAAAAGCAAGGCAAAGAACAAATAGATCAGTCCTACTGCACCTAAAGACCAGCCTGGGTTTACAAGTGAAAATGAGATTTTTGTTATCAGCCTGCTCCTTTAATGATCGTTTGCTGACAATGCAAACCCATCATTTAATGGAGTATGACTGGCAATCCCCCCTGGAGAAAGAGATCTGATTGGAAAAGCAAAGTTTGATTCAGGTCAGGCTTGAGGTATGCACCCAAAATACTGAAGGCACTGAGAAGAGGATCAGCACAGAGAGAGGAACTTGCTGCAAGTAATTTAATCAATTAATTTAGCCTGTTTCTTTTTCTCCATGCTTGCAAAATGTTCACAGGCTGATTACAATTTCTCCAAATTTGTTTCTTATTCAAATTTACTCAATGGTATCTTTTGCACTTTTAAAAATAAATAATATTGACTGATTACAAACAATTCTCTGTGAGGACATGCTGTTCAGTATGCAAAATATGGTCTGATTTAGTTAATGACTTGGTCACATGGATCACACAGCATCATTTCTCCTCTGCAAGTGACAGCTATAGATCTTGCAAGTCAGGAAGAAAATCAGAATTGCTACAGACACTAAGGGAATAGGATCTGATAAATAGGTTAAGGGAGTTAAAAACTTGGAGCATCCTAGAGGAAAAATCAACCTCTTCCTGAGATTTGCTGGCTGTGTGTAGAGTTTATATTTAACTTTCTTTCCTTCCCTATCTCAGACAGTGGGCTACAGCAGAGGGACAGAAAGGTCCTTTAGTATTTGTATATCCCAGAGAGTTCCAAATCTTTCAAAATTGCAGAATGGAAACTGAGGGCAAGAGAAGGAACATACAGGATACAGCCAAATCTTGCATTCACCTTTCTGCTGTCCAACCAGCATGTTCTCAGCCACAGTGGAAAGGATTCTGCTTTGCTCTCGCTGCAAGCCAACAGCGAAATTTCTACAGCCTGGTGGAAACAAGAACACACACAAGAATTGTGACTAAAGGAGAGACTAAGTGTCATCTCAGTGTTTGTTCTGAGGTGAGGAATCCTACACCAAAACCATTCCTCCAGGTCCTTGAAGTCTGTCTCTAGTTCAAAAAGCACAGACAAGTGGAGGTCACGGGAGGGACAGGGAGTTCCTTCTCTGCAGTGCCTGGAAAGGTGCAGCTGCTGATTCCCCAGGGACAGAGACTGCTGTGAATGGGTTAAATCATCACTTGGCAGGACAGACACCACTGAATTAATGTCACTTTGGGGTTAACCCATGGCCCAGACAATCTCTCAAGCGTTCTTCCAGTTCTTTCTTTGCCACTCGTCACTGCATTAAAAAAAGAGATCTGCAAATCCTCCTTGCCCAGGTCCTGACCAAACCTCAACTTATTCCAGGCTTCCATCTCCTGATACTCTTCCAAAAAGAGGATAACTCAAGTGGGTTTTGATTGCAGCCACTTGTAGCTCATAGTTTACCTGGTTCCATGCAAGTGGAAATCAATTACCTCAAATATTCACATGGCACGACACTGACACAGGAAAAGGTGTGAGTGCAGATCATTTAAACCAAACTGATACCTGAGCCAGGGCTGCAGGGTGATTTCATCCCATGCAGCATCACCAGGGCCTCAGCAGGGGCTGGGCTGGCCTGATCTGAAATGCAGGAGCAGAATTAGATTGGAATATGGGAAAAGAGTGTAAGGGCAGCCCTGAGGGTCCCTGCAGAGCTGGGCTGGGCTGCACAGCCCTGCCTGCACGGGGCAGCCTCTGGGGCTTCCTGCTCACTGCAGGGCTTTCTGTAACTTTACATTAAAGCCAAATTTAGCTGCACAAACCATTGATGGTGCCATATGGCAAAAAGCTCAGGGGTTGTGAATCCTCAGTGTTATTACCAGGACAGGGGGATCTCAAAGCAGCTGTCAAGGTGTGGGAGTGTGCACATACACGGAAATCCAAGTGGGATTCTGGATGGTGAGAAATGTGCTTTCTCTTTTTAAAATGCCCCTCCCACCTCCAATTTTTTGCAGTTTCACCCTATTGTCACATTCTACTTCTTCCACTACTTTCACCTTCCAAAGAAAGCAAACATGTCCCATTTCCAGCAGAATGCTTATTCAGTGCCCATCCTCCCTGTGCTAATGGCTTTCTCAGATGGGAGATGTTGGGCTAGGCAGGAACCAAATGAAAAAAAAAACCACCAAAAAACAATTAATGGGCAGGATTCATTGTTTTTTACATGCCTTAATATTTGACTTTCCAGATTGGCAGCACCATGGGAAACCCAACACTTGGATAAAGAGCAGTGCATATAGTGAATATGGGGGACAAATTTTGAATCTGTAATTCAGGTGAGTGAGAGCTGAGGGTTTTTTTCTTCTTCTTCTTTTATTCCTCTTTCTTTTTTGTCTTTTTTAAGGCAATGATTTTAGAGCATGGATCATCAAGTCCATATTAAAGAGAATTTCTGGGCTAAAGTTTTCCAGCCTTGGCTTTCAAATTGGCAGCTCTTTTTTAAATAGTATTTTAAAATGTCTTAGCTGAATAAGTACATGAGACCTCAATGTTTCCCTTGTAGACTAAACTGAACCTAGTTTGATTAAAATTATTTATTTTTATTTTAGTATTTTCAACTATGTACTGACCAAAGGGAAAAAAAAACCAACCAAAGTAACCATCAATTCACCTTTTTGTCATTTACAATGATTCTTTTGCTATCTGATTATATTTTCTTAATTAATCTCTCCACATATTAGCTGTTCTTTATTAAAGGTGAGTTTGTAGAGGATTAAACCATACAATAGGACCATGCTGTATTGAATATGACAATAAAATCTCAATAAGCACAAGTGTTTTCCTTTGTTTTAGTAATCAACGGATATTTAATTAACATGGGGTATGAACTTTTGCAGTTAGAAGAATCCCTTCAGATCAAATGAAATCATTATTACAGGTTAAATGAAATACTTCTGAATAATTTCAAAGTTTCCTATAAACAAGGATGAATTGAAATACTCTCTTCTCTTGAATCATGGAGCAAAAATTGATGTTTTATCCCCAGTGTCCTCCTAACCTGGCCACTCAGACACCCACTCAATGAAAAGGCAGAGGAGGTTGAAGGAATGCAAACTCATGCCATTTCCTGAAGAATTGGGCAATTCTTCCTGGCAGTAGCTGCTGGTTACCAGAGACTGTGTTTGCTGAAGGCTGGAACACCCATGTGAGTAAAAAGCACTCTTCCCATGAGTGAACTCTGACACACTAAAATTTCTTAAGAGTTTTCCAAATTTTCACTCCTTCTGTGTGATTAATTTGATTTTAGGTCCTCCAGCCTGTCTGTCCGTGGAGCCCTTGATCCTGCTGGTGAAAAAATGACCTCCAAGAGGGACAGCTGAAGTCACTTAAAGGATGTCACACACACAGATATTCCATGGGAGCTTGGTGCCTAAGACAGACACTTTCTTGATAAGCCTTGTTTTTAATTTCTCTGGTTTTCACCCCAAGGAAATCTAAGAATATTTTCACACATGTAGCGTTTCCAAGAAAATGTTGAGGCAGCATCAAATATTTGGGAGAGGAATTACAGAAGATTTATAGAAGACAAGCCAATAGAAAGAATGATGAGAAAAACAGTGCTGAGAGAAGGAATAGTTCTGGGAATTGTAGAAATTCCCATTGTTGCTGTCACTGCATGGACTACATTGCTACACTTGTGTCCTAAATAAAGGCAGTGTGTTAAATGAAGACACTTTTCAGGTAGAAGTAATGAATGATCTTTGTTTTGGGTCTCTGAACTCTTCAGCATAGCAGGGGTAGGTTTGCCCTGAGGAGTTGTGGGTACATAAGTTGAATGGGTTTTGGAGCAACCTGGTTTAGTGGAAGATGTCCCTGTCCATGACAGGGTTTTGGAATGAGATGATCTTTAAGGTCCTTTCAACCCAAACCATTTAATAATTCTATCATTTTTTTTGAGGGAAGAAAATAATCCTTGCTTTCGTGGGCTACAAAGAGCATTTGCACCATAAAAAGAAATGATTGACTTAATTATTTGTAATTATTTTGATTTATTAATTATAGATGGTGAATGCAGTGTGATGATGGTTTTGGGGAGGAAAAACATTCAAGCTCCTCTTTCTCCCCTGCTCCAAGCTGCCTGAGATGAGAGCATCTCCCCTCCCCAGTGCTCTGGGCTGCCAGGGAGGGGCTGGGGCACCCAGCATCCCTAATCCCTGCTCCAGAGAGGGATGGGGAGGTGGAGCCAGAAAGAAGCAGAAGAAAGGAAAGAGCAGAAGAAAGGAAAGAGCAGGACTGACGTGGATGGATGGCACAGCCTGTGCCAGGACTGAGGGATGCACACCTCAGCCCTGCACCCACAGCCTGCCAGAGCAGCCCCAGGATTATGGATGAGCTGTGGAGTTTATCAGAGAGCAAACTGCAGATTAACCTGCTGCCCCTCATCAGCTCTGTGCCCGTGCACCATCCATTACCAGGGCAGGGTGTGGTGGGGAGGGGGGAGCTGCTCTGTGTCCTGCTGGAAGTTTTGTTTTGCTTCCTTCACTGGCTTCCAGGCTGGGAATTCTTGGAGGTTTTATTTATTGCCAAGCGGAACCACGGTGCGGCTGTGGAAATACCTGTCGCCTAATTAAATTGTCTAGAGAGGAATTTTGGAAAGTGCTTCTAATTCAGGAGCTTAATTTAGGCTGGGCCTGTGCACCACAGCTTTCTGTCTTATTATTAGATGGAATTTTAATCACTGCAGATCTCCCCCCACCCCCAACATTTTTTTTCCTCTCTCCCCATCTCCTAACAACCTGATTCTGGCACAATTCCCTTCCCCTTTAACCCTCCTGAGCTAAAAATAATATCCTCTTGGAACTAGCCAAAAAAGAAAAAAAAGGGGGAAGGGAGAAAATAAAGGAGCAAGCAAGCACTGAAGCAGAGGTGTTTAATTAGCAGGAGTGGAGGGGAGATGGGTTCAGCAATTATTTTACAGCAGCCTCTCCAGGGACAGAGCAGACACACTGAGACAAGCCCAGCTCACAGCTCCCAGAGGAAGAAAGGTGGCTGCTCACAGGGCACCTCAAGCCTGTAACAACTGCAAGATGCAGCACCCATGTGCCTGGATTAAAACAAAAAAAAAGGTCTTGTGGTGAGTGCAAGGATGGTATAAACAAATGGCCTCAGGTAAATGTTTCAGTCTGGCCAATTGCTCCGTGCACTGCTGTTCTCCTGCACTTAAATTGCAGCTTTCTGTGTAAGTGCTCAGAGAAAGGGCACAGGAGGGATGGAAAGAGCATGGTGTGGGCAGAGAGGGTGCCCACACACTCACAGAGCTGTCAGGTGTCTGAAGCCAAGACCTCACCAAGTGTTTGCCTCAGAGTGGGTCAAGCACCATGAACACACCTTTAAAGTACATTAAAACACTCAGATGGGAAGCATTAAATATGGTTAAAATGAGTAATCAGGCTCTTTCAGGCAGTGGCTGTATGAGTGTCCAGGCCCAAAGGTACCAGCCTCTGATCCTGACATCCCTGCAATCCTCACAGGGAAAACCCTGGAGGGGCTCCATGGCCAGCTGAGCATGGCACAGGCTGTGTGGGGAGGGTTTCACCATGCCCAGTGTCCCTGCACCCACAGTGCTGCAGCTGGCACCATGCCCTGGCCTTCCCCAGAACGCTCCTTTTCCTTACTGCAACTGAGTTTCATCAGGATTATGGGAAAAGTCAGGAAATTTGTCTTGCTTAGTCATGACATAACTGTATGACACAGGTATAACACCAGTAGCTCTGCTCCAGCAGTAAGTTCTACACCAGGTCTGTGTGTGGATGTGGTGTGGTGTGTAACTGCATTAAAGGGGTTTTGATCAAGTGGTTTGTGCTGCAGCATTTTCCCTGATTCTCGTGTGCTGGGTCATCTTTGGGCTCCTGCTTTGTGCTCCTGCTGGAGTGCCCTGCAGCTCACAGCTCTGTGCTGGGCCAGAGGGGAGGAAAAGCTGGGCTGCTCCAAGGATTGAAACCTGAGAGTCTCAGCTTGGATGAAGCTCAGAAACCTCTCTCTATCTCAGCAGCTGGATTTAGTCTGAATCCTCTCCTAGGACACTCTTCCTGCTACAGAGAGAATTTCTAATCCCAACTGGGATTAAATTTGTAGGCCAAGACATCACAACATCAATATTGATTTTAAACCCAGTGAGAGCAATAGCAACCACAGGAAAGAGAACAGGATAATGCATTGATCTATTGCCTTTTCAAGGCAGGAGCATCTGGAAACATATACACATCTATATGTGTCTATACTAATAGACACATATATCTACATTTAATACACATGATGCATAATATATTGTGTGCTATATATAATATATAACTGGATTTATTGCCTTCTTCTTCTCCACTTCTGCCCAAGGCACACTGGACATGAGCTGAAATGACCAACTGACCTGGGCAGTGAAGTTCTCCCAGTCCAGCCTGGGATCTGGAAAAACATTTGCCAGCTTGAACATATTATAGGTTACACCAGAATGACTGGGAGTATGAACTCTGTCTGGCTAAAGATGTTGACTTGCACCCCCAAACTGAAGCATTTTGATTTTGTAAATTTGCATTCTCAGATACAGACACAGATACAGATACATACACACACAAACCTCCTGAACTTTTGATGTAACTTTGAATTGCCTTTTCCTGGTCAGCTGTATTTACCAGGCTGTATTTCCTGCCAGAATCATTAAGCATCAATCATTCTTTGTTTCATTAGTGCTGAAATGACTTTCTAATTGACTTTGTAATTGTAGTTAAAAGCAACTTTTGCACAAGATCCGAGAAGTCCTGTCTGTGTCCTGCCTTTCATCTGCTGTCACTGGAACTCAGTGAAGAGGCCTTCAGTAGAATGGTATCAGACAAATCACTTGTTCATAGGATATTGCTTTATCTTGTACTTAGTTTGATTTTACTTTTTTATTCCGGGGTCTGATAATGACTTGATGTTTCTGCATTATGGGATATCTGTCTGATTATTATCTAGCCAGGAGCTAAAACATCACTCAGTGACTCAAGAAATACACCATGGTCAGCAGAGCTTCCAAAGTGTTCTTGACACTTTCAAAGTCTTGGCAACACTTTCCAAATGGCCTCTGGTTTTCAATCATTTTGCAAAGGCAGATTTCTTTTTTCTAATGAAATCTCATGTGTGCTTGCCCTGGGCTGATTCTTTGGTGTGTCCTTGGTGCCAGGGCCCTCAGGCTGAACAGGGCAGGGGCAGGAGAGGCACTGAGTGTGTCCAAGCTGAGCAGCAGCACCAACTCCTCCCAGATGGAGCACCCAGGGAGCCCTGGCTGCACACAGGGCAGGAAAGGGAAGCACGAGGGGATGCTGCTTCCCCCAGCCAAAGATAGAAGGCAGAGTTCTCCCCTGATTTGGCTCAGGAACAGGAGGGGCATTTCCCCACCTACTTCCCCTTATGTTGGCCCTGGCAGCATGGAAGGCACCAGGCTACAAAACCACAGAGGAAACAAATCTGCAGTGAGAACAGCCACGCTGCTGAAAATGCCAGAGGGAAGCAGTTTTGGCGAGGAGGCAACGCCTGGGGTGATGGGGGCCAGAGCTGGTTTATTAAAAGCCATGCCAGAGCCTCATGGGGCTGTTTCATGGACACTTCAGCAGCCAGTAATGAATCCCCTTAAAAGGATCCAGGTCTCCATCACTGCCTTGGAGAGATCAGCATTAGGGGACTGTTAACCCCAGCTAATCTCTAGTGCTCAGGAAAGTCCCCTCACTGAGGTCATTGTTGCTATTACGAGATTATAGTAAAATAAATACACTTGACTGGTTTAAATGTGTCACATTCTCAGCTAGTCTTGATAAAAATTTCCCTGCACCATGCTAATTCCCAAGCTGCAATTCCCAAGTCATTATCTTGCCTTTCCAAAAACTCCTGTTGAAAACTGGAGCAGAAATTAGTTTAGGTGATGGCACCAAAGCCACCACCTTCTAACAGCATTATTGCTTGATTTGTGGTGGATGGGTTAGAACTCAAGGACTGTTTCATGCAGGAGCAGCATTTCTAGGGCCAAGTTATCCATGGAGCTACCAGAAGTTCTCCTGACTTGCTCCAGGGTGAGAGGAAGCTCAGACCCTGCACACACAGTCCCTGCTCTCCTTTTGTGGGGCAGCTCATGCTGCACAGCTCTGGAAGCTGAGCTGTTCACCACAGAGTGTTCTCTGCAGGAAAAGCAGCTGCAGGTAAAACCAGCTGCAGCTCACAATAATGGGTGCTTTTGTTTCCATTTGTCCCATCAGCACCATCCCAGTCCTGTACCTGTGGGAATCCTTCCATCAAGGAATCCTTCCAGTCCCTCCTGCAAAGAGCCCACAGAGCAGGGGGTGCCCAGGGGAGGCAGAAAGGGGGAGCAGCCCAGCTTGTCCCTGTGCCACTGCAGCCAGGCACAGGCACAGCCTCCCACCTACTGCCACTGAGCCTGACAGGGAGACCAAAAGTGCCTGGCTGCTGACTGGGAAAGCAGAGGAGAAGGTAAGGTGGGGGGAGGAGGGTTGGGGGCAATAAAAAGAATGCAAGGCCTTTATCCNTTCCACTTATCTTTATGTGGTGTCTCCTCATTCTGCTCAGCTGCCTGGGGATCCTAGCTTGCACTCTTAATTAGCTATAAGCACTGCAATAATGAATGGTGTGCTGGGGTTAGTGTGGGGCTCAGCTGGACACCTCTTTGTGTCCTATTTTAGTGCCCAGCCTTGGTGACCTTTGCTGTCTGAGGCTGTTGACCTGGCTGCTGCATGTTTTGCTTTAGAGCATGACCCAAAAGTGCAGATCAGAGCAGAGGGGTTGGATAAACAATCTGATTTCTACTCAGAGCAGCAGAGCAGACTGCTCAGCACTCAGGTAAATCAAACCCTTCACACTGCTGGCCATGCCCCCTGCCAGCCCCATGCTGGTGATGGGCTCAGACACTACCTCAGTTCTCTGAGTAGTTTAAAAAGGGGTTTTCTGCAAAGGGCTAATCCTGCCTGCCTGACTTACACAGCCCAGGTGTGGTGTTTGAAAGCAAATTTTGGTTCTGATACAAAATGATTCCTCTCCAAACCAAAATACCCCCAAAAATTGCCTTGCAGAATTCTGGTTTTGAGATCCATCTTTGTGCAGATCTCCTACTTCAGTGGATTTAAGGGTAAAAGGAATGATATAATCTATCTGATAGGCCAGTCTGGAGCTGCTCAGGTGGTTTCTTTGCCAGAGGTCAGCATAGAGAGCAGATGGCCTGACCCCTTGACTTTCTAGGACAGGATTTGATGCCACTGTGGACTCAGAGCAGGAGCAGAAGCTCTCCTGTCACGTCAACACTTTGGCACTTCTGAGTTGTTTTTGAATATATTGGCAATTTGAGCAGTGCCAGCTGCAGTGGTTTTATTAGATATTTCCTGGAACTTGAAATTAATGTGAAGTCTTAAGTTCTTAAAAGTCAGGAGAGTCTAGATTTTCTCTGCCACTTTCATCAAATCAGAAAAAATTGTATCCAAATATAAAATGATCTTGAATAAACTCAAATGAACTAAAACTTATTGTATAAAAATCTTGGGTACATCAATTTATTGATGATCTTGGCAAAGCTTAGTTTTGTACAGTTTAATCTGAATTTTCAGCCTACATGGACCTCTGACACCTACAGGTTTGATTCCATGACTTCAGGATAGCACAACAGATGAATAATGGGGGGAAAATAGTCTGTCAAGCTCTGGTGAGCTGAGCAGAAGGAGAACTGACTGTCTGCTGTGGTCTTATTGACACCTGTGAGAATTCAGGTGGATGCAGGGATTGATCTCTACTCACTCCAGAGCAGGGCTGAGCCCAAGACAGGCACTGCTCTAACAGGCTGGTGCTGCCCCTCATTGCCTGCCACCACCAAAAACACAATGTGCACTCCAGATCAATGTAAAACATAAAGCTGCAGCTTGATTTATGCAAATGAATGCGATTTTATGCAAATGTACCACTGACCTTTCTTTGCTTGGAGTAGGTTGGCAGGTACAGGCACTCGAGCTCGAGTGCAGTGAAAATGAAAAGGTGTCTGCATTATGCGATGGATTTCTTCAGAGAACAAATATCTCTGGTTACCTGCAGCAAAGGCTACCTGATGGAACATTTTGTGAACATTTCTTGAAGTGAAATCTCCAAATCCTTGCAGAAAAAAGCTGCTTGGACTTTTCAATAGAAGTTTATTTTCAGCTGAAATAAGATGTCGCAGCTGAAGGAAAACATCTTTGAAAAGCATCAGGTTTTAGACAGAAAAAGGCAGCAGGGGAAAGACAAATCTGAAAAACGTTCAGTGATTTTTTTTGGTTTGAAATTCAGGAAAAGGCTTTTTTCGGTAAGCTGGTTATTTATTGAAAGTCATCTTCAAAACCACATTTACTTCCAGTGTCACTTGTAGTTTTCTTTAAAACACTTGCAATCCTCTCTCTCCTCCTCTAAATTTCTCTGAAAAAACCCAACAGTATATATTTTGATTAGCAGGAAACACGATTGAACTCAACAGCTGTTGGGAGTTCATATGAATGTTCAGAAACATTATTTTAGAAAAAGTCTGATGAATTCTGCTTTCTCAGCAGCAATGATTTTTTCTGAGCTGATACATCCCTCTCCTATGTTGATAGTAACTTATCCTGAATTTTACTAAACATTTTCAAAGTATTACTTGTGTAATAACAGCACAGCTTCTCTGTTAGCCATCACAGAATTCAGGCAGCTAAAACCTACACAGCTTTAAAAATATACCCTTGCTAAGCACACAGTCAGGAAACAAGAAAAAAACAGCATGAAAAAGAGGAAGGGAAAAAGGCAGCCTTATGCCCGGGGCTCTGGAGTACAATCCAGGGAGAGCTGAACCCTGGGAAGGACAAATATACATCATGGGGCAGAGGAAAATCAGCGTGGAAAGAGGAGGCAAAACAGCATTTCAGTCGTCTTTTCTGTGTAAATAAAAGACTGAGAGTGGCTTTCATCAGGGTTGGGGATTTTTTAATATTTTATATTTGGAGAAGAGCTGAGCCAGGCTTAAATTCTAGATAGGAGCTGGCCTAGGAAGGAGAGGTGCCATCGGAGCTGGAGCCTGAGTCCTGCCTAGGGGGATCAGCCCTACATGAAGGTAAATCTTCCTTCCAGTCCCTCCTCCACCAAAGGGGGCTGCAGCTGGTTGCTCCTCAGCCTACACTCCCCAGGACTTGGTCAATGATATAGAACTTTTCTGGAAGCTGGACTCAAATTTGAATCACAACTCAAAGATAAAATATCAGTTATTGTAGTGACCTGGGATGACAACAGCACCATGGAAGTATCTTCAGTCCTCCAAATCAGATGCAATGAAAGATTTGTTCCTGTTGGGCACAGCTGAACTGGTTGTTCAGAGGGGAACTGGACTCCTTTTAGGATTGAGCTGGGCATCAAGGAAAAGAAAATCTGCAAATCTGACGTGTGACATGAGCTGGAAACCAGGCCCAGTGAGATATTTGGGCATTTAACTCCTATTTGGAAGCCTAAGAGATGATTTTAGAGCCTGAATACTTCCCTAGATCAGAATCTTGGTAGCCAGTGACAAGGAGATACCCCTAATAAAAACAGAGCTGACTTGGTTGTCAGGAACAACATGCCATTGATCATTTTTTGGAAACTAAAAGGAATCAATGGCATTCTGGGTGTACCCCGGGGAGCTCTGGGTTGCCCTGTGGGCTCCAGGCTGTGCTGGGTCCTGCTGATGGCCCGGGCAGGAGCTGACCTTCCTGCTCTGTGTTCAAACCCAGAGCAGTGTGTTTTGCAAAGCTTCAAAGTGCCACTTAACGGGACTTTCATTTTCCTTCCAGCTGAAGGGAAAGTGTTGTTAAACTCCCAGGCTGGCAGGCTGGAGTTTACACAGATGGAACAGTTAGTGCAGACCACAGAACAAATACCAGCGACCAACCAGTTTCACACTTCTAAAGAAAGAAAGAAAGGAATGGCAGAGGCAGGCCAAAGCAAACAGGCCTTGGAAAACTCGAGCCTGCTGGTTGGAATTTTCAGCTGTTACTTTTCTTTTCACATTCAGGCTCTTTTGGAGATCTCTCGATTCAGCAAAGCAGCGAGCGCTTTTGCATTCATATGAAATGATTTAAAGCTCCGTGAGGAGTGCTGTGCTCAGTCCCAACAACCACAAAACATACATTGTTTGAAATTTTATAAATGTGGTTTTCACTGAGAGCCACATTTTAAATAAAAAACCTGCATTTTCTTTCCAGCAAATAATATGTTGTTGAATATCCCACGTCTTGCCTAGCTGTGGCAGTGGGGTGTGTCCCTCCCTGCTTTTTTTTTTTTTTTTACATTTTTGAACCTGAGGACAAGCCCTTTGCCCCCAGAAGGGCCCTGAGTCCCCTTCCTTAACCTGGGCTGTCATCTGTCCCCCTCCCCTCTGGCGTTCCTGCCCAGCTGAGCAGGGTTGGGTGCCCCAGGGGCTCATCTCACTGCCCTGCAATCACTCAGAAAGGTCATTGCTGAGCATTGCTGGCCAAAACCTCTGCAACATCCTGCACTGCTGCTGCCCAGCCTCAGAGCAGAGGAACAGGGCAGGAATTAAGCCAGGTCTCTCCCGTGGCAGTGGAAGCATAACCTCTGGGCCAACCCCAGAGGATTTTATTTTATTAAGACTCCGGGGTCATGCCTCCCTTCATTCAGCCAGCCTTTCATTCCCATCCTCCAGTAACAAAGGAATTGCTAAAGAATTAAAACTCATCTCTCCTGTGAATACACAGGCAGAGCCACCAGTGAAGCTCCACTTGGCACCTGAGACCTGCTGGGTAAAATGGTTAGGAGTGGGGAAATGGGTTTAGATAAAATTATCCCCTTCAATTCCCAGGGACCAGTGTTCAGAGCAAACCTCACTCTGAAATGGAAACGCTTCCTGCTCTGTAAACTGGGGCTTGTGCTAACAACACTGGGGCAAGTTCTGCTCCTGCTGAAGCAGATGTTGGTTGGAGGGACTTCAGATCTCTCCATCAGCTGGCTGAGTGTCTGCTGGGCCCTTCTCTCACTTTGGGTTTATAGTCACAGAGCTCAAGCAGCATCTTGCTCTGAACTGTTTTATTCAGTACCTGTTTCTACCTGATTTTATTTCCATGTGCCAAAGGTCTGTGTTTGTCCTTGCTGTGTTAGTAATTGCTTCCTACCCCACCATGCACAGTAAAACTACCCAGTTCCTCACGCTGCTGACATTCTGCTAAATCAGTCCAGACTTGATGCAAAACTACAAAAACCCAGCTTCATTTAGTTCCATTCCCATATATTAGGAGATAATTCCCTGTTTATTCTAGCTAAGGCAAGAGTGGATAAAGCCCTCAATAACCTGGTCTGATCTAACAGACCCTCCTAATGCCCTCTCAAACCTGAATTATTCTGTCATTCTGAGGCAGGCACCTGTCTTGTAAAATTGGGGTAGATTTTCCTGGGACAAAGAGCTGAAGGTCTCCAGAACAAGTAGAGCTTCTCCAGCATGGCAAGCAAGAGGTTGCAGAGACTGCTCCATCCATGTCCCACCCATGTCCTCCTGGCAAGATGTTATCTGCTCAGAAATGGGCTCATGAATCAACCCCAGTGCAATGCAAAGCCCTTCCCTGGAACACTCGTGCACCATCAGGGACATTGCAATAACTCAATATGATTTATAATGTTATTTTTTTAGCTAATATTCATGTTCATACAATTACACTAAACTGGACCCTTTGACTATCCCTGCTTATTGAGGGAGATTGGACGGGATGACCTTTAAAGGTCCCTGCCAACCCAAACTCTTCCACATCCCTGCATTGGCAGCATTTTTCCCTCATTTCGGTGCCAAGTGTGTGCAAGGATGATAACGTCTATAAAAGGGGGGGAATAGATTGCAATCCTCTGCAGCTCCTGCTCACGGGAACCAGTCCCTCCCTTTCAAACAACCTTTGCTGACAGGATCCCGGGATGATCCATGGCAGGATGCGCCGAGGACCGTGGCAGCAGCGCAACGTGACGCATTTACTGCACCGCAACGTCCTGTAGCTCAGCGCTAATGACGTCTGGGTATTGAAACAACCTCCACAGGGAGCAGCCCTGCAACACCTGCCTCTTCTGCTGGATAGCTCAGCCTCCTTGCTGCAATGGGAAATAAAATAAAATCAAATCATAATAAAAAAAGAGTCCTTCTCGGAGAGGCTGCTGAAGTGGAATGTCACATTAGGGCATGCTTGTTAATGACAAACCATTACAAGGTTGCCAAGTGTTCAAAAAGATGCTCCCGGGATTGCTAGTCTTGGAATATTTTATGTAACATTTAATTATCAGAGAGGCTCAGATTACGTGCAGTAATATAAATAGAAAAAGCACGAAAACCTTTCATTAAGTGGTGCTGGGTTATCATTAATCACATATTTATTATATGATAACATGCCATAATAAGGTTTGGAACACAGGTCTGGTGGTTGAAGTGTCTCTGACATGGAGTGGAGTTAACGAGGACTGAGGGTCAAGTCCTGCCCTCAGTTAAATCAGCAAAGTGGTGGATTCTGTTGGTGCAGTCATAAACTGGAACTAAGGCCACTTCTCAGCATTCCCATCCCAACACCAGGCAAAAGCCTTGCCCAGGGTAGGATCAGCTTTTTTTTCTTTTGTATTTATGGCTTTAGATGGGATTACTGTGTCCAGCAGAGCACACCAGCACTCTAGTAGGGATGTTCAGGTATCCTGTTCCATGGAATTTGCTTCCTCTTGGGTTTTTTTGCTGCTGGGAGCCCTCCACAGGGCTAAATGTACCCAGGGAAGCTGCTGGGAGCTTCAAAGCTCTCAGTGAGAGCTTCAGTGATATCTCTGAGGGATCATTTTCCTTCTGAGTGTTTCCAGTGGGAATTTCTAACAAGTTGGCAGAGCAAATTGTGAGATCACCCTCTGCCTTCTGACGTGTGTTGCTAAGAAGAAAAATGAGTTAATACCTGACAGAGATGAATACAAGATTAAGGTATTTACACTTTTCTTCAGGCTGTCTTCAAACTCAGGCAGGCATAGATTATGTCATTCACAGTCACACAGTTTTCCAAAATGTTTCTCCTATAAAATACATCCTTAATCTTTTACTTATTAGAAGATGTTTATTTATTTATTTATTTATTTATTTATTTTAAATGAATGTTTATATTCTGGGGGATGAAAGAGCATTTGGAGGCAGCACTGATAAACAAATTTACTATATTGTCCTAATTCAAGTCCTGTTCATAATCCATATGAGATACTGCCAGGACTATTTTCTGCTGAAAATAAAGATGACTACATGTAGCAGAACATACATCTCCTTTGTATTTAAGTAAATACTTTGATTTGTGGACAAATGGTCGAAGGGTCAGTATTTACCCAGTTAGAAACTCATACCTAAGAGCCATCCCTTTCTGCAATGACATTGACTGCTCTAAAAAAATTAATTTCCAGGTTGCTTTGTAAAGGAATCCAGAAGGATTCTGTGATTTACTTTGTTTGAAAAACTCTAGGCAAAATATAATATTAATACAGTAGGCACAATATTGAAAAAATAGAAATATGTCCTCAGTCCAGAATTTTCCTTCTATCTCTCTTCTATTTATTGACTTTATTGTTTTCATAAATAAAGTATTTAGTTTTTGCTCTACATTTAACAACATCTACTGAAGAATGACCATTCCTTTACTTTCCTTAAGTATCTAAAGTACTATTTCCAGGTCTAATTTTTCCTCAATGAATGTAATAAATGCCTTGAGAAATGTCCCTATGGTTGCCAGAATGGATGTGAAAAGTTAAAAAATGTGAAAAGATTTTTTGTATAGATTAAAGCTGTTGGCAAAGTTAATTGTAGAGGAGATGATCCCTGTTTGCAAAACGGAAAGTTTGTTCCTAGGTGCCCATATGTAATTCCTGCTGACTTTACCAAAGGAAAGAAATTCTCCTGCTGCTCGTGTGGATCCTTTGCAATTTCAGCAGCTCTTTGGGATTTTGCTCCCACTGTATCTGCAGGGTCAATCATCCCCAGAACTTCCCATGGGATACCCCTGTGGGGAGCTGGCTGTGGCCCATGAGGATTTGCAGTTTGGAGTCTGTGCCAGGGAGGGGGTGAGGGCACTGGGTGCACCTGCAGTGAGCACCCTGCACCCTGAGGTCACTGGAACCTGGCAATGACATCCCAGCCACTGCACAGCCAGCCCAGAAGGGGCCTGGGCTTGGTGTAGCCCCAAATAAATCCCCCCTTTGGAACCCCTGCACAGTGGCCACACACTCCAGCATCCCTGCAGGCACCAGAGTGGGGCCCATGCTGTCTGCAGAGGTCACCCTGGACACCTCAAGGACCTGAGGCCAGAAGCAGAGCTGGTTGCTCTCATAACCTGCCTGGCATTCGTGGCTCTGTGTCCAGATTTGTCTCAGGCTGCTCCCTCAGGAACAGCTCATTTGGTGGGGCACTGCACAAGGGATCCCAGGCTAAATCCAAATGAGCAAGTCCTGACACAAATTTGATCATCCCTGTGGCTACTCATGGTGCTGGACCTTCTCTAGGAAGTTCTTTACTTCGGGAGTGATGAGGCCCTGGCACAGGGTGCCCTGAGAAGCTGTGGCTGCCCCATCCCTGGAACAGCTCCAGGCCAGGTTGGATTGGGTGGAAGGAGGGGATGTTTCTAATCCCTTCCAACTCAAGCCATTCTATGATTTTGTTACCTCTGGCTCCTGTCTCTTCATCACCCTCAGAGTGCTGGGCAGGGACCTGCTGGAGAGGCTGAGCCCTCCCTGCCCTCCCAGTGACACCACTGGGGGGTTCTGCATGTCCCAGGGGAGCATTTGGTGCTGGTGCCACCTCAGGGGTCATGGGGAGCTGTCAAACAGCCCCACATTTCATCCAAGCAGTGTCTGTGTTTCCTTGATGGAGTGTTTCCCTCCCCACATTGGAAAGATCTTTGGGATCACTTTGGAGTACAGATATTATTACTGCATTTAATTTTTGAAACTCCACTGGAAAAGTTAAGCACTTAAAGAAATCCCTACACTGACTACATTCAGCTTTTCCCCTTGTAAGAAATGACTGGAGAGTTTGTGCTTTTAATTATTATCATTCTCCCCTGAAATTATAGGCAGAGCTCTCAGTGACATTTGAAACATAAATTACTGGCCTGCAGCCTTGTGCTACCGTTTCTCTATCCCTCTGCCAGGGCTCCAAATCAATTTTCTGCATTTCTTTTGGATTTTCTGAAGAAAATTGTGGAAAATAGCTGTTGGCACATGGCATTTTTCCACAATGGTTAGAACTATTGAATGGGGTTGTAATGGGCTGCCTTGGCGAAACCAGCCCCATTAAAATGCCAGCCTCAGATGGACCAGAACATTCTCTCAATTGGAATTTCATAACTTTTCCACAGGAAGAGCAACATAATTTTCCTTGGTTTTGCCTGTAGTCCTGTAGCTTTGATAAAAATATATATAGCTGTCTCTTAATTTTAATTTCTCTTCTCTTCTCTTCTCTTCTCTTCTCTTCTCTTCTCTTCTCTTCTCTTCTCTTCTCTTCTCTTCTCTTCTCTTCTCTTTTCCTCCTTATTTTTTCCCTTTTAGCTTTATTTTGTTGAAGTTCCAGCCACATTCTCTGATTTCTGAAGTATTTGGGTTGTATTTTTTCTTTACTCTGGTTTTATCCACAACATTCCTTTACAAAGTAACCTGGAAATTAATTATTTTTGAGCAAATCCTTCATTCATCCAGTAAAACATTTTTCCTCAAAAGTGTCTCTGGTATGTTTTCAGGTGGCATTGACCATACAGAGACATCACTTTGAGGATGGGAGCACCTTTAAGTCTATCCTGGCTGCCCTGGGATTTAAACTCACAGCACTGGCCAACACTGAAGAATTTTCCTTCAAGTTTGGATGATTTTTGGGTTTGGAGTCAAATCCCACAAAGCCTATTAATCAGAAATGAAGGAATCTTTCCATCTGTAAAGCAGACCTTGAGCATTTGCAGTGGATTGAGTGGGATGTGCTGCTGGGAGGAAGGAAGAGCAAGGCTCCATGCAAGACAGCAGATTTCACAAGAGCTGTGGCCCAGAAGAACCAAGGCTGCAAATTCTAGGATATCCAAGAAAGAATTTTTTGCTGATCCCATTGTCCTGGTCAAATTGTAGAGCTGGTTGAAGGAAAAAACGACAGGATTGCAAACCTACTTACAGATGAGTTAATTCAATATGGCAAAAGCTTGAAGAAACAAGGTCACATCTCAGCTTCTCCCTGAAAACTGGTTCTCCCCAACGCCCTAGAGGAGTCACTTTTGAGCCCTTGATTACACGTTTCATTGCAGGGAGCAATGTAATGTGGTACGTGATAAAGCCAGGTCTGAGCTCGAGACAGGAGTGGTGAAAGTTTGCTGGATTACCCTGGTCTGGGTGCTTTAGACACATCCAGCCATTATTCCAGACCATGTGTTTGAGGTCAGAATATCCAGCTGCTGGCTGGCCTGGTGCCTGCTTTGCCAGGGCAGGAGGAACTGCTGCAATCTCCTTGTGAAAGAATCTTGGAAAACCCAGCTAACCTCTGGGTGTTCCAGCTTGTGCGGAGTAATGAGTTGCTATCTTCGTTAACAGAACGAATGCCAAAGAGGCCAAATGAGTCAGACCAGGCAGAGACACAATCCTTTAATGAGTTGAGCAGGAGCTGGTTTGTAGTGTGAGGTTATTGATAATCCCAGGGTTTATGTAACAGCCTGATTCTGGGTCAGGGAGCAGCAAACACACGCTCCTGTGTACACACACGCTCGCTGTAAGGCAACAGATGGCTCCAGCAAGGGCTAAGCACAGGCACTCAGGGAAAATGACTTTTTTTCAGCAGGGTAAGTCCTCCTTCCTGCTTGTGCACCTCAGTGTGTAGGGCAGATGTTGATTTTTAAGTGATCAGTTTTGCAAATGTTCACCTGGACTACAGTGACACCGGACCAGTTTAATTCACCCCAAGAAACTCCATATTTAGAGTTTTAGTATTTTTTTTTAAGAAACCCTACAAATACCTTTTCTGCAGCTTCACAGTCTCTTACTTTTCTATTTCCTCCACATCTACTGGGGAGTTTTACACTCAGTCTGGTATCATGATGCTGGACCTGGAAGTGGGGGAACCACACTGAATGAAACAACCATCATCTCTCACCTTTTGTTTTTGTTCATTCTTGCTACTGTGGGGTTTTTATTGTTCAGGAGGGTGGTTTACTTTCCCAGAAAGGTAATACTAAGCTAAAGAATGGTTATAGCATCACAAAAAAAAGGAATAATAAAGCTAATTTCCCTTTTACCTTAATAACCTGTTTAGTAACAGTATAACAGCAATGAAGGATAATTAATTTCCTTTAGCCATGCCAGCATGCCAGTGCAAAGGTGATGTTGGTTGTGAGCCTGGATCCTCACCTGGTTTTGCTATCCTAACCTCAGTCATTTTGCAGGATGCAATTTCTAGAAGCTCTCACACCTGGCAGATTGTCAGCACTGCCATTGGCACCCCTGCCAGCACTGTCTGACCTGATGTTTATGGTTCTATAAAAGTCAATTTATGATATTAAGGAAAATTTGAAGCATTCTGGGTTTGCCAACAACTGTGGCTTGAACAGCCTACCCTAAATTCCTTCCCAGAGCATTCCCTGAGAATCCTTAAAATCCCTTAAAAGGCTTAATCTTCTTGTGGTCTCCATGTGGACCAGCCTACTACTGAGTAAAATGCAGGAAACTAAAAAATCATCCAGAAAAATGATCAGAGTCACAACTTTTAATGATGTCTGTAATAAGGTGACTGTATCTTCTCTAAATTGTCAGGATTTTTTTTTTTTAATGTACACTTATTCAGGGTGAGTTTGTTGGGTTTTCTTTCCCAGATAGCAAAAATACCTGCAGAGAAAGGTGGTAACAGACATCCACCTAAGCCCAGCTCTCAGACTTGTTGCTTTCTCATTGCAGGTATTATTCAGTGGTTGCCAGTGAAGGAATCACTGCTGGTGAAGAGTTCCCCCATTTCCACAGAGCTGCTGCTGGGGAAGCCTGGTAGCAGCTCTGCAGAGCTGGAGTTTGGGCTGGTACCAGCCACGTTCAAGAGAGCCACAGCTGAAAAGCAGAGCATCAAAGGCTCAGACTCCACTCTGCCTCCTGTCATCACCACTCACGGGGGACACAGAGTGAAAGGGAGGAATAAAAACCTTTGAGAGCTGGAGCAGCCCCCAGAGGGGTTTGGGGAGGGCGGGTGGTGCTGCCTGAGCGCTGCAGGTGCTGAGCTGCTCCCGGCAGCAGCGCAAGCGTTGGCACGCACGGGTGCCAGGAGCTGGAGCCCACAGTGCCAGCTCCAGCGTGCAGGAGCAGGGCCAGCAGCTGCAGGGCAGCCCAGATTGGATCTCTGCAACACCCCCACATGGAGGAGGGCTGTGCTCCCTGGTTCTGAGCTGGCAATGCGCTCCCTCAAGCCGTGAGTGCTGCTCCGCTGCTGTGTCACAGCCCTGCTCAGTGCAGGTGTACACAGCCAGGGTGGGGTGTTGCATCAGGAGGGCTCTGCCCCTTCCCTCCTGCTCCTCACCGTTGTGGTGGTGCTGTGAAATGGTTCCTAGAAAGCCCAGGACTGAGCCAGAAGTGCAGCTGAGCTGGTGTCCCGTTGCACTGGCACGCACAGGGACTGCATGTTGAGCTCCCAGCACTCACAG
The DNA here is from genome assembly GCA_013400215.1 of Cisticola juncidis. NCBI lineage: Eukaryota > Metazoa > Chordata > Aves > Passeriformes > Cisticolidae > Cisticola > Cisticola juncidis. The sequence goes on from VXBR01002707.1 coordinate 773,329, forward strand.
CACTGAAAATAGCAGCAGTTTTCCCTTCTTGCACAAAATGATAGATTCCTCCCTAAGCTAGGGAAAAGAAACAATGAGGAAAGGAGATCAGGTTTGCCAAGAGCAGCGCATCCCTTTCATTTCAGTGTTCTCTCTGACATGTAGAAAATGCACAATAATTACAGAAAGGAACTAGCAAGAGCTTTGCAGTTTGGAAATACAGTCAAAATATTTCTGAAAAAATATTTTCCACCAGAAAGAACCCAACTTGTGTTTTGCTGAAAACAGAAATGAATCAATGGCAGTTATTTTGGACAGATTAATCAGGTTAAAGGAACAAGAAAAATACCAGGAGGGGTCTATATCAAGCTCCAGAGGAGTTCTTCTCGTGTCCTTTCAATAATTTTAGCAGAGTGTGTAGGTTAATTTCTAAGTGGCATGAGGAGTTCTGTGATGATGAGGGTTGGAAATAGGCTTTAGAACAGAGGGAAAAAGACACAGTTGGAGAAGAAACGATGTAAAGTCCCAAAGGCACTTTCCATTGAGTCCTGCAAGGCTGGAGACAGCCTTGCTGCCCCACCTTGAGTTTCCTCTTCCCTCTGCTGCATGAATGCACCACTCATGTGTTTGCTGTGTCTCATTTAGTTGCACAAAAGTGAGTGGGTGAAACAGTTTAGATGAAAGAGAGTGTGTGGCAAGAGATCAAGAAAATAATTAATGCTCTGATCCACTGTCAGAGCTAAAAAATCTCAATTAAAGGAGAGGATGAGCAGGAAAAGCTGTTGGAAGGGAAGGAAAGAAAGGTATATGTATGTGTGCACACACACACAAGCACTCCTGGTCTTGGGTTTTCAAGGAATACTCTTGAAAAAAGTCCAGCAAGTCCTTTGGCTAGAAACCAAACTAACTCCAAACTACCCTGGAGTTAGTTTGGTTTCTCAGAAACTTTAGAAATTGCCTCTGGTCTTGCTTTGCACAAAGGCTTGACAGATGCTACAGGATGGTCATTCATGTTGCAGCCGGCAGCTGAGTCAGTTGACCTTATGCAAACCTGTGGAGACTTCACAGTGAGGAGTATCCCTTCTCTTCAAGCATCACACTGAACAGCAAGAAGCCTTTCCCAGAGAGGGTGATGCATGGGGCTGTGAGGCTGAGGATGAAATTCCTTTCCCTGAGATGGCTTCCTGCCCCTTTGCTGGGGCAGCTGGTGACCATGACCCCTCCTGAGACAGAACAGGCCTTTGGGGCAGTGTCTGCTGACAGCTGCTGTTATCTCAGAAGTGTTACTGCTACAGTCATGGGGGCTTTGAGGGCTGGGTCATGCCCAGGAGATGTCAGGTGGGGGGTTCATAGGGATGGAAACTACAGACAGTGAGAGTTTCACATCCCACCTCAGTGAAAATGGGGCTGGTGTGCTGTGGATGGGGAGTGATCACAGTGAGCCTGGTGTGCATGTGAGCCAGGGCACAGCACTGCTCCACACAGGGGGTGTGAGCTGGATTTACACTGTGGGTTTATCTGTCAGAGCAGTGGCACATGAATGTGCCCCCTGCACAGGTATCTGAGCCTGCCTGGCTGAGAACAGCCATGCATTTTGCAGCAGAGATCACACATGCCCTCAAACTGTGCTTTGAAAGCACTAACACAGATATGTGTGCGTGTGTAAATGGGGAATTGCATCTCTCCCCCTCTGCTTCTGCTTGGCAAATGCATCCCCATTTCACTTGTTACGCAGTGACACCTCCTGTGCATTCTCAGAGGCGTGAGCAGCCAGCAGCTCCAGAGGTCGGGCACAGAGTGGGACAGTGACAGGGAGCACAGGGGGCTGGCAGGGACCTCAGCTTCCCCTGGGCAGCTGTGGCAGCACCTGTGCTCACAGCACCTCATGCACTTCAATGATGCCTCACAAAGTGAATATTTTTGAAAGCAGACAATGGGGAGCAGTTGGTTTGCCCCATCATTTGCCCACACAAAATGCATGGAGAGGGTTTTATGTGCAAATGAATACCTGCAAATTTTCCCCCTGAGCAGAAAATCCAAGCTTCCTGGGTATTGAAATTGAGCTTTGATGTTTCATAGCAATGTGGTCACCAGCACCTGCTGGCGTGTGCAAGCTGTGAGTGCCAGGCCTTCTGCTGAAGAGCCTCAAGGAAGAATGCAGATGGAAAATAAATGAACAAATAAATAAATAAATGAACCCCAAGCTGCAATTAAATATGCATTGTGAGTGTCTCCCATTTCTAAGCATGAAAAGCTCTCTGAACTCAAAACTCTAGAAGACAAAACCCTAAGTCTCTCTGTGAGTATGTGTGCCCTGGTGCTGGTGTCAGCATGAAAACAGCATGAAGACTGCACTAATGCAGCCTTAAATGCATCTGTGTAAAAAAATACAGGTTTAGGGTGAGTGTGGAGAATTGGTCCTTGGAAAAATGGGACCTTACAGAAGCTGCAACTCATGCCCTTTCTTCTTCTTGCAGGTGGAAATTTGTCACAGTCTCCGCCTAGGATATCCTGTCTTCATAATTTCTGTGCCTTTAAATTCTTCATGTCCACAGCAGTAATGGCAGAAAATGTCAAAGCTACAACAGAAAACTCAGTGTTGCAAGCTCCCTGCCCTGGTTTAGTCAGATTTTTAATTTTTTTTTTTTTTTTTTTTTGTTCTCCTGGGAAACTCCTGTCTGTGCAGGGATCTCACATCTGCTGAGGCTGTTTTGATATCCATGTGGGTGGTTCAAGGTGTGGAGCAGTGTCACCCTTCCAGTCAGAACATGCTGGTCACGATGTCGTATCAAAGAGAGCCGCCTGCAAAGTGACTGTCAGCTGAACCCTGCAAGGGAACAGAACAGTGTGTGTGCCTGGATCATCTGAACATCCCTGTGGCAGCCTGCATTCCCCTGCTCAAAGGGAGGGACCCTCACACCATGACACTGCCTCATTCCATCCCATGTGCAGGGAAAAATGTCTTTTAGCTTCCACCTTATGGAAAACTCTCTCCTGTAAAATTGCCAAGGAGGATCCCCAGTGCTCCCTGTGTTCATTCTGCTCTCAGTGCCCACAGCTGTCTCAGGAGCACGGCCAGAGAGGGACACCTCCTGCAAGCCAGCTCCAACCCATGGCAGCATAGTTTATTATTAATACCAAAGAAATAGAATGCCTCTAATTTTACCTGAAAAGGACCTTCCCCAGCCTCCCAGTCACCTGTGCTGCTGGCAGGAGTGGCAGTGTGGGATAACTTCCCTGTGCAGTGAATGTGAGCGGAAATGTTTGCCTGTTTAACATGCCCTGTGCCATAAATCTCCACAAGGGCTGTGAGGGAAGCACATGGCATGAGATCTCTGACGTTTCTCTCCTGTCTGCCCGTGCTAGAGAGGAGCCCTGACGTTCATTCTAAGTTCAGAGATCCCATGTGGCTGCAAAGGCTCTGCCTGTGCTGCAGCTGGAGAAGGGCAGCGTTGCTTGGCCACCAGCAGCCAGCCCTGGTGTGAGAGGAGCAGGGCTGTGTGTCACCCCAAGAACCCTCACACACCATCCTGGCATCCCACAGCTCACTCATTTCAAGGCCCATCACAGTTTCTACACCTCTCAGAGCAGTGGTTGTTGTCTTTGCTGATCCATGGGCTCTCCCAGGTGCTTTCCAAAGAAGCTCCTGCCTGGGAACTGCTTTTCTTTGTTACCTGAGCAGGGGTTTCAGGTCTAGGCCAAGGAGCTAGAGAGCTTTACAAATCCTGCATGGCTTTAGAAATGCTGTAGAAAGTCTCATCCTTAGTTTCTCATGGATCTAGTTGATCAAACTCCAGCTGCAGATCAGCACGGTTAACTTCCATTCAAACCATAAAACGTTATATGGGGAGAGGCAACAATTGATAAACCATCACATGACTCCAATATTCCTAATAAATCTAGACCTGTGAGATTCCGACCAAATTTATATAGCATTCACACCCATGGGAATCAGAAATTCCTTGCATCTCTCAGCACTTTGCTGTGTCAGGACCTTCTAACACCAGAACAATGGGCTATGGCTTTCTTTTAAAATTCCCTGAAACAGATATTCTGTGCCACATATTTTCAGTTACTACAGAGGATAAAAAAATCTAGGTCTGGGATGTGAGTCATGGAGTTCAAAGTAGGTCCAGGACTGAAATTTCTCTAGCACTTAGGAGCATTTTGGCTCAATCTCATCAGGCCTGAAATCCCATTACTTTACTCTCATGTGCAAATAATCACTGCAATAGTTTCAGTCACTGCTAACACAGATATTACTTGAATAAAATGGTTCATTTGTTTTAAAGACCTAAATCAACACTCAACCCATATATTTTAAAAACTATAAAAATTATTGAAGGACATGTTACATGGCGTGAAATCTGTTTTGGGGAGGTCTTTGCTCCAGAGGCTTTTTGAAGTCACCAGAGCCCTTTGGCTGTATGAATTACGCAGGCGCCTCTCCCTCCTCTCTCCCCCCACCTGTGCAGGCAGCTCTGCCTCTGCAGCAGGTGACAGAGCAATCCTGTGCACCCAGACGCTGACAGCATGGCTGGGAGGGCACTTTCACTGGGGTGAAGTAACCACAGAGATATAAACACTGCTTTAAATCCCCCAGTCCCTAAATCACATCTTTCCATCATGTCAATACACACAACAGCTATCTTCATGGTGTGTGTGGGGTTTGGTGTGAAATCAGGAGTCTGGGAGCAGTTTTCATGAAGGTTCATCCGAGGTAAAGCAGCAAGCTAAAGGCCACGTGTTGGTTTTATTGCAATTTTCCCCCTTGCCTGGCGCTGGAGCCAACAATTCCCTGGGAGCCCTTCGTGCCTGGACGCAGGCACGGGCTGCACAGACACACCAGGCAGCAGAGGCTTCCCTGCCTATTCCCTTTTTGATTCTGTCTGTGCTGGCATGCTCTTGTCTTGCTTCATAAAACCTGCTGAAAGCCAGTCAATTCATTAATCTTTTGCCAAGAGGCGTTAAATGCCAGGCAGGGAAAGACGATAATGGCTTGACAGCTCATGAGAAAGGGTCTGATCCTGCAAGGGGCTGGGAGTGGGAGCCAGCAGGGAGAGGAGGGGGCCTGGCATGCTGCAGGATGGATCTCTTGCATGTTTTCTCTCCCTCTGCCCTGGTTTGGTACGTGGATTTTGAAGAGAAGCCAGGAAGGTGCAAGGGTGTGCTGCAGCCATGGCCACGGTGCTGTCCTGTGGGATCTCTGCATCAGGAGCAGCCTGACACAGCCCCCAGCAGCCTGCATGGGGGGGCTGGCAGGGATGAGGCTTCAAAGTGCACAGGGGACTAAGGGGAAGCTGCCTCTTCTCTGCTCCTGAGCTCACCAAGAGAGTCCTGGCAGTGGGAGTGCAAACCATCTGCAGTGAGCACCTGCACTGGTGCAGCTTTAACCTGCCTGATCCAGAGCTGCAGGCAGTGCTGGGAGCTCAGCCCCTGCCCCCCTGACCCCCCTTCCTCACATCTTCTCCCCTCTGCATCCAAGAGCCCACAGGGGCACTGGGAAGGGAGCAGGAGGGAGAACTGCCAGCTCCAGGCAATTGGGCAGCCTGAGCCAGGCTGCAAAAAGGCAAAGTTTCACTGCAAGCACGTGGGTTTAGAGAAAAAAAGTTGTCAAAGCTTTTTAAAATTCAGTTTTAAGTCCTGAGATTTTGGAGCTCAGACTTTTGTGCCTTTTTCAGTGTCATGATGGAGGCTATAAATGTTTAAAGAAACAATGAAAGAGTTCTTCACAGAGTTTAATGACTCAAGGAGCTGGAGCTTTACTAATGAAACTGCAATTATCACTGGACTTGCATTAAGCTAATCTTGAGTGGGCATTGCTGAGGTCAACCACAGTTTCCAAAAGGTCCCACAGGTTCCAGGGCAGTCAGTGATGCTGAAGTGATGCACTGAAAATCAGGCACACTTGGCCTCCTTGGTGTAGAGTGGAAGTGGATCAATACTGAATTAGAGGTGGATAAACTGCATTTAACTATATTTAACAATACCACTGATAGCACTTAAACTTATTAGGTACCAATTATTCCTCAGTTTCACGGCAGCTTGCCTCCCTCTCATATCTGCTGCATGTGACTGCTCCAGCCAGTCTGCAGCAGAGCTGAAAGGGGTTTGTCCCTCAGCTGATGAAATCAGAGTCTAGATTTGCAGAAACTTTTTTCCTGAGTCATTTATCAGTTTTAAATTCCCCAATATGAAGTCAAGCTGGGGTGTACCATTCTTTCTGATTTAAAGAGCCCCTCTTAACTTAGGCACCCTCCCCAGTTTGAAGATAGAAGAAAAATCCTCACAGAAAAACTGGCTGGGTGGTTTGTTAGCTGGTATTTGTGACAGGCTTCAGAAGGAAGATGCAGTCCTCTGTAATGGGGTCTATGAACAGAGTTCCTTCACACTTCTGCAAGACAATTCCTTGAGCATATGTGATGTACAGGGCACCCCATGGCCCATATTTCTTGGTATAAGATTGCCAGACTCCACTGCAAACAAGATTGGTCTTTGCTGCTTTTGTGCAAATGCCTCTAAAGTGATTGAATATTTTTAATTGGATGTCCTTTCTCTCCTCACTGAAGTCAGTCCAGCTTAGTTAACAAACAGCTCTGCTCTGTGCATCCCTCAGTCAGAGTTTATCTGCACACTGAGCCTTGCAAGCTCACTGCTGCTGGGGCACTTCTGATCTTCCTTCCTTGGGCACATGATCCTTGCAAGTCTTTCCAAAGGCCATGGAAAAGCAAAAAGAGAACAACAGGAACATGTCAGAGACGGATGGGAAGAAGGCTGGGGGCATCTTCTGGCTTTGCCTGCTCTCACTGGTAGAATAGGCAGGGGTCCAGTGCTCAGATATCTAGAGATCATGATTCCTCTCAAAAATTATTTGATTTATAGTATGTGACTCAGGAGACAGGGACTGAGGGAGTGCCCAAATGACCCAGAGACAGGCCATGTCCTTGACTTGCATGCACAGAGCCCGTTCCTTCTCTGGAGGATGCTCTGCCAGCCCAGACCTCTTCCACTGTCTCCCCTTGCAGGAAGGGCTTTCCTTCCTGGTACCAGTGCCCAGGAGAGGAGGAGAGGCTTTGGGGCAGCAGGCAGAGAGTTCTGGAGCCCAGCTCTAAGAAAGGCAGGAATCATCTCTGGCTGTAGAGAACAGGTTTTTGCTGTTCCTTCACTCTTGCTCCTGAGCTTTGAGCACAGCTGGGGTCTGTCCCCACATCCCCAGGGTTCCACCAGCCATGGGTGCACCTTCAGCCAAGGCCCTGGGCAAGCCAGTGATTCCCTCTCCCCCCTGAGCATGTTCCCGTGGTCAAACACACAGAACCCACAAAGCAGAAGGATTCCCCTGCCCAGCTCTGCACGGTGTCTTTTGCCCCTCATTTTTGGCAAGGGTGCTGTGGGGAGGGTGGCAGTGGGGGATGCACTGGGCTGCTGCCAGGAGGGATGGAGGAGCAGGGAGCAGCCCGGGTTTCCTGGGCACACCCTGTCTTGCAGCTATCTGCAGCTCCAAGGGTTTGGATCAGCCTCTCCCACTGCTGCAGAGCCTCAGCCCGGCCTCTTTCTGGCAGACTTGTTTATCTGGGTGTTACATTGCTGCCGGCCAAGGCTTAGTTTCTGTTGTACTTGTGCCAGGGTACACAAACCTGGCAGCTCTCTGCTCATGGGAGGAGTGTCATTTTATCCCAAGTCTCCCTCGGGAACTGATAACTGCTTCACAGAGCATCAGGGGGACTGGATGGAGGGACAGGAGGGGTCCCAGCACTGGGAGGGGGAATGTACCCTGGGAGCAGGAAGAAAAGGCTGGACTTAAAGTACATGAATAATAAACCTGGGTGCTTCAAATCTTCATTTTTATGTTTTGGTGGTAATGCTGGTTACCTCCAAACTAGGATTAATGAATCCCCTGTAGCTATTCTGCTTTGACTAGATCTGGCAAAGATTATGTTAGAGAGAAAGGGAGTGGGGAGGTGGAGGAAGAAAAAGCACCACTTATCAGCATGCTTGTACAGATAGGAGCTAAAAGGTGTAACCTGGTGAGACACCTTTGTTTGAGGCAATGCAAGCCCTGAACAGTCCCTCTGGGTCTCTGAAGAAGGCTCCTTGGAGCCTCCCAAAGCACACTGAGCTGTGGAAAGTGGCAGCAGCTAACTGCAGCAGCCTGAAGGAGCCAGGGCACCCTGCTGGAACCAAGGATTAGTTCTGTGCCCAGAGCAGCTCAGGAAGCTCTGCCCAGCAGGATGCAACCCCCAGCTCTCCCCCGCCCTGCCCTGAGCCTGCACATCCGCAGAGCAATGCAGGGAGCCCTGAGCTCGGGCAGCCTCAGGAGGACAAAGGTCTCAGGACATTTCTGAGTGTTCCTCATGCAGCAGTCACACCATCTGTACAAGTGGCAGATCAGCTGTGACAGGATCGTTTGCTAAACTTTATGTGGAAAAACACGGCCCTTTCATATCCCCTGTGCTGAAACCCTGCCTTTGGTGTTTGTGACCCAGGCATTTTGCAGAGCACTTTTGGTTGCAATGTGCAATTTTCAAATATGACCAAAGCAGCAAAGCACAGAGTGAAAACAAGGAAATGAATATTTTTAATGGTCAGTGTTGGTGGTGGCAGTGAAAGGTTGAAGAAATTCAGGGAAACCTACAGACTCCTCTGCACCCGGTTCACATCTGTTCACAATTCACTGCAACCTGCCAAACAATTAAAAACAACAACCTGTTTTATTAGCTGTCACATCCCATAAAATATTTCAGGGCCCTTCATCAGCAGCTGACACCCTGTCAATAATAGCCCTCTGGGTTAAAAAAATGTTCACAATGTTATTTCAATGTCTGGCTCTCAGAGGTTTATCTCCAGTGCCCATCACAAGAGTACTCAAGCACTAAATGCAAGGTTAACAACTTTACAATTAAGGATGTGAAAGATATATAGATGCTATTTTCATCCCACCCTGAGTTTGAGAAATGCAGGTCTTGGAGGCTCAATTGCTCCACGGAGAGGTGCATGGGCTGAGCTGTGGGCAGGCAGATGTTTGGCCTTGACTGGGTTCAGCTACAAGAGAATTCCTGCATTATGAGAACCTGCCCTGGTTTGGCTCAACCCGGTAGCAGTTTGAAGATCTAAGCTCTCATTTTAGCAAGGTTTGATGGGGAAAATCTGCTCATGATACTCAAATGTTGCCCCTGCCCTTTCTTGTGCCACTTCTGGCACCACACTCGTGAACTCACTGGGCATTGCACTGTCCTTGCTTAGCCCTGGCAGTCCCTATCCTGCTGCCAGTGCTCCCCTCCAGCATGCAAAATGTGTAAGGCATCCAGTCTGAAAGAGATTAATCCCTCCAGCACAATCCTAAATCTGACAAGGCTGCCAAATTCTGCCTTTTTCACTTCCCACAGGAACAGGAGACTTCCCACAAAGTTTCCTTTATAAAATGTGCTTTTCAGTGTTTAAAAAAACTGCATTCACCTACATTTGATAATGTGATGTCCAAGGCTGAAATAAAGGCAGTCAGTATGGAAATCAACATTTTGAAAACATAAAGACCTACCAGATCTAGTTTTTAGAACTGAAGATGTGACTGTGTTCTGAAAATTATTTTGTAATTTTCCATGCAAAAGGCAGAAGTTGCACTCCTATTTTTAAATGCAAAGCCAGATGCAATCTAAAAACAAATACTCTCCATGTTCTGCATACATCACAGCCAGAGTGACAAACCCTGTCCCATGGAGTTTGAAGAGACCAAAGAGAGATGAAAGATCTTGTCCAAGATCAAACATGAACTTGGTGGCCCAGTCTGTGACTGCAGCCCAGGCCCTTTGATTCAGAACTCCTGGTCCACTCCTTCCATCCATCTTCCCTTTCATTCCCTCCTCTCCTGTCCTGTTCTCTACTTTTCCATGAGGCTGTATCTTTCAGAAGGTTACACTCTGTGCTGTTGTTTCATCACCAGGTTCTTCCTATCTGGCAAAAGATAATCTGTGATTAAATCAGCTGGGATCAAACAGAGCAAAATGAGGAGGAAATCAGATACTAAAATCCTGTTAAACACTTCCTAAGCATCAGGAGGAGATAACTACACCTCTCATCTCTCAGGGGCTGCAGTGAGTCCCTGAGCCACTGCAATGAATGGGACCTGTGGCATCATGCACATTTCAGGATGAAAACTGGTTGATTTGGTTGGGATAATCCCAGTTTCCTATACCTGTTTTCAGGGATATTGTCAGCACTGGTACAGCATGGTTACCTGTGTGGGGAAATCTGTGGGTCACACTCATCAGGTGTGCTGGCAGCATGGGCACAACCAAAGGCAGATTTTAGATCTGACTTTAGATGTATTAGTTTTGTTCTAGATAGATTTTTGTCCAGGTTTTGGATTATATTATTCCTGGCATTGCCCCAAGCAAAATATGGTGTTTTGACCCTATTTTCTCCATCCAGGGATCATGACTTGTTCTCAGTGAATGGCATTTTCTTGGTCACTTCTCAACATGACTCTGTTTCCTTCCAAGAAGCTACTGGATTTTAGAAAGCAACTTCCATGCCAGGAATGCCAGAGCATGTTTGACACAGCAGTGAGTGTCTTTAATGCTCAGACCTGTGTGGCTTCATCCTGTTCCAAACCTCCCCATATCCCTGCAGGTGCAGCCCATAGTCACCCTCAGGGTGGCCCAGCACATGGCACACAGGGCTTTAATAGCAGAATGCAGGTGGAATGACACTGTTTTCCTCTCTGGAGCATGAGTACCTAATTTAATAAGAGCACAATTTTCTGCTGGTGTACATTCATGGGCTTGCAGTTGCATGCACTTACTCAGGGGCCTGGAAAGAGCCACAGTAACAGGCTATGGTGAGAAAAAGACTGATGTAAACAAAAGAAATTCCTGGTATTGGGGTGGTTCTTCAGGAAAAAAAAAGAACAAAAAAAAAANTGTAAGTGTTTTCAAAATCCTTCATCAAATGATCACAAAGACTTGGTGTACCCTCACTGATCCTAGAGGAGCCCATGTGGTATTGACCCTCCAGTCCTACAGGCAATTTCAAAAGAGCCTCAAGGAAGTTTCAACAGGATGTGAAATTTTTTCCTTTGGAAATCACAGTGTGGATGGTGAATTCTCTGTTGCATGGTGCTCAGCCTCAGCATTTCTATTTTAAAAACATTCAACAGGGGGAATAGCATGGGTAAACCTTGGGCAACTCTTTGAAACCCTAGGCCCTTGATGATCTTAGCAGGTGAGCTGGATAAATGGAGCAGCTCCGAGGGGCTCGGGGCACTCGCTCCTCAGGCTCCCTCAGGGTTGCTGGGGCAGGGGTGGGAGCAGGGAATGAGCTTTGATATAATGATATAACGTCCCCTCTCAAACCTCAGGGAGCCCCATCTCCTAATATTATTCTTTCTTCATTCTCAATTCAAACCAAAAGTGAAAACAGAAAGAAAATAACTCTTTTCTCTCCTCACTTGCCTCTCCTCCTCCTCCCCTCCTGCTGCTGCGCCGGCAACGGGAGGGAAGGGAAAAGGGACGAGAGCCACTTAGATCAGTTTCATGCACAGGAGAAGCAAGGCAGGAATTATTTTTCTTGTTAGCCTTTTTGTAAGAAGACAGACAACCCTTTCAGCCCAAATACAATATTGTAATTGCTCATATTCAACTGACAGAGGTTCCCAGATGAGCTCCACTGAGGCGTCATTTACTAATCTGTCATGTTCTATAGCACCCGGCACAGAGCGCTGTAAAAGTGTCTTCTTCTCTTTAAGTTATTTATATAGTTGGCTGAAAGCGCTTTGCTTGTACAAACTAGAAACTATTAGATTAGGCCAGCGGAGACAGCCAGAGGCAATCTTTTTAACAAAGTGAGTGGGATTCAAAGTAGGGTTGGAAAGCAAATATTATTTCACTGGAAGTCTATTAGAGGTAGTTCCCTGGATAACAAATAAGTGCTTTGTTAGCTTAGCTTGAAGAAATGCTCCGGTCAGGTTGGCAGCAGCTGGCTCTAATGGTAAAATGTGTGATAGCAGATGATAATTCTGTGATCAGCGCAACACCTAAGCGAGTTTTGCTCTCCCTTCCTTCACAGGCTGCCACATCCCCGGGTTCACTTGTTTTAAGTGCATGTCAGAACTTAGCAGCTGGGGATAACTCCGTTTGTTTTTAAACTTCTCAGCCTGACACGCGCACACACTGAAAGAAAAGGTATGGAAATACAGCCTATCAGAAAGCAAATATTGTTCTCACCAGGGAGGACTAAAAGGTTGTGCCTCTTGGAGTGCTTTAATAAAAGTAGAATCTGGGCTCAAACCAAGTTTTAGACACAGAGCTCATCACGACAAACATAAACCAGACTCCAAGTATTGGATGAGATTGAAGCATATTCATAAAAATATGCAAAACGAGTCATAATCATTATTAGCTGCTAATTCTGGAAAATATCAGTTTCATTCAGCCCCTGAGACAGCTGCTTTCAGTGATGGATAATGTGATTTTTCTTTGGTAGAGCATAAAATGTCCCTATGCTGTAAATCCATATCAGAGTGATTCCTGAAAGCAGAAACATGTCTATATAACACCTTGGGATCTATTTCTTTCTGTGAGAGGTGCTCCATACATGTAAGAGGTTGTTTTTATTTATTATTAATAACCACTTGCCTCCTTGGAAATTCCTGTTTGTAGCTTCCAGTCTGAGAGTTCAAAAATCAAAAATTATACAGTTTCCTATGTAGAAGGTGGATAAAAGTCAGAGAACCCAAGGGATGGCTAAAATGCTAATGGGCAGATGATGAATTTTTACAAAGCAAAAGCCTGGTTGTTCCTGACTGTGGTCTGAATTACTAGAGACACCAGAGGGCTTCCCAAAAGGTCATTACTCAACTCCACTCCTTGTATTCACATTCAGGACTGGCTCCAGGCTGGAAACAATGCTGGGCTACCCAAAAGAGCAGCAGAGAAGCCATGGCCCAGTGTCCTGCTCAGCTGCACCTGGAAAAAGTGGATTTCCTCCTGGGAAATGCATGACACAGACTGTTAGAGTATTAAAGGGGATAGCAGGGTCTGCTCCTAGATCAATTGGTCTTGGCAGAGGGCACCACACTGTGTCCCTTTCCTAGAGAACAGTAGGGCTACCCAAGGCTAGACACGGTCTATACACAATAATTTCACTTTCAAAATCCAACCACCATCAATAAGTCTGTCCCAGGGGCAGGTTCATCCCCAGGGTGAAAAAAACTCCTTTCCTGCACCCTCTCTGCCTCCATCCAGCCTTCCCTGTCCCAGTGGGCTGCAGCAGCACTAATTAAACCATCCTTGTTTGCCCCACAGCTTCCCTTTGGCTCCCTGTGGGCTCCCTGTGTCCGATTGACAACACAAACCTGTGCTGGAAACCTGTAAGCTGCCAGCTCTGCAGTAGGAGAACAGGCAATGTGAATGTGTTGAAGTTTAGGCTTCAAGTTCATGCAGGCAAACCCTTTAACAGATAAATCTCCATTCAGCTTGCCTTAAAAAGCCAAATGAAAAATGTGCTTTTACCAACACCCTCCAGTGTCTCACTAAAGCTATTTGCTCACCCTCCAAAACTCCTGCAAGTTGATAATTAGCTGGACCCTGTCTCACGGCAGCCACACTTACTCAGAGGAGAAAGTGCAGAACTTGGCCAGCCTGCTCCCACTCCAGCACTGCTACACGCATTTTTGGAGAATCATTTTTCTTTCTTAGCTCTGCTTTTAAACTTCGAGGAAGTTTGTCCTTTTGCACTCCTCCCTCCCTATGCTCCAAAGCCAGATGAGAAAAAGAATATGACAGAAGGTCTTGAAAAGGATATTTGCTTTTTGTGTTCTGGGGAAGGGGACATAAGGAGAAGGAGTGAGGGGTTTTGTAGAGGTGAAATGAAGTGGGAACTCCAAGAGTTACCTACGAGTTGTGCGGGTGAAAACCACCATCCACTCCTTACTACTCTAGGTGAGTCAAAACCCTAGGGATTCCCAGGGACACACCTGGGTTCCACCTTGCCAAAGGAGTGGGAAGAAACAAGGTCCCCTCCCAAGCCCAAACCACTCCTACGTGCTGGCAGAGCCCAAATTCCTGTTTCTGCCAGAGACCTGAGTGGGTTTCCCTTCCCTTCCCTTCCCTTCCCTTCCCTTCCCTTCCCTTCCCTT
>VXBR01002707.1:787706-830140 GCA_013400215.1 Cisticola juncidis
TGCTGGCACCAGTTATCCAAGCTGCTCTCGCCTTTGATCCTCCCTCTCCTCTCTGCCCTCAGGGCTGTATTTTCCTAAGGGAGAAGGGGGCGAGGGTGCAGCCGTGTCACCAAACCCCCTCTGGAACAAGTCGGGCAAGTCTTTTATCTGCGGGAGGTTTCGCCCTGCTTGGGAGGATTAAGGCTTCCCCAGTGTGACTCGCAGCCCTGCTGATAAAAATGCATCTCAGTGGCTCGGCACACCTGGCTCCATGCACTGCAGGGAGATGCTCGAGTGCGTTCCTGTTAAAAGGATCCGATGGGTGCTGGCAAACCCATGGCAAATGGAAGAGACTTGGGAGAGCATCGGACGAGATGGGTGAAAGTCTCTTTTTCTCCTCTATTCACGGAGAGTTTTTTCTCTGCAAAGTGTCAAATTCCATCTTTTACTTCCATAGGAAGGTGACAATGTCAGCAAATTTCTTAGCAGGCAATGGAAGATCAGGGGCCAGAGAAGGGCATTTGTTCTTGGACTCATCTGCAGTGATAAGGAGTCACCGTGTGTGGCTGGGTTTTTGCAATCCCTTTTGCTCCTTCTTTGGCTCCTTTACAGGTTATCAGTGGATCTGTTATACAGGAAAAGCTCCAGACAATGCAGGTGATCTGCAGGGACATGGAAAGAAGAAAGTGCCCAGGGGACAAACATATGCCCTGGAAAGCTGAATACCAGCTGGGCCAATCCTCAGCTGCATTTCCACAGAGTAAATGTTGGCAGATTTAGGCTGGTGGGTTTTACTCCTTTACTTACTTTTTTCAGTTCAGAGTGCAGCAAATATTTCTTTTTTTTCTGACTATGCATCAGGGGATCAGTCCCAGACACCCTGATCAGTGACAGAATGGAAATTCAAAGGCATTTGTCTGGGCTGGCAAAAGAAATTTTGTCATGTTGAATTTTTTTTTAATCATTAGTTAGTTTGGTTTTGTTCCTGTATCAGCTGCTCTTTGCCTTCCCAGAGCTGGCTTTCTCTCTTTAGATCAGTCACAGGCAGCCTGTAATGGTCTTAATGCAGCTCTGATCTATACAAGGCAGCAGCTGAGTCTGTGATATATTGCAATCTTTATTGCCCTGTTACTACCATTGTCTCAAGTGCTTCTCCAGATCGATGGTGAAATTCCTCTGCTTTAGTGGCCATAAGCTGGGAGGGCACTCACTCACCAGAGGTGTCACCAGCTGAACTGTCACAGGTCAGGCTCAGGGATGCTCAGCCTACAGAACATCACACAAATCCACCCTGCAAAACTCTCAGCAAGACAAGAGTGCAATGAATTCCTGCTGATGTCACAACCCTGACGTTCATGGATTACATCAGGAATTATTTCTTCTAAGGGGATCTGGATCCACTCCCCATGTTCAGGTTGTCACAGCTGGAATCTGATGAAATTATGGAACAACAATAATTCAGATACACAGCTGGAGCTAGGCCTATTTGGGAGAATGAAGATTTCAGGGAGAAGTAGTGAGGATGTTCACAGAAAAATGAGTTTGGATGTTAGACTTCAGGCTCTTTGTGTCAAGGCTCTAAGATCAAGGTGTCTAAACAACCCTAATGAGACATTTGGTGTGAGACTTTAGGCCTGGAACCCTGTTAAGTGCTCTTGGACCTAGAATCTCCTCCATACAAATACAACCCTCTCTAACTCTTCCTCCAAATCCCGAGTCTGATTTCCCTCATTTCCCTTCTTACCCTCTCACCCATGCAAGGAATTCTAATGCAAATCTGTTCCAGCCATTGCTTGGCTTTGTTACACCACGTCCTTAGCCCAGTCCCATTCCCTGCCCTCTCCTGGCTACTTTACACCTCTTCCCAAGCTTGCAAACGATTGCAATAGGAGCTGCTTTATCATCCTAAATTCACAATTTGTGACATTATCTCCTCACCCCTAAGGAGCACTGGCAGTGCAAGGATGCAAGGGGGGTGAGAACAGAAGACATTGATCCAATGTCCCTGGAAGAGAAGAACACACAGCATTAGCTGCTCTTCCCTCCCTTCAGCCTTCAGGAAAAATATCATCTAGGCTCTTGAGGGGATCCTTTTCCTGAAAAAAAGTGAAACAGAATCTCAAATTACATTGAGAAATTTTCAACTGTAAAAAAAAAAAAAAAAGGTCAGTAATGCCCATCGTCTACAGCCATAGCTATTCAAGAGTAAATATACTGGGGATCTATCAAGTTTTAGCATGGCCTGTGTATTGCTCACCCTTTAAAAATGTATTTCTGCTCTGGAATCAATTCTGGCTCAGATTCCTAGCACAAAAAGCAGCATTCCAGAATGCAGGGAAGGCAGCAACTGCTCAGCAAAGGGATGTCAAAAGAAGGTTTGGACAGCATAAGGTGTAAAAAGGAGGAAATTATTAATTAATAATGTAAAATTATTAACTAATTTTTTTTTTTTTTNAAATTTCAAAGGAAAAAACTGAGGGCACAAACAGGAAGCATAATGCAAGGAATTTCTCTGTTCAACAGAAATATGAGGATGTCAGGCCTATCAAGATTGGTCCCATGCAACACCTGGAACAGAGACCCTTAAGAATGATAAAAATAATCTGTTTTTATGTTATTTCCTCCCTTAAAGCCGTGGTCCCTGTGCACCAGGGGGTACCAGGAGGAGCAGGCCTGAGAGGTTATTAGAAAGATGCAGAAGAGATTGATGGAGTGGAAAAAGATTCCTGTAGGAGCCAGTGTAAGTGCCAGGGTGTATGAGAGACCACAGTGGATTGAATGACGTTGTGTGTGTTGGGAGAGCTTCAATTACTTAATTAAGGAAACGATGATACCGAGAGAGGTTTGAAGAGAAAAGCTCTCTCATTTGGATTCATTTCACTTTATATCTTTTTGGTGAAAGATGGAAATAAAAACGGAAGCAGACATGAAATTTAATAATGTTATTGCTAGAAACTCAAATGGAAAAAATACTGGGGATGAATTAAAGCTGAGGTATAAAATGCTAAAAAAAAAAGGAAAGAGAAAAATGGTCAGGCAGAATGTAAATAATTCATTTATTTCCAGCAGTGGAAGAGTATTAAAAAACGAGGTACAGTGATTACAGCAGGAGTTGGGACTCCTGAATTGTATTTCTTTTCTTTAACATATGTCACTCCATAAGTCAGTCCTTCCGTGCTCCAGTGTCCCCAGTACCTCCTCACATGCCAGTGATGTAGTTGGACTTAATTTGCTGATGCCCTGTAGGTGTAAATTGTTATGAATTGGCAGAAATCTCTTGAGATTTAAGGATGAAGTTATCTTTCCATTAAGGAGCTTGACTACCCAAACAAACTCTCCTTTGAACTCCCCCAAAGAAAACGCAGCTCCCACTGAAATTTCCCATTTCTTCTCTCACTCCAGGTATAATTTTCCCTTGTGAAGTGATACTTCTAATTGAATACCTCCTTGCAGTTCCCTGGCGTGAGTGTAGCTGCTGGGTAAGGAGTGTGAATTGCCTCTCTCACCCTCATAAAATTGAATCAAAGCTTCAGTTAAGTCAATTATTGTTATACCTCCCCTTGCAGGCCTCAATATCATCTCACATCCGAGGACTGGGGGCAATCTCAGAGGTGCTGATGGGATGTGCTGTCTTCTCAGCCTGTCCATGCAGACCTGCTGCTGATTCCTGACCCTTGGACAAAGGGGATCAGGGCTTTGCTGCTTTGCTGGGCAGCTCTGGCACCTGCCAGAGGTCTACACACAACCCTTGCAGTAGTAAATGCCTTGGAGAAGAAAGTGTCACACCTAGGTGAGCCTAGAAAGCTGCAATTCTTTAAAACATTGCATTTACCATTGCTCTACAAATTGCTGTACTATGAGCATTTTTGGAAGATGCTCACTGACCCTCTGGCAGGTTTAATTTTTAGGAGTAATGTCCTTTTCCAGCAGAGAATTTGTGTCAATAAAACCTATAAAACCCCATTCAGCTACATGTTGAAATCAGTCCAGCTAGATATGCAAGTAAAATACTCCAGAGCAAAGGCTTCCAGATTATTTATATCCCCTGTAGACTGTCGTGGTAGTGATGTTGCTCCTGCAGATCAGAGAAACCAGATGGGTGTTTGGTTGCCCGTGATTGTGTAGATAATCAGTTACCAAAAATGACAGCACATTCACATAGAGAGAAGTGGTCTGTGGCTCCTCTGTTTTGACAAGCTCAGTTGCTGCATCTGGATTTGAATTGCTAAAATCAGCACACATGTTATTGTTGAAAGCCACAGACCATGGTTTATGTCAGTGACAGAGAAACCTCAGAAAGTTTGGAGGTTTCCCGTCAGCACCCAAAAGTTTGGGTATTTCTCCAGCTTTAGCCAAACAACAGAAATACTGCTGTTTGAAAAACTTTGAGTAGTAAACTCTGAGGCATGAGTTGTTTCACAAGATTTCTGAAATGTGTAGTTTCAGTCTGAGGTTGCAAGATCACCCCTTTGCTTGCTATCTCTTTGTTACCTCCATTAATTACTTTCATGAGAATTATTGCATCATCTAATTCTGTGATGTTAATGAGGGTACACTGTGGCAGGTTCCATCCAACCCTACAAAGCTCTTAAGAAGGGGTTCCAATCTAGATGAACACAACATCTTAAAAGGCAGGAAATGAGGTGACATCACTCCAGTCCCATGGGGAGATGACAGAACTTGTCTAAGATCATGACTGAGATTCATGACAGAGCCAGGGACTGCAGCAGTTCTGAGAACAGCCAGCAAATTATTGATAAAACTCTTCATTTCCCCTTTCTGCTAATGAAGAAGCATCACTATGGATGCTGAGAATCGGTTACCAGAAGAAATAATTGTTTGAGAGATTCTAAAACTTCAAAACAAATCTCATTTTAGTTTTGAACAATGGGTTAAGGTAATTTCCAGATTGCTATGAACAGGGTTGGCTATCCCTGATTCAGAACAGCAAACATCAGCAAAGCACCAGCAATTAAGCAAATTGTTAACAACTGCTCTGCTGGGGAGAGTCTGGGGCAACTGTGCAGGCAGGGGAAGAAGGTGCTTCATGTAAATTTTACTGAACATTCAGTGCTGAGTCTGATAAATGGTTTCTGAAGGGTTTTTGTGAAGTGTCTGGGACTCTGGGAGAGGAAACATTTCTCAGCCCAGATGCTGTGAGCCAGAGTATCCTACCTGCAGCACCAGATGTTGAAACAGAGAGATAGGGGGGAGTTGTGGTTCTAATGGAGAAATACAAAATCCAGCCCTGCTGGAATGGTCTCTGAAAGCATTATTTTTCAAATATTAAGCTGGGAATAAGGTACTTCAATTTCTGACTGTGTGAGGAAGCAAGAAGGGTCTCAGACACCCATTTTAAACACTAAGGGTGGGAATGAGAGGGTCTGTGGCTGCAGATCATTATCCAAATCAGCACTGAGCTCTTAACTCCTGTACCCAGAGCATGGGTGCTCTGAGTGTTCAACAGAGCACTCTCCTGAAAATACATCCTAAATAGCTCTGTGTGAACTGATGGGTGAGTTTTGGGGAATTTGAAACAAATAAATATACATTTTTTAAATAAATGAAAAAGTGTTAAACTGTGTGTCCTCCTAATCCATATAGACACAGACTCCAATGCTGGCACATACAATTTTCTTTTTGTGTCCTCCTCTAAGCAAGCCCTTTCTTTTCAGTTAGTCTACTCTCAAACTGATGAAGCTTAGCAGCAGCAGAAAACTGAATCTGTGGGTTTAAACAACTCTTGTTCCTTATATTTCTTTATGAATCTTTCACTTTTGCATGGACTCTTTCTTTTTTATTTTTTTCTGGTTTGAATAAGTCAAATTAATTTAAAAAATCTGAATTAAAAATGGAGCTTGAATATCCATACAGATAGTTAACAGGTATAGCAAGAGAAATTTAATTCTGCTATTACAGATTATAATTTTTCCTTTAGTAAAGATATAATCCACACACTCACACCTCTCCATAGTGATCAGAGAAAACTCCAGCTACTTATTACATTAAAAAAACAACAAAACCCCCACCTCTTTCTAATATTTCAATAGAAAGAGGACTACAAAGTGGTGCTTTTCTCCTGTATAAAGTGAGGCTTTTTGTCAAGCCCCAGTTTTACTGCAAACGTTGGAATCAAGTTCTACAAATAACTGCTGACAATTTATCTTGTTTCTTACACTCCTTTTGTGTGGCCCCAAATACCTAGGAAAAGTCTCAGGGCCTTGCATTTGTTTTTCACTTGACTTGATTAAATTTGCTAATCTGGATTTAGAACAGTTAAGGCACAGTTTGCTCTACTTCAGTAATAATTATTAAAAGAATAATTTGCCTTGCCTGATGGCTACGTGTGTGTGTGTGTGTGTACATAAATACATGTGTGTAATTATAAAGAATTATTCATGTTTCTTTGTATTTGCTATATACTTTAACTTCAGGTAAGTGTTTATGGCCCATTAAAATGGAGCAATTCCAAAATTTCCTAAGCATGATGAGCAGTACCATAAATATGTGTGTGCAGTTGCCAATTACTGCACAAATAACAATATCCTGAGTGCCATATGCCTTCATTAAAAGGTGAGCTTGGGAATATTCACAGTTTCTGCTTTCTCTGCGTTTCTTGAGCAGACTCCAGCCTCGTGGCAGTCAGCAGCAGCAAGCAGTGGGGAGCTGCAGTTTTAATAACAAATTGTGACTGGTGCTCCTGGCTGCAGAGCAGCTCCCAGCGCAGCACAGGGCCCTGGGGGCTGAGGGAACACAAGGATTCCATTTAATAGCTGCCCTTTGGAGGGAAATGCATCAAAGCATGAGCAGACCCTTTGCTGTGGGAGATACTACCCTCAGCTGAAACTGGGGATAGGATTCTCTCCTTTGCTCAGACCTATCCATTTACAGTAGACAATATCTTCATTAATACCTGGAAGTGGGAGGGGGGCAAGGAGGCAAAATAAATAAATAAATAAATAACCTTTTCTAAGATTTTAAAGTGCATAATAACTATTTATTTCTGAGAGTTGAATTTGCTATAGAATAACAAAATAGTTTGGGTTAGGAGGTACCTTAAAGACCATCCTGTCCCACTTCCTGACATGGGCAGGGACACCTTCCACTATCCCAGGGTGCTCCAAGCCTCATCCAGCCTGGCCTTGGACACTCCCAGGGATCCAGGGACAGCCACAGCTGCTCTGGGCACCCTGTGCCAGGGCCTGCCCAGCCTCACAGGGAAGGATTTCTTCCTCCAATTTAATCTCAACCTGTTCCCTTTCAGCCTGAAGCCATTCCCCCTTGTCCTGTCACTACAATTCCTGTTGGAGACACAGCTCTGCTTCAGTGACAGCAGCACTCCCCAAGCCTTGAACAGCAGCTTTCCAGCCTTTACTGATAATCACACACACTTAGTTATTATGTCAATGTAGATTAACATCATATATTATTTATACAAGAAGAGATTTTCCAAAGTGCCAAGGACATCCAAGCACCCAGCTCCCTCCAGAAATCCATGTGGGAATGAGGTTTGTGGATCTCTCTGTGCCTCAGTACCCACAGACACCTCAGTGCACCTGATGGGCTCTGAGTGTTCATTGGGTCATCTATAAGATTTATTTCTGAGGCATTTGCTTTGATTTTCAGGATCTGGGTCCCAGACAAACAAATTCTCTATTCAGTTCAGCCAGGCACTCGGACATATTTTGTTTGCATTAGCTGCACTCTGTTGCATTAATAATGTCCCATCGTATCATATTAGCAGGCTTTGCTAATACAGGGGGAGTCGTTCACACCACACAAAGTCTACTTGTGTTAGCACTTGTTTTCCCTGTGTTTCATTAGAGACAGAGCTCCAGGGGCAGGAGGGGTAATTTCTTCAATATCTTGTGTTAGTTCTAATGGGAAGGTAGGAGAACATTTTATTTCACTTAAATTTGGACAGGAAAATATCAGCACTTTGTTTTCTTCCTTTTATCTTTCCAAATACAAAGATATTGTTGAATTGATTTTATTTAACTGAAAGGAGTTCAACTGGCTGAGATTTTTGAATGTGGGCATTTCAACTACTTTCACTTTTGGAATTAAAAAAAAGAGAAACAACATTTATAGGACACCAAAAGGCTTTTTTCTGCTCCTTATCCCAACATCATTCCTAGTCTGTTCACTGCTGAGTCCACTTAGCTGTGACTGAGTGCAAGGAGAGAGAGAATCCCTGCTCCTTGGAAATAAAGCCACAATTTTTGTATGTTTACAGCAAATTGAATCCAGCATAAATCAACACAGAGACTGAGCCTCAAACTCCTTTTTTTGCACCAGGTCTCATGTGGGGCCTAAGGATTCTCTTTTGTTGTGTATGCCCAACAAGGTCCAGAACAAAACTGAGTTTATTTTGTTCTTTGCTGTATGAACCACTGGGATAATTGGACAGGCCTGTGAAACAAGAGTGAAAGAATTTTACTGCTACTGAGTTATTCTCCTACAGGACACCTAGAGAGAAAATAGTTATTTACCTATTATACATATTATATTAAATTAATCAGTTTAATTGAGGCCAATTCAGCATCACTGAGCTCTTACATACACTAAAACCCAAGGTAGGAGGAAGGGAAAATGGGTTTCTATGTTGTGACAAAAGGGAGAACCTGGGGAACTGTGTCTGAGCTGTGACCCAAATAGCAGGATCAGGACTTTCCTCCTTTTCCATGACTCCAAACAATATTCCTGCCAGCCCCAGAGAACATTTACAAGACTGGTACTCGATGGAGTTCAAAATCTTATGGTTTAGACACTTGTTATGGTTTAGACACTTGTTGTGTTTTTCAGAGAAAAGCTGCTTGTGAAAGACTCCTGTGATACAAAATGCAGGTTTTTTTCCCTTTTTTTCTGTTTTAGCAGAGTGCTGAGGGTGAGAGGAGCACCAGGCTGTGCTGCTGTGGCACGTGTGACCTGTGCTGTGTGCCAGCCTGTGCTCACAGAGAGGCAGAGACATCCCAAATGGATCCTGGAGGGATTTCACAACTCCAAGCCTATCTTAGGTGTGTGGTGATAAAAAGAGTTTGAGAAATGCTTCAGGAGTCATTGGGAGCTCTTCGAACCCACTCTGCCTCTCTCCTGACCCGTTTTAGTGCCTCAGGTGAGGTACAGCTGCTGATGCTCAGAGATATTTACTGCATGGAACTGCCTGAAATGAAGTTGTGAATCAGTGCTTGACAGAGGAACACAGAGCAGGAATGTGGCTCCTGTCCAAGGGTGTCCAGAGCCATGAGCAGCTCAAGAGAGTCAAACATGGAGCTCTCCTGAAAGTTTAAATTAAAATTGACCAGGCTTGGAAAAAGGAACACTTTTAAATCCTGGCACTATTACCAGGTATGCACTAACCAGAGGGAAAATTGGTAACAAAAACAATTTACAATTTTTTTTTCTGGAAAAGTTTTTAGAGTATTCACCAATTTGATGACTCATAAATTGTCAAGACTAGAAATTTATTAAAATGTTTAGAGGGAGTGATTTACCAACTCTCTAACGGAACAAAACATTTAGGATGTGAGACTGTTAAAATCCACCTTAGATCTGGCACAGAAGTGAACATTACCCAGCTCACACCAAGACAGAAAACTTCAGTGCATCCATCCCACAAGAAAAAACCTGAGGCAGTTAGTAAAAGGACTTTTAAAGGAAGCTTTATGATAGCTGATGCTGTCTGCCCTAATGCCAGACTACACAACCTTAGCTGAAAATATAGCTTTTCTGAAAAGTACAATTTTTCCCCAGAACAGCTTCTTAAGAACTACATCTTACAGTGTTACCTCCTTTTCACTCTTTTCACCCAGGTATTCTCTAGGAGATTTTTTTTTAATGCACACTAGAGAAGATGTTTCACTTGCTATAAATTATCCCTCAAATATTTGACTTTACATTCCCACACATGGCCTCAATTAATATTGACAGCTACAGGAGATCCTTTCTTTGAGACCCTCTGTTGGAAAATCCATGGTAGGGGACTCTCCTGTGGATCTCAGCACTCAGATAAAACATTTCACAGAGGGGAGGGAGGCAAAGGTTGCAATCTGTCCCTCACCTGTTTGGCTCTGCCTTCCCCTCTTCTCCTCAAAGCTGCTGCCTAAACACATTTTCATCCTATTTCCGAATAATTTAATCAAGACAAAGTAAAAATCCCTCAAAAATAATTTCCCTATACCGAAATGTAGTTCATGAACTGGTTAATTCTCTAACTCTGAAGCCAAAAAGAAAGAAACCGATAGAATTATTAATGTTAAAATTAAAATTAGTGAAATCAAAATCTCTATTGACTTCTAGGGATTGAAATTTTACCCTCCAGAATATTATATAACCACCTAACTAAGCCATTTAGTGCCAGCCATGCAGCAGCTCTCTGGATCCTGATGTGTGCTGAACACTAAGACATGAAGAGTTCTGATAAAGTGATACTAAAATGTTTTAATATGTCAGCCTAATATTACTGACCTTGTGAAGGAGGCACAAGGATAAAGAGGGGGCTGTGTGGTGCTGGGGAAACTCAGGTTTGCATGGTGGCTCTATTTGCTGATGTCAGAGAGCCTTCAGTGTGATATAGCATTAATATTGTCTCATGTCAGGCAATGCAAATACAGAAAATTACAAGTGGTGTGAGCGTGTACTGAAGATGAGCTCTGTGACATTCATTATGTAGAAGCAAAATGGTCTTACCTCATGAAAGATGGCAGCTTGGAAAGCTAAATTTAATGACTGGGATTCTGATCTGTACTGGGTTAAACCAAAAGAGACTCCATGTCAGGCAATGGAAATGCAGAACTGCAGAGCAGAACAGGGCTGGGTTTACAGCTGCACCCAGCCTCGCCTCTGCAAGAGTTGTCAGCTCCCAAATGTGGCTGTTCTTTTGTGTCTCATTCTTTGCAGTCATCACGGCTGTTATTAGAAAACCTCCAGCAACTGCAAGTTGAGCTATGAATTAAAAATAAGCCAGCGGTACCTTTAAATGTGCCATGAGCTTTGTTTTTGGCACAGGAGCCCCTGAGAGGAGGCTTGCAGCTCAATTCAGACAGTTAGCAGGGTGCTGACAGCAACATGTTGGTACAAGACTGTACTTTTCTCTTTGGTTTTGTTTTAATTAAAGGCGCATTTATTTTTTAAAGCAGGTCATAAAGCTAACCTACTCTGACAACACTGAATTACATTATAAACTCGTTCCTTATAATAATTATAAATCTCTGCTAAAGCAAATTGAAATGAAATTAAAGTACCAGCATACACTGCCTTTCCTCCTGATAGGAGGAATTCATCTGATCAAAGTCACCACCGACGGCTCAGAGTTTGCAGTGAGGACAGATCCAGAAATGAATCTCAGTCTCCACCTTCCTGCTGGTCTGAGCCAGGTAAAGTGTCAGAGTTTAGCTCCAAAAGATGCTCTGAGAGCACCTCACAGTCACTTGGCTGTACCACACTACATGCCACAACTACAGCATGTTCCAGTGGCCCTTTCACAGCTTCAAATGAATCCTGTCCTTCCACACTTCTAGCAGAAAAGGGAAATGCTGGTGACACAAATGTCACAATTAAATGTTGAGGCAGTTTAAAGCAGAATCGGGAAAAAAAAATGTGTGTATATATATATTATATATATATTTAAAAAATGAAGCCAGAAATACTGAATGCAGCAGGCTGATTTCAGAAGGTTTATAGTCTGGGGTGACATTACTTATATAACACGTATGGAAACTATGGGATGGAATTTCCCTGAAAACCGTCCTTCCCACAAGGTTTCTGGCACTTTGGATTCTCCACACAGCTCAAACTCCTGCGAGGACAATCTGTCTCATTGTACTTGAGTCCTCCTTGGTTGAGTTGGAAACCAGGGGCCAGATCCTTAATTTATGTAAACAGGAAGAATTCTGTTGAAAGAAATAGAGAAGAATCAAGGGATATTCTCAGTCCAAAATATAATAGCCAGAAAAGTTTCTAAATCCTTCAGGACCTCAAAAAGTACAGACCAAATTCCTTCACAGAAGTGAGTGGGATGAGAAGGAGAAGTGTTTTTTCTTTGCCTCTCCTGATGGCCTGCCCAGAAAAACAGACATTTTTTTTTTCTGTTAAGAAATTCACAGTCAGGGGAGCCCTCTTGGTTTGCTGCAGTGAGGTACCTCTGTATTATGGCCCTTAATTTCTCAGCACCCCTCAGAACTGGGAACCTGAATCAGCTGCCAACTTCAGAATGCACCAAGTCGAGTTTCAGGATGAGAGGGAACACAGTGTCCTAGAGTTTGTAAGTAAATGCATAAATGTGGGTCACATGTTATAGGGAATATCATGACAAGAAAAACCTGGAGTATGTGTTGAGGTGGCCAGACACTGAGGTGATTCCAGAAGTGCACTGAGCACTAAAAGGACAAAGTATTTTATAAGGTGAAGTTTAAACTCAGAGTGCTTGGAGGGAAATAATCACTACAGTGATTAACAACCAGCAATTCAGTCAGTGGGGAGTTGAGAGTCCCACTCACTCTGGGTGCATAGATGATGTGTAGAAAGGTGGTGGTGATGATGGCAGAGGCAAATGAGTCCCATGAAAGGTTTTCCAAGCCTTCTTCTGTTTGTCCCTCCACTCTACAGCACCTGAAGATTTTTTTCAGGTTGAAGGACATATTTGCAACTCAGGAAGTGTTACCTGTCAGTGGCAGCCCAGGGTGGAATTTATTTTCCCCAGGACTCTGGACTTGGACTGTGTCAAGCTGGTGCTGTGTGAGTTTCCAGAAAGGAATCTTAGCAAGCTGCAAAGCACGCTGCTGGAATAACCTAGCAGGGAGGTTATGGGAGCATCCATTAATTGCTGCATGGCTTGGCAGGCTGGACTGGTTACCAGTTTGTTTCCTGTTGCAATGAAATCCAAATTCCCAGTTTGGATGTCGCCAAATGAAGCCCATCATGGTTTGGATGCTGCAGCTCCTTTCATCTCTGCAGATGCTGAGATCAACTGCAATCTTGCATCTGAGTGATCTGAACTCTGTGTGTGGGTGGGGTTGGCGTGCACCTTTGTGGGGGAAGGCATTTCCTAATCAGGACCTTCAGCTTAAGCAACACCTTGCTTTCCCTAATGGTTTGGCAAAGTTAATCTGTATTGCCCTTCAAAGCATCCAGCAAGGCTGGCTATCCATCCTCCCAAATTCCTCCTGAGAAATCTGCCCTGGGAAGTGGAAGCCTCCAGTGAGCATGGGGATGGGTGAGAAGGAACTCATAGTTATTCATATCTGATATGGGATGATGTGCTTGACTGATTTGCAAATGCTCTCAGGTGTCATGATAGAGACAGAGAGAAAAAATATGCAGATACATCAAAATCACTTCCAGGATGTGGAGTAACCATTGCTGCTTAGATTACAATTTTCCAAATGTGTGATTTCTCCACAAGGGATGTAGCAGGAAGTCAGAGGGATACTGAGAAAAATCAATTTTAAAATTGTGATTAATAAAGAACAGAAGGTGATATCTAGGAACTCTGTGATCTATGAGTGATCACAGGAGCTTCTGTTTCTAATTCCACTGACTTCCATTTTACTGTGGTGTTTATCTGAGACAGCCCATGAGTGTCCAAACCAGCAGAACAGGCAGAAGAAGACTTCCAAAGTATTCCTGACATTGAGCACGTCCCTTCACTACCCTCTTTTGCTGATTTTGTCTGTCATGCTGTCCTTAAGCCTGAAATCTTTTTGTTTTCATGATATCTGTCTAAACCTTTCATGGCAAGAGCAGTGTCTACTTGCTTGTCCATACACGTGCAAGCACAGCAGGTCCCAGTCTCAGTTACAGCCTGCAAGTGCTATTACAGAATGCCTGGTAATAATGGGAAAAAAAGATGAAGTCATCCTGAGCTCTTCTCCCATTTACTCACCACCCATTGAAGTTTCTGTGTTTCCATCTCTGAGAGCACAGCAGATTTGCTGGGTCCTTCTGGACCCAAATTTGGAAAGCTCTACTTTTATCCTCCCTCCTCTGTTGTCTTTGATAAAAGAGGTTCCTGCCAAATCTGTCAGAGGAATATTTCTCCTCTGTTTTCTGCAAGTGCCCAGGAAGCTGGGCATGACATCCAAAGCCAAGGACCAGAGGAGATTTTGGGATAGCAGACCTAGGTTACTTTCAATCCAAAACCTGCACAAATAACCCCAAAAATACATCGAGTCTGTCTCACATGTGTGTGCAGGGTATCCATGTTTAACTTGACTCCTTAGTGGTTTTGTGGCATTCATGAACACAGAAGTGGTTCTTGTCCCCAAACTCAGACAATGGTTATTTCCTGAGCAGTGATTACAGAGCTGCTGCTAAGAAGAGTGGCTCTAAAGCACAGCAGAAAGGGGTCTGTGAGCCAGCACTGAAGGAAATCCCTTTATGAAAAAGAAGTGCTCCTTGGAGGGCTGCTGCAATGCAGAGTGATGGGACAGGACTGAGCTTTGGGGTGGCATTAGCAAGAGCCTGTGGTGAATTTTTGGCCATTGCATTAAAGAGGTGCCTGAGGATGAAGATGGCTGTTGATTATTGAAACTGGCTGGGCCTGGAGGATCACATTTCCATGAAGGTGTCCATGTCCATACACACGTGCACTGGTCACACACCTGCTGTGGGAGTGGTTTCCACATCTCAGCATTCACACACACAGTCTGCACTATTGCACAGTTGTGGTCCCTACATGAACATGGCAATTTAGAAACTTCAGCATCTAAACTTCTTGGATGCCCATTAACCAAAGAATTCAACATCATGAACCAGCTTCCAATCAGCACTTGCCCAACATGGTCTATGTTTTAAATGTCTCAGCTCATTTGAGAAACAAGAGGAGCTGAAACTCACTTAGCAGTTGACACGAAGATAACCTGGTAACTCATCAGTAGGGATTTCTTCACAGCATGAGTGTATAGAAATGGTCCTTTCAAGGTTTTATCCTCACACCAGGAATGTTTAGAAGATGACTCACTGCAATAGTTCACCTTCTTAATTCTCCAATGCAAACTTTGAGTATGTTGGATGTGAGAACTCGCTGAGGTTAAATGGTGCAGTAACATTGTGGGGGCCATAACCAGTAAGGAAACTGATCAAAAACCACAGATTTTTTACTTTAGCCCCAAACACTTGAGGAAAAAAAATAGCATTATTTTTGCAATTCATCAAATCCTAAACTATGTATTAGAAGCTGTAGTTTCATTTTATAGACTACACTGAGTACTCCATCCAATGGATTGCTCATCTGATTTTTACATTTTTGGTCACTGAAAATATGTTTACTACCACTGCAATAATAATTCTGGTGACAGTAGTAGCAATAAACACATTTAGGTAGAATCCTTCAGTCTTAAGAGATTGCTTTATTCTTTTTCCTGATCTCCACTGCATTACACATGTACACAGAAATATCTGTGCATATATACACACACATATATTTCAACAAAAATCCAGTCACATGCTCCATTTTCTAGTTACTTCCCACAATTATTTTATTTAGGAAGCTCTGATGAAACACTTCTTTTGAAAACCCAGCTCCAATGCTTTTAGCATTTTAGCTACAAAGTAATTATTCAGCCTGTCCGGGTAATCATCATAAATATTGCTGTCCACAGTTTTCCACAAGCCAATAACAACTGGTTGGGTCAGTTCAGCTCAATTCAGTGACCTTCCAAGAAAGAGTTGCATTTGTATTCCATTCCCAAACTCCAGAGCAGAGTGCCTGTTAAATGGGTCATGGTTAAGGCATTGACCTCTTTCCCATGACTTCTGAGTCATAACCAGTGACACCAGCAAATCTGAGCTCTGCACCCTGTGAGTTTGCAGGTGTATTCACTCCTTTTTTCTTGCAGAAGCATGAAGTGAGTAACTTTACAATTTCAAGGATCTGTCTGGAAAACAGGTACAGAAGCTTGTGCCTCAACAATCCAGACCCACCCATATTCATCCTGGATATTTTGCATGCGTGACTTAAATATTCTGTAATCCACCTACACCCACATCGCACTGAGCAGTAAACTGAGGCCCAGGACAGTGATGCTGCAAGACCAATCAGGGACTTGATGGTAGAAACCAGAATAAAACTCGAGAGTCAGCTGCTAACCACATAAGCTATCCCTGCTGCTGGCCTGCAAAGCAAAAATAATGGTTTGGAGTCCTCCAGTTTTCATTATTAGCTTTTTGGATGAGTTTTGCCTAAGGGGAATGAGTTATTCTCTGCTGTTGTACGAGTGTGTTTCACTTCAGCTGAATTATGTGTCACTTTATGGTAGGGTTGTCTTCATTTTTTTCTTGGCTGTGCTTGGGGAGATCTTTGTGAACATCTTGTTTGACAAATTCTGCACCTCCCACATAACCACTCTGAGGCAGACTTAGCAGAGTCAGGCTCTGAGCTGGGCTCACTTCTCTCTGGTGGATCTCATGTCCTTTTGCTCATTGGGATCTCCCAGGCCCCGTGGGCAGAGCAGAGCATGGGGTTTGCATCTCAGTGCTCGGTGCTCTGCTTTGCCCTTTGGTCCTTGTGGCTTTGGAAAAGTCACTGAACTTGACTGAGAACGTGTTCCTTTATGTGCTTGTTAGTCCCTAAAAAAATTTCAGCTAAGGCAAGAAGTGTTTGCAGTATTTATGCCTTATTTTTGCAGAGAGGAGATGCTACATTTGAAAAAGCAAGGTTTTACCCAAACAAAAATATTTCTTTTTTTTTTTTTTTTTTTCAGTGTTCTGAATATGGAAAATAAATCATGGCTTAATCCAAACTGCAGCTTCTTGAAGAAAATGCAGAAAAGAAATTTCTATTTCAGCAGCTATGTTTTTTTAAATTTTGTTTTCTACTTTTTTAGGGAAAAAAATGAACTTTCACGGTCGTTTTCAAGCAATAGTGAAAGGGCAGAGAAATGCCTGGTTTGTAACCTGCCCTGTCTTGGTCCAACTGCTTCAGTCTCAAATGTCAACAAATAATGGTGACTTTCAAAAATCTGTAGGTTGTGTTTTGGATGATATTTAGTTAAGCGATATTTCTCGTGTATAGAATAGCCTTGATTACATTATCTAGCAGAATAAAACCAGATGGCAATGAAGTAACTATTTATCTTCCTGGTGAATTTTAATACACGGGGAAGTGAGGGCATGAGAGGCTTGGTATAAAACTGGTGTAATATGGTCACTGGGAGCTATGGAGGCTTTCCTCAATGACCTGATCCTGACCTGGAGGCATTGCTCCTGCTCTGACCTTCTCCTCCTTCAGCTAAACCATCTTATTTCTACTTCCTTTTCTCAGTGTGTCCCTGGTTTGCTTCCTTAACCCCAGCACAGCTGCACACATCTAGTGAGCTGGCCCTGCAGCACAGGGCAGGAGGCACAGGTACATCAGGGTGGTGCAATGAGACTGGACTGACGAGAATGAGCCATGGCAAGGGCAGAAAATTACAGACAGCTCACTGCAGTCAGTAACTGAAGTTCTGCCAACTGGTGAGGAGTTTACCAGGGCTCCCTGCAGTGGGCAGAACATGGATGTGCTCCTGGTGGAAGTCCAGCCCATCCTCATTTTGGATGTTCAGTGTTTTCTGTGACAGTGGCACAGTTGTTTCTGAGCTGGTAACAGGCTTGTGTGACACTCTTCCTCTCTGCATTCAATGACCAAGAACTGCTGCCTGTGTTTGTACCATCTGTGGTCATACACAGGAATGGTTCATCCTGAAAAAGTGACTGCCAGGACCTGGGCTGTGCCATCAGCTCCAGAAGCTCCTCTTGGAGGCAGAAAGGGATGGTTTGGCAGGACAAAACTGAGCTCTGAACCTTTCACAATTCAGCATGCTTAGCAGCCTGGGTGGATGCTGAATTTCATTATCTCCAAATTGCTGCAGATTTGTTCAAAGGAGCCTTCCCTTGCTGGTAGGGCCACACGACAAGAACCAGCACGCTCGGGGCTGACAGTGACGCTCTCTCCCTGCAGAGCCCCAGAAACCAGCCAAGCAGGGCTCCGTGCCAGCCCCTGAGATAGGCCAGCCCCAGAGCTCCTGCAGGCACCTGCCAACCCTGAGCCATCCCCTTCTGCCCCCCTCCTGGTGAAACTCTGATTCAGCACCTTAAACAAAACCACAGAACCTGCTTGTCAGTCTGGGAGCTCTCCCGTCTCCCTCTTCCCTCCACCACAAGACTGCACTTGCAGCCTGCTGCTGCCCAGGGGCTGGAGCAGGGGAGCTTCAGGAACAGCCTCACCCTGGCTGCTCCTTGAGGAACTGCTCGGCTCTGCCTTGCTCAGGGAGTGCTGCTGCTGCTCCCCAGGCTTGGCAGAGCTGTCTGGGCTTGTACTCCCAAGGAGCCCTTTCCAGCATGTCCTGGGCTCTGTCACCCAGACACAACTGCACTGGGGGGAGTTTGAAGCTTTTCAGAAGCACAAGTCTGGTGATTTGGTCCAGCCCTGGCTTTTTTTTTTTTTTTNTTAGTTCTATTTTATTTTTTCTCGGTGGCTTGAAGTGCCAGTGAAATAGAAACACAGTGAAAGGATAATCCTGGACATGGATATTGCTCCAAGCAGAGATGCTGGAGCCTTCCCAACCCCAGGTTTGCTTTGGCCCCCAAGCAGCCTCTCTTCAGGCAGGGAGGAGGGCTGAGGGACAATTTTTTAGCTGACTGGAGTTGGCCAGATTTCTTCTTCAACCTGATACAGCTTTTGCCGTCATTCTTCTACTTGCCTGAATCATCCTAGTCCTTAATGCAACTCCCTGTTTCTGAGTCCTTGTTTTTTATGTTGGATGAGGCTCATATATCACAGACAGGTTTATTTACTCTCTGTAGCCTGCTGGACTTCTTTCTGCATTTTTACTGATTTTCTACAGCACAGAGTCTGAGTGGGGAACTAGCACAGCCTTCCTCCTTATAATTCATCCGCCCTTTTTATCCTCTTCTTCCCTGACAAGTCTTTTTATTTCCTATTGTAACATATTTTTTTTTGTCCTGTTCTCTGTAGTTAGTCAAATAGAACCATCCAAATATTAAAAGCAGCCTTTTCAGAGTAGAAGTATTCAGTTTTTTATCTGTTCCCTTAACACGAGTGCAGTCCTACAGACTTGAGTGAGAAGGGCAAACACATTAGCTCTGGATATCAAAAGACAGGCAGAACGAACTGTCATCCTCCCTAATAAAATGAAAAATCCTGGGAAATACTGCATTTAGAAAGTGGAGGAGATGAAACACCTCCCCTTCCTCTCGCTATCTAAACCAGCCCCAGAATAAATGTTAACCCACAACCTGGAATTGGAATCCTCTCCTTGTCTGTGTGGCTGAACTGGTTGAAAAAAACCCACCCCACCATCCCAGATTTTGCAATTTGATCTGAACAGTGTCATTCTGCCTCTCTCCCCCCATCCTTAGGCTCCATCTAAAGGCATTAAATTTGCACTCAAAGAATTGTAAACCTGATTTTTGCCCTGTAGTGAACACATTTTGATAAGGCCCCAAGATTATTGATATAAATGAGAAGAAATTACATATATGTATCATTAAATCTGGAAAGAGAAGTTGATAGTGTAGAGTAAGAGAAGGTAGTGGTTATATTTAGAAAGCTTTTCACTAGGTTGAACAGAAGGGATTAGTCCTCACAGTCCTAGATAATGTAATGCCAGTTCTGCAAGAACTAGACTCTGATTTTTAGAGGTTTGAAGTACTGTGGAAGAAAAATTCCAGGCTTTGAACAGTGAGATTAATAGAGGAGAAAATCACTGTTGCCCTGAGAAAGCAGAGCATGGAGATGAATAAAGCAACTCCAGTTTAACAAGACAATTTGCATTAAATCCAGCCTACTCCACAGATCTGGGATGTGTCAATACCAGGACATGAAAATTTGGTTCCCTCAATTGCTTGGGACAATCAGTAATTTTTAGACAACTGCTCCTGGATCTTTTCCTCAAGCACAGCTCCAGTCATCCCAGAGCTGGGTGTCTCCTCTCCTGACCTTCATCTAAACAGATTAATGAGTCTGCTTGTGGTAGAACTTGCTCACCAGTGAAGATACAAGAGGGAAAGGTAACAGCCCCATTTTGTATCCAGCCTCCAACCAGCAGCTCAAAGCTAGAAATCTGAGCTCAGAGATGTATCAGGCTCAAGATAGAAACTCTTGAGTTTTGAGCAGCCTTGGAAGTAGATGCCTTCCTTATCCTTCATACTTTACAGTTTTATAGCAGCTGTCATATTCATGCTTAGCTGAATATAGAAATTGGGAATCCCCTTGCGTGTTATGTCTCTCCAGACACAGAAATGGTGGTGGGTGACCACAGGAGCCCCCTTGGAGACAGGCAGAGCTTCATCACTGCTGTATCCTCTCTGGTGGACTGGCAGAAGTCTTGGAAGGCTGTTCTGGAGAAGTTAAATCTAAACTGAATCGAAAATCAAATGATAATTAAGTGCATAATGCCCTCAAAGGTGTTGTTCCAGGCTTCTGGGAGAGGTGGTGACCTGCTTCATGCTCTGATCAGCAACTTGAAAGAAGGGTGAGATACTTTTTGTCTTCAAACAGATGAAATTCTATATTCCAGTTAACATCTGTCCTTCTCAGGGCATCCTTGGGTATGGCCTGTAGTGTTTCTGCTTGAATCTCTCCCTCTAAACAATCTCTGCCTACACAAGGAATTTTCTCTGTGTTGGTTTCTCTCTGGGAGCTGTACCTTGTGTAACAGTTTTCTAGTTGAGGACTGTATATTTTTTCTCTTAATGGATCCTATGCAGATTCCACCATAAACAAAATGAAGGAAAAAAAAAATAAATTGTAAAGTTTCTGGTGCTTCAGTACTCACAACTGTGCCTAGAATCCTTGTTTTGGCCAGGGACACGGGTGTTAAATCTCAGCCTAAAAATAATGCACTCAAGAGCTCAGCTGGAATATCCCTCCATGAGACCATCTGTCATAGCTGGGCTCGGAGCACTTTGGTGCACTGCTGCTCTGTCTCAGAGTGCTGTTGTTTTTGCCTCCCCACTGGTGAGCCACATTCTTCTCGTTCCCTTAATTTGTTTCTCTCAGAGTGTTTTTATTCAGCAGTTGTCACCAAGTCAGTGTGACAGGGAACAGGAGGGAGGAGAGGGACACGTGGTGCCTGCACTACTGGGAGTGCCTGTGCCCATCCTGTGCCCATCCTGCTGCTCCTCCTGCAGCCTCTCCTGGCTGCCTGCTTGCAGATGAATAAAATCATGACCATTTCCATTGGCAGTGGCTGGAAATTTGTTCCCTTTCCATTGCTGGTGACTACTGGAGCCTTTCCAGCCCTGCTAGTGAGGAGTTTCATCCAGGGGGTTGTGTTTTCCCAAAGCCCTGCTGATCCTTGCATAGCCCTCACTGCACAACTGCTGGCATGGAGCTGCTTGGAATGGGTTGTACATAAACACACATTTCAGCACCTCTGCATTCACCACTCCATTCTATCTCTCAAATCCTCCTGTCCTTTCCCCCTCCCTTCTGTGCTCCCTGTATTCTTGTTATACCTTGTTTCTACATGCCTAAGTCATGCTTTAAATAGCAGCTGTCTGATTCTTTGCTTCTTCTCATACCCAGCTAATTATTTTCAATTTATTGATTTTCCACATGGAGATTAATGGGTTATTCAGCTCTCAAAGCCTGTATCCACACAGCTGTGAGCTAATGCATGGGTATGGAAGGGGTAGAGGGGCATGTGTTTATGTGGCTGATCACCTTTCTGATGAACTTGTGTAGCAAACCAAAGGGATTTTTCTATTCCTTACTCGTTATAAGAAGCTTCATAATCTTACCCATGAATAATCACGTTTCACAGGGAGTAAAACGTAATAAATAAAAAACTGACAAGTCTGCAGTAAGAAAATTGTTAACATGTGTTTTTCCTGTATCTTTAATTACACTGTAATGTATTCTGGGTGTGAAAGAGCCAGGCACGGTGGCAAAGTACCACAGCCTAGATGTGGGGTGAAAAGCTCCCCCAGAACCCCTCCTCTGGTCCCACCCCTCTGCCACAGCTATTTCTGCTCCTTTGTGCAGCTGCAAAAGCCTGTGGGGTGCAAACAACCAACCCTTTTCTTGTGTTTTTCCAACCAAAATAATGTCAGTGGTCCAGTGTGCAGCCCAACAGCTGCACTCAGGGCAGGCACAGGCAGCAGTGAATTCACTGCTGATGGAAAAGTATCATGGAAGCTTAAATTCTGTGTATGGATCACTGACTCTGGCCTTACTGGTTTATCTCACCAGTGAAAACCCATGGTATCATGCTAATATCAGGCTTTGGATGTTAGCCTTATATATAATTAATTAGTAATTTGAGGGGTGGGCGCTTTTAAAATGTTTTGTTAACTCCTCTATTAGCAGTTTTCACACCATTTTATGTTGTCAAGTCAGGTGTGAGTGTGACCAGGCTCGATTTGTAAGATTGTAATTGCCAAGGGACTTGGGGAGAAGTGGAAATAAATGGCTAAGAAATGCAATCAGCAGTTAAAGGAAAAATAAACAGAAACATTGGCAAAGTGATTATTATTTAGCAAGTCTGGGCTCAATATTTCCTGCTTTCCTGGAGCCTATCAAAATGGTAGCCCAGATTCCCTGCCTCATTAAGATCCTTGTCTTGTTGGGCCCTTAGCTGCACATTTATAGTTGATAGATGAATGTTGTAGTTTCACTGTTTTCAGGACATGTTCAGAACTCTTCAAAAACCAACCCACTTATGTATGGTTTGAAATGTTCAGCTTAAAAAGAAAAAAAAAAGTCTCAGTGAAATCCTTTTTAAATCTCTGACTTTCACTTTTATTCATATTCCAGTAACAAGAAGGCAAAAAATACTTCTGGACCTGACCTTCCTCTTGCCAAGACTGGATGGATTCAGTTGGGTTCTGAATAAGGAGTTCCTCCCTAATCTGTTACAGCTTTCTTGTGACACTGCTCTGAGAAGCCTATGTGTATTAAAATTGGCATGCCCCTGTTAGAACCACTGCTACGATTTGACTGGAATAAGCTAGAAATAGGGATAAGAATGATGGTTTAAAGCCAAGGTTTAGGAATGAGAGGATTAAACACAGGAGATTTGAGGCAGAGCACAGAGCAGTTCTGACCAGAGAAACATGGCTGAAGAGCAAGACTGAACCAGACACGGGAGCTTTCCTTTGTATTAACCAGTTCACAAAGGGGATGGTGGCACAGCTGAAATGTGTCAAAATAATGTTCATTTTCCCCCAGTGTTAATTCCCAACACAAATTAACCTCAGTCATTTTCCTCTTCCCTCTTAGACGCACGCTATTTGTCAAGCCATGTTGCCTTAACACTTCCCAGCCATCTGGGATAAATTTAGGCTGCCCAAGAAAACAGTGCAGCATGGCAGCCCTTGGGTGGAGGAGCAGGCAAGTCTGCTTGTAGGTCACTGCAGCACACGTGTGTCCCTCTCCTCTTATGGCTTTTGTTGAAAATGGCTCAAGGTACAAAAAGCTGGATCTTCCTGTTGGGCTAGAGAAGGATCAGTGTGGGTAAGGTAGCGTGGGCAGGAAGGCATGCGAGCATCTGGTTTGAATAGCTCCACACATGCAAGATCAGCCAACTTTCTGTAGGTTTCACTGGTTTGGGGTTTTTATCCCAGAGCTCTGGAGCAGTGGTGGGCTCCACCCTTCCCTGCACCTCCCAGGAAGGCTGTGGGGAGAGGGGGTCAGCCCCTGCAGTTCCAGGAGGGAAGGAATAAACCCAAAAATCTGGGATGTGCTGTGGAAGTCAAGTGTCTCCTGTGGCACTCAGGAGCAGGAGGAGATGGTGCCTTGGTGTGCTCCTGATGGGAGGGCAGCATGTGAGAGGACAGGCGACCCTGAGCCTGCAGGATGCACATTCCTAAATGTCACTTAGCCATACAACCTGCGAGGGCGGAAGCGTGGGCAGCTGGAGAAATAATATTTTCATTGAAAATTCTCTACCTCTAAAATATTTCCTGTCAGGTTCCTTCCAAGGAGGGCTGGAACAAGGAAGGAGGGGGGTTGAGGTGGGATGTGTGGCAGTGGATACAAGTTTGTGATTCCTCAGGCCTCTCCATTTTGAGAGCATTTAACTCAATCCCCTTTCTTCTCCCCCTCCCTGAGAAAAGGATCATGCTAAGCATTGCTGGAACTGGAGGCAGCTTGGGAAGTGAAATAAACACCTGACTGTTAAATGCTAAATGTTTACTCAACCAAAAATAAAAATAGTTCTGGTTTCCTCCACGACACTCTAGAGTTACGTTCACCAGCACACACGAGCTGGAGGTTTGCACAGGGGGAGTCTTGAAAGGTTGGAAATCTTTGGAGGGGAGAAATTTGGAGGCAATAAGACAGGCCTGCCTCTGTCCTGTGAGAGCTTCTTCTGCCGTGGAGAAAATGCTGCAGCTGTTTGCCTGGTGCAACTTAAAAATAAACTCCCTCCTCCTCTCCTAGCTGCTCGTATCAGTTTCATGGTGCCAGCCCAAACCCAAGATGTCAAGGGCAGAGTGCAAGGGTGGGCACATCCCCTCTGGGGGTCTGAAGAGCAGGATGGAAATGTGCCTTGACATCTCAGAGGAGATGTCCAGGAGTCTGGAGCTGCAGCCACAGCAGCCTCTGTGTGCTCAGGAGCTGCAGGTGCCAACTCTGCAAATAGCAAATGGCAAAGGGCAAATGGCAAATGGCAAATGGCAAAGGGCAAATGGCAAAGGGCAAATGGCAAACCCTTCAGCTGGCACTGGGTGTCCCAAGACAGCAGAGCAGGAATCCTGGTGCAGACACTGACATTAGGAATTCTCACTGGAATGTTCTTTGCTGTAGCTCTCCCCTTCGAGTTGCAGACATCCTGTTGCAATGTGTGCAGGATTATTCAGCTCATGCTTCACCTCCAAGATGTAAGATGGAAAATGCTATGTATTACCAGAGATATTTATTGGGCTTGATTAGATATGACACATACATTTGCAATATGTTTCCTTCAGTCAGGTCAGCCATAGATGGACTAGGAAATAGCATTTAACACACATGAAATAGAGCAGATTCCTTCCCTGAACGATGACTACTTGCTGATCCCCAGAGCTTGCCAACTTGTAAAGTAGCCCAGAAGGGCTATATATGAACTAAACCATCCTTCAGTAGCTGCTGCACTGTCCTATGCAGGCATTCTCTTTCAGGTAGCAAAATGGATTATGACAACTGGAGGAAAGGACACCCATTTCACACAT
Organism: Cisticola juncidis; assembly: GCA_013400215.1. NCBI lineage: Eukaryota > Metazoa > Chordata > Aves > Passeriformes > Cisticolidae > Cisticola > Cisticola juncidis. Next base: position 812,838 of record VXBR01002707.1, read on the forward strand.
ATTCAGATGGGGGAGGAAGCTGGGTGATCCATGGGAGTCTAAACCAACCTTGGAAAGGGGGGAAGCTAACACCAACTGCTTGCTGAAAGAAGTCTCACCTTTTCCCTTTTTAAAACAAAGCAAATCCATGGGATCCTCAATGATTTAGGACTCCCAGATAAGTAAGAGGAATTGGAATTACAAGACTCCCAAACCTGAATTTGCTCCTGAGAACTGGGAAGCCCAGACAGCAAAACACCCAACCTGAGTTGAGGTAAGAACAAAGGTGGATTACTATAGAATTGCTCTTGCTAAAATGGAATTTGCTATAGTTAACCAGAAAGTGTTAGGATAAAAAATTATAGAACAATTTGGGCAAAGAAAAACTAGAGCCACCTGTTTAAAGTTAGCCTTTAACCTATTCCCTCTGCCTTCCCTTTTGCATTCTCTCTCTTTCAAATTTTCCCAGTATCTCCTCTTTCCACAGAAGCAAATCTTCCCCAGGGAAAGTCAATTCTGAAGGCAATTTTCCAAAAACCATTTGGCAGAATTGGCCTGTGCTTCAACTGCAAACATGAAAAGGCATTTATTCCACTAACTCAAATGTAGTTTGGAAGAGACATTACTGAACTTGTTTTAGGAATATACTTTGACTGCATCAGTTTTATTGCTTCTTGTATAAATGTCAAACTCAATTTGCCTTAAAGCAGAAGAAAAGTACATGGTAATGTATATATTACATACAAAAACTGAGGGTGAAAAAGTGTTGTCTCCATGGCAAATTCAAGCCTACTCCATGTTAATTGTGCTCATCAGACACTCAGTATTTCACCAGTGGTGAGAAGAAGGAGTAGGTGTGATCCTGGTATTGAGGACAGTCTGTGTAGTATTGTTGTAAGCTGGCCAGCTAATACATGAATTCCTATTAATTCTTATATTTTGGTTGCCTAATTTTGTGACCTAAATCTTTCTTGTTCACCCCTTAAAAGGGCTGAATTCTTGTTCTGTAAAGAACTCGTGGTAACCCCTCCTTTGTGCACCATCAGCAGCATTCAGGCTTGCACTGTTAGCACATCAGCTAACACACATCACATTTGAGATCCAGGACACCCAGCAGCAAAGGATTTTTTTCTTGGAAAGGGGGGAAGAAAAGAGCAAGTCTTCCAAATTCCTATTTCAATCAGCACTCATTGCCAAATTTTCTAGGAGAAGTGAATTGGCTATTTCAAAACACTTTGTCTCAGCAAAACTCTAGCTGGAATTTCTTGGGGGCTAAGGAGAAAAACACATCTTTAATCCAAGAGTTGTCCCCCTGCTGAATTTCAAAGAGTTGCTGCAGACAGTGTGGGATACAGAGCTTCCAGGAGAAAAAGATTGGACTTCCTTCTCTGGTAAACAAAAAGAATTAAATCACCTAAATAACTTAATTTCTGCCCTTTTATTTTACAACATAATTTGCAGTAATTTTAGGTATTAGAATGGGCTACATATTATGTGCTGCCATTCTTAAAATATTACAGGGAACACTTTGGATTTTTGAAGTGTTTTCATTTTCATTTTAAGCTCTGATCCTGCAAAACCATAACTTCACACAAGGAGCTGCAGTGGCAACAGCAGTGCTTCTTATCTACATAAACTTAATGTCTTGCACAATTATTTGCAGGATCAGGACATAAGGCTGAAAATGCAATCACTGTGAGTTACAAAAAAGAAAATGTTCTTTGGAATGGTAGGTGAGATTCTCTGCTGGAGTAAATGATAAAGGACCCGTTGAACTCAACTGAGCTATCCTGATTCACAACAGCTGATATGGCCCATTAATTTTAGTGTATGAAAATGAATCTCTGCTGTAAAAATACAAATTAGTAATAAGATTTGACAACGGAGAAAAAAAATCAATTTAAATTCATTTTGTGTAACGCACGTTTTCTGATGCTATTTTAGTTAAATTATTATTATGCATAATAATGGCAGGGCAATAGGTGCTGTCACCTTAGGAATTTGCAGCTGTGATGGGTAGTATAAAAGTTAGTGATAGGGAAATTTCAGAAAATCCCATCAATTGAATACAATTGTCATCGTGATGATTTGGATTAGGGTAGTGTGAACACATAAAAAGACATTGCACCAGCTCAGTGTAATTTACAGTCTAACTAGGAAAAATAGAGCAAAAAGGAAGGAGGGAAACTGAGGCAACAGAGCTTCTGTGAGTGACTGAGCTTGGAGTCAAGCTCCTGCCTGATGGCCAGGTGTGCTATTCAGCACACCAGGCTGATCCTCAGGAAGGTGCTTTTTCTTTTCTTTTCTTTTTTTTTTTTTTTATTTTGAAGGGCATGTGCAAAAGTGAATATGTACTTTGGCACGGAGCCAGTTTCAGCATTCAAATTCCCTGGAGATAGGCATGCGAGCAGGATCCTGTGTGAACACCCAGCTCTGCAGGCATTGAAACTCCAGTTGGTGCATGGGGTGATTTGCATGCTCATTTTGCCTCTATTCAGAGCTCATCCCACATGCATTTGTGCAAAGAAGATCACACTCCTGTGCCGGAAAGTTAAGTGTTGTCTCTGTGCATTGCCATTCAGCATTGGTTCTTCATGAACAATAAAAGCCTTTTGGGATAAGTGGCTCTCAAAAGAGGATTCAAGACTGGTTTCCTCATATTCCAAGCAATCCTGCCATGCTAATGAACCCTAGTCATTGCTGGATTACTCACTGTTACTCATAAAAGTTGAAATTAAAGGAAAAAAAAAATGGTTCATGCAGTGGATTATTGAGGGGTGAAACTCATGTCCAAAAGCACCAATTGGTTTAGAAAGTGATTTAAATCCCAGAGGACAAACACAGCAGTGACTACTGAACGTTATTGTTGTTAGAAATGGGGAGGATGTGCTGAAGGGATCAAAATCCCAGGTTGCCCTGTTCATGCTGATTTTCCTGTGCCATGTGCAAGCCCTGGGCACAGGAGCACCATTTCCCCCTGCTGCAGCTGAGCAAGGTGCACAGGCTGGAGGTTGCCCCAGTCCCTGTGGTGATGGCAGCCAAACCCCAGTGCCCACCACAGCAGGTCAGGACATTTGAAGCTGTAGGTGCTCTAATATTGAGAGGTATTTTTGTAAGCAAGGCAATAAAAGCAAATCATAGGGGTGTATCAGCTCTGCATTTTCATGGGGCTCTCCCAGGGGCTGCTTTGGAAACCCTCTGCTCTCATACAGCTCTGTGAGTGTAGTGACTTTGCAGAGTTAAAGCCATTTACAGTTCTTGGGATGACGTTAAAGTCATGTTACAACAGCCAAGAGTTCAGGGTCCAAAGCACAGTAAACTGCTTTGTACAACCTGGGGGTGCTCAGACCCTCCAGATATGGACCCTAAGATGTGGAAAATTTTTATTCCATCTGACCTTCAGCAGCTGCAAGATCAACAGCAGCAGCTCAAGGAGGCAAGTCCTCCTCAGGACAAGAGCTCCCTCCCTTCTCTCCCACCAGCCCCTGTTACTAGTTTCACCTTGTTCTGCAGTTATAAGGTTGTTTCTCAATGGCAGAGAAAGAAGAAGAAAAAAACCCCCTCAACATTTCTTCCTCTAAGAAACCTATTGACAGACAGATCCTGTGGATTCCTCCTAGTACAGCTATCTTTGAACTGAGGACTTCTTAGTGAAGTTGGAAAGTTTCCTGGGGTTTTACTGTTTTTTTCCTAAATTGATTGTGGAATTTTTAAACAAGGTTGGTGCCTCTGATCTTTTTCACAGCAGCTGCAGAATCTGTTTCTCCCCCCACAACTTGTTCCACAGAAAACAGGTATTGGAAAAATTTTTAAAGGGGGAAGGACAGCAGCACCATTTGCAGAGCCAACTCAATTGAAGGAAGGATCATCCCTATTGCTTTGTGAACAATCAAATATCCAGAAGGGCTTTGATGAAGTTTTGGGCTTATAAAATTTGTGAATTAAGGATAACTGCAAAAGCTGGCTCTAGATTTTGATTTGAATATTGGACACTCCTAAAAATCATTAATCCTCACTGTTTAGTTCAGGTCTCCACTGTGAAACACAGATTTCTTGTTATTTCTTGTGTGCAGACTTTATTTTTCCAAGCTTTCAACAAGAAAATGTCATTTGTAGCTTTCCCCTTTTTTCAGTGTATTTTCCATGTGTTGTTCTATTTTTTTCATTCCAAGGATGCTGACCTCACTTGCACATCACTGTCTGATTCCAGTGAAGTATGACTGGACCTGGCCTGGCATTTTTAATGTTGCCCTGTCTATACTTACACACAGTGAAATTATTTTGCTGTGAGTATAAACTCTTTCCCAGGCTGGAAAACACAGTCAAATGTGGCCATAGGAATGAGAGAAACCTGTAGGGATTGAACAACTCCCAGAGGCAGAATGGGACATTTTTTTGAGTTATATTAAAGAAAGAAGGGTAAAAACATGTGCACACACATGTAATTTAAATTTAGGATGTGATACATGGTGTTTCTTGCTGAAACAAGTGACCAAAAAAAAAACAGATGAAAAGTTTTTCTTAAGAAACCTCCATCTTTCTCAAAATTAACAAAGTGATGGCAATCTATGCAAAAGTTGAGCCTATGCAGACTCAGTTTGGCTGTCTTAGGACAGCTTGATAAAGCAAGGATCAGCATCCAAGTACTTAGGTGGCTTTTTACTCCAATCCTTTTGAGGGGCGTCTGCACCAACCCCAATCCCATTTATTTTACACTCAACCTTTCCAAATAATGTTGGAACCAGAAAGTTATTTATGTGACCTGCTTAATTGAAAGAGCATTTGCTGTCAGTGATCAAATAAACTGTTATTGATCTTCAGCATTGGAGGCTACTCACATGGCGCATTCTGGTACGCATTTTTCATTTAGTCACTTTTCAGAAAAAAAAAAAAAAAGATCAGAACGCAAGTGCAGCAAAAAAATATTCCTGTAGGGTACTGAGAGAAAAAAAAATTAGAGGTCTGAGAGTGACTCCAGAGAAAAGAAACTGCAAAGCACAAAATAGCAGCACCACCAAGGATTGCACAGAAATGTAAAGGCTCCAACAGACACAGCATCCTGCTCTGAACTCCTAAATTCTTAGTAAGAAAAACTATTTTAAATCAGAGTGGAATATCCTGGCCCTTTGTTTGAAAAAAAAACAAACCAAAAAACCAAAAAACAACAAAAAGAGATGAGTCACAGAACTGTGGATGGGTAAGGTTGGAAGGGAGCACAGTGGGTCATGTGGTCCAAACTCCCTGAACTCCCTGCTCAGGCAGGATTATCCCACGCTATAAGAATCCAGGCTTTGTGTTCATGCCTTGATGCTTTTACTTAGCAGTACAGATGTAGGATGTAACGGTCTTCAAATTCCAGCACTTGGAGCTTTTTCACCTTTTTGAATTTGAAACTAGAGACTGAGACACAAGTGGTGTTTTTTACAGGAACCCTTCATACCCAAGGTGTTGTACAGCTGAAGAAATCCCTAAATGGTTAATTACTAGACAATGAAAAGTTATCTTTCCACACAGTGGAATGAAGTTTAAGATATGTCTCATTTGTGACTAATTCTGTGACAAAGCTATTGCTTACATCATGTCTGAAGAGAGGGCAATACTTGTCCTACTTTTACAGCTGGGACCAGAGGCTTCTGTTGTGTTTTGTTTTACTTCTTACAACTTCTTCTGATTGTGCTTGGGGAAAAAAATACTTAGAACTAAGAAGGCATGAAGGTCAAAATTACCTTTCTCTCAAACTATGAAAGCATTCATAGCACTGGAGAGCTGCTGGGCTAATTATTTTACCCATCTTAGGCTGAATATTCAGCAGGCTGTAGATAGGGTGTAATTTTGCCTTTCTCAGGGGGTGGGGTGGGGAATGGGGTGGGGTGTTCTATTTTTAAGTGGACTCTTATTCAAACTTCATTTTTCAGCAGGATTTTTTCAGTCTCTCAGATCAACATACTTTGCATTCTTCTTACCATGCTATTAAAAAAATCAAGACTACACTCTCAGACTACAACCATTTTACTGATAAAATTACACAGCTCTAAAATATAGGGCTTATAATGGAAACACTAACACAGTCTTGACTCTGCTCTAATATCACTGAACTTCCTTTGGGGGTGAAGCTTTGCCTCAGGAACCTTAATTATCTGATGTGGTCAATTACTCCGAGATAATGATGATTTTATCAGGTATTACTGCTCAAATATTTTACCATAGACAGGCTATTTAATTGCATTCCTGACCTACCAAAATGCTTACAGATGACTCAATTAAACACTAGGAAGAGGAAGGGGGAAGGGAGGGAGGGAGATCACTTAAAATCTTTGCTTATAGTTTATTTAGAGAATTTTGTTCCTCTTGATTATCCATCCATCCATCCATCCATCCATCCATCCCTCCAGGTTATCCAGGCATTGTCTGGACAAGAAATTTGGATAAACAAGCTCAATATTTATGTAGAAATAGTAAAGCATGTCCAGGCTCTTTACTGCTGAGGGATTAGGATTGGATCCTGAAAAATCCTTACGGTGGATTGAAAAAGCGATTTTAATGTTACCAAGCATCCCAGGACATGGTTAAACAAATATTCCACCACGTTCAGGTGAAACAGAGGTTTTAAGATGGTGAGAAAATGTCTTTATTGCAGCAGTCTCTGGGGACAGTTTCAGCTCCTGCAGATCCCTCAGCTGCCCAAGTGCAATTCACCCCGGAGTTGGCTGCTCCATTTTTCTCTCCCTCAGCCTGGCATTCCTGGTGCTGGGTTGGCATTTTCCTGGGAGGTTGAGGTCACCCTGAGGACTGCTTTAATTGGCATCTCTGCTCCAGTGGCCCTAATGGGCTGTTCCCAGGCACAGAACTGCCCTGCCTTAGGAATGCTTTGGCTGCAGCCCCTCGGATTTGGGTCCAGCCTTGCCCTGGGTGCTCCTGTGCTGGTGGCTCAGACCTGGGAGCCCTGAGCTGAGCAGGGAGCTCCTCCCAGAGCCCCCAGGCAGGGAAACAGGGGGATATTTCTCCTGCCAAGCAATCAATTTGCTGCTGGTGAAATAGCAACTGTGAGCAAGATTTTGAGGGTAGATTATTTTCCCCTGCTGCTTACAATAATGTTACGGTAAGATTTTCAGCAACTGTGTCAAGGACTGAGCCAAGAACCCTGAGAACAATGGCCAGGCTGCCCTTCCCTTCGTGGCTGCTGGAATTCTGCTGCATTTCTCCACAAAGGTCCATTTTTCTTTCCATTCTGGAAATAATGTGTATTGTTGCACTGTTGCTGGAAAAACTGGCAGCAAATCCTCCTGGGCAAGAAATGTGGTTACCCGCTATTGCGTGAGACTAACAGGAGGAGAGATGACATTTTATGGGGTTTTACTCAGAAAACTTTTCATGAGACTGTTATTACCATTTTATAGGATTTCTCAACAGAATTTTCATGGGCAGCATTTTGATCACTTTCTGTTAAGTTTTCAGCCTCACTACTGTTCTTTGCAGTCCCATTCCAAAGCACAGCATCCACAAATATTCCCAAATATATACTAAATTGCCCAGGAAGGAAACAATTTTTCTATCTGAAATTAGAAAAAAAATATGATTCTGAAATGTCAGATTTTAGCAAACCCAACTGCTGCAGGAATTGGTTTGGATAAGTGAAAACAGTTCAGTTTGACTTTTAAAAATATTACTATCATTAGTTCTCATAGCAAGATGAAAAGCCATATTGAAACTGCTGTAATTCTTTCATCATGAAAAAGAGTGGCAACAGGGAAAGAAGCAGAAAGAGGCATCAAAAATGTTAAGCACCGTGTAATCCACCATGATTTTGTTCAATATTATGTCAGTAATTACAATTTTTGGTGAGTGAAGTGGTGCCTACTGACATCCATCTCCATATCCCCTGCACAAACCCAGACCCCTCTAAGTCACTTTCTTGCACCAGTTTCTGTAAAAACAACCTCCCCCAGAACTTATTCCAAATGCTGCAAATCAAATTTTTATGCCTGCAATGCTTGAGCTCCTTTTTTACAGTACATACATATTTCAGACTTACCACTTAATACAATTATAGTTCATTTAGCCAGCAATTACAGTAATAGGAAGACTGGCAACCACTGTCATTCAGACTGGAAAATCAATGTTGCACAGAGGTACTTTTATTCATTCTGTGGAGTGCCTCCTTCATTAGATGCACATAGTCTAGAATCACAGGGAAAGTTTCAGATCACTCTGGTTTTCATTATTATTTTTTTAATTTATCCATATACTGTTGGATTTCCAGACAGAAATATAGCGAATGACATCCTGAGGCCCTCTACAACCTGATTTATTCTATGATTGTGTGAATTATTGGTTCTGTTCTTTCAGCAGATCCATTTTCTATTGCATTTCACCTGACAGAGGACCTCTGACAACCCATTTCTTAGCAGCAGCTCAAAATATGGTTGTCCATGGGCAATGAAATAGATTCTTTGGAGTTTTTCTTAAACCTTTAGTACAATGTTTGCTTTTAGTCCAGATTCCATAAACTTATGTCCAGGAAGGCATTTAAATAGGTGTTTCAGTTAATCCTTAATTTAACAGAGTTCTGAAGAATCCAGGTAAACATATGGCTACAGTTAAGCATATGTGCCCTAGACAGGAATGAAGTGCTGAATTACAGATGTGGTGCTTCCAAGAGAAAGCTAAGACTATAACCATGTCTCCTGAGTTTTAAATCCTCTCTCAGTCATTTAACCATGCTGCAGCAAACCTACTTTGGACTGATGGCTTAAATAGCTGTTATATTTGCATTTCATTAGGTGAAAAATTAGGACTTGCAGAGGGCAAAAGGGATCTGTAATTTTACCTGGAATATTCAGTCCCAAAAAGGGTGGCTTAGCAATGGGAGGGCTAACCCTTCATTGTTCAACAAGGAAAATCCTTAAATCACTGCCATTACTGCAAGAAGCTGTTTCAGCAAGGAGAATGATGGTGTTTTTGCAGGTTGCCAAACTTTTGCTGTAGAAGAGCCTCTTGGCAGCAGATCCCCTTGATTGGATGAGCATTACTGAATTTCCTCGTTGGTCTGTTTGTCTCTGCATGGTGCCATCTTTTGACGGTGTTACATTATAGCCCCTTGTTCTTATGATAAATTATTTTAATCCATCATCAGAGCACACTCTTGCTGTAATGATGGATTAGTGCTATGCATCATCAGGGCGAGGAGCATTGATAATGCACCATACAAACACCCACTGACAGGGGAAAAAACTGCCAAAAGAATGAGTTTGCACTGCACCAAACTGAGACCAGAGATAAAGGCACCGTTACATCCCACAGTAAAAATTCCCTAACTGGGATAAAGATGCCCAAAGGTGCAGCAGGAGTGTTTTTGGTTCAGTGCATGGTGTCAGAGCAACTTACCCTGGTGCACAAGAGTATGGAGAGACCTGAATCATTCAGGGGTATACAGGAGGCTTACAGAATGACAGAAACACAGGATGGTTTGGGTTGGAGGGGCATTAAAGATCATCTATTGGAAACAACAGGGACAGTTTCCACTGTCCCAGGGTTCTCCAAGCCCTCTCCAGCCTGGCCTTGGGCACTGCCAGGAACCAGGGGCAGCCACAGCTTCTCTGGGCACCCTGTGCCAGGGCCCCACCACCGTCCCAGGGAAGAATTTTCCCTTAATATCTGATCTAACCCTACTCACTTTCAGTTGAAAGCTCGTTCTATCTCTACATGCCCTTATCCAAAGTCCTTCTCCCCTTCTCCTGGAGCACCTTTAGGTACTGGAAGATGCTATAAAGTCTCCCCAGAGCCTTCTCTTCTCCAGGCTGAATCCAACTCTCTCAGCCTTTCCTTATAGGAGAGGTGCTCCAGCCCATGGAGCACCTTCCTGGCTTCCTCTGGACTTGCTTCAACACCCTGCTTACATCCAGGGCTCCAGACAGCCTCAAATTCTGCTGCCTGCCGCACAGGTGGGTGCAAATTTTTGCAAAAATTTTTTTTTTTTTAATCTATCCATATACTGTTGGGTTTCCAGACAGAAATATAGCCTGAAACTCTGCTGCCTGCCTCACAGGTGGGTGCAAATATCCCTCACTGAGCTCCTTTCTTGTAAACCCATACCTTGTGTAAGGTCTGTGATGATTAACATCAAGAAAACATTGAACTTCAAAGAAAACACACAAGAAATTGAGCAGGCTATCACTCACCTTCAGGTAAATCCATAATACAGAACATTAAACAATATTGGCATCATCAGAGGCTAGGCTCAACTCATCCTGTAATTTCAGCAATAAAAGTGAATGAGCCTGTTGGCTCCAGGCTTCTCCAGGGACTGCTCTGCTCTGCACTTCCAAAAGTGTCTGTGAGTGCCTGAAGATCGTTCTGAATCAGATGATTTTCCAAGCTTTGAAAGTCAAACTGCAGAACCCAAGAATGGGAGTTGAATTTGTGAGGAGGTGAATTTTATTCCCATGAGGCTGGTCCTTTTGGATGCACCCACCTGCCTCTCTCTGAACTGTCACATTTGCTCTTCATGCCACCTCAGCTGTGTCAGCATTTTGCCTACTCAGTTTTTCTAAGGAAGGTGGAAGAAACTCTGCAAACCAGCAGTGATGGAGAAATCTTCTATGATTTGGCAGGTCTGGGGACAGGATTACTGTTTTAGAAGGAGTTTTGGCATGGAAAGGCATGTCCTGATGAGCAGTACCACCAAACAAGTAGTTCTGCATTAAAGCTAATGGTTTGCTGTGGTTTTGGAAGAAAGGCTCTCTTCTCATTAATTACCTTTAGCACATGGATTAGCCTTCCCATGGAGGTTACTGAAATAGGGAAGGGTGGGGATATGTGTGGGAAGAGCAGCTGTTGGGGCAAACCCCCTGTCCCCAAGCTGCTTGTCCCAAACAGATATTGAGGATTTGGGACCACTGATGACATTGAGACATTCTCATCAGCTTTGCTGATCATTTCCTCAGCTTACTGTGTGTTTATCCCATGTCACTTTTGGGTTGTGCAGAGAAGGATCCCAGGCAAGTTCCAGGATTGCAATTAATTATTCATGTAGTGCACTAATGGATAGTTGGTCTAGGAACTAAACTTCCTGAAGTATATAATAATAACCCTTTTTTTTTAGTGCATCCTCTGTAGAACAAGTCAGAGCACATCTCCTGTCTGGCATTTCTGCTGTAGTTGGTTCCTCAGTGCTGCCTTTGACCTGACACCTGGAGAGGATCCAGGAGGAGACCTGACCATGAAGGGGAGTATGACATGGAGCCTTCTTGACTTCTGATTGAAACCCCTGTGCCAGCCATCCTGGGAATATGCCCCAGCAGCTGTGATTTATTGCTGTGTTATCATGCCTGTCTGCCTCCTTACAGACTCTGAATTTTATCAGGCAGCTTGTCCTCCAGTGTCTGGTAACCAATTACTGTGGTCTGCAGAGAAGCCTGAGGTGCTTTGCCAAACACTGCTAATAAACTGGGAAAGAGCCTGAGCAGCTTCAGGTTGCCTTGAGGAAATTCCAGGGAGCACTTTCCACTTTATTGTCTAGTTCACAGTATGAACTGGGAATGATCTTGAGGAGTCATTCTCTACACAGAACTAAACTCCCCTTTAAAGATCTTGCCACGCTGGATTACTGCACATGGACTTTCCTGCATCCAAAGGCTGCTGAGCCCAGGAGGAGTCCTTCAAATGACAACAGTGAGAGCACAGCTCAGCCCACAGTCTGAAACCAGATACTTCAGAAGAAAATGAAAAAAATGAACTAAAATAAAATCCTTTATTCCTTTTAACGATGCTGTAGCTAGAGCTGAAAGGAAATATCAGAATGGCCAAGTGGCTGCACTACAAGGGCAACATGAACCTGTTGCTCCACACTTGTGAAAACAAAATTAAACCTTAATGGGTAAAATAATCAATAGTGCTTTTTGCAAGTCCTCTGCAACAAAGTGAATGTCATATGAATCTGTAGCATGTGCTTTGCTAGACATATTTTAATATTTTCTTTTGAGGCTGGATAACCCTAATGATCCAAGGAGGAATGAGCTGACATCCATCCTGCAGAAGTGACCACCAGCCACCCTTCCATGGACAGAAAAAATTCTCTTAGTCCTGTTTATTTCTCCAGCACTCCAAAGGGCCTCACCTGTGTCTGGCAGCTTCATTGGTGTAAAATGTGAGCAGATTGGGAGCTCTGCTCCTAGGGAAGGCTGTGGGGAGCTGCAGAGCTGCCCTGCTCACATCCCCATGGACACACACACACACTGAGTTTCTCTCTCTCTCTAATTTTTTACTGCAGGGCAGTTTTCTAAAAAGTTTTTTTACAGGTTGTAAAAGACCAGTTCCATAAAGGAATGGCTTAGTGCTACAATGACATGATTTGTGGCTTCCAGGCTCCAAAGCTGTAATTTATTCAGACAATTAGCAGCAGCCCTGTGTTCTTGACAAATTCTTCACTTGTGTGCAGCTACTACACAACAAGGTGCTTTTAAGAACTGTGCCTTATGGATTAAAAGACTCCCCCCTCCTTTTCCCTCCTTATTTGACAAGTTCTTTTCACAGTCAATGGAAATTAATACAGCAGGTTAGAGAGGTGATATACAATAATCCAGCCAGCCAAGAAAGCATTGTCTGAAAAGAGCAAGCAGAGAGCCTATAGGAATGTTCAATACACAAAAGGGAACACTCCAGAATTTGCCTTTTGGTGAAGTTATTTCACTCTTTGCCTCACAAAATCCTCCAGAGTTACTGTACCAGATGTCACGGTGCTGCTGTTAATAAGTGTAAATGGCATTTAGGTGTGGGTTAGCTGTCCAAAAACACACATCTGAAGGCCTGCCCCAGCACTCAGGTGGCTTTGCCTGGCCCATAAAGCAGCCAGAGCATCATCTGGCTGAGCACAGCCTGCCTGTGCTGAGCCCCCACACGGCTGAGACCCACAGAGGGGCAATATAAATCCAGCCAGAGCCTTTCTCACTGCAGCCAAACCAGAGTTATAAAATCCAGCCCCAGCTCTAAATCCTGCCCTCCTCCAGCACTGCTGAAGGCCAGCCTGGCTGGATGCAGGGGTTGGGTCAAGGTCCAAATCCTGTTCTAGCTGGGACCTTGCCTTTCAAGGGCAGCAGCCCTGCTGGAACAAGGGCTCTGCTTCCAGGCACAAGGTGCACTATTTATTTTTTTTCTGGGGATCTGTTAAAGCTACCACAATACTGGCAGGATGAGAAGCCTCTCCTCCAGCTCATTCTGACACCAACCTCTCTCAGCAAAATGAGGACAAAACCAATCAAATCAGGACAAAACCAATCAAATTCTGGTGGGCTTGGGCAGAAACTCTTTCTCCTCACTGCAGAGAAAATCCTGAGATGATACTTGGACTAGTTTTGGGGTGATATTTTCTCGCCCATCTCACTCCAAAAAAGTTGGATGTGCAGTGAGACCTCTGCAGAGGGCTCCTCCCAGCCTTCCTCGTGCTGTGGCACAGATGGGAAATGACATTAATGATCTACACTACCAATTTCACATTAAGCTATATAAATGCCAACAACTCGGGAAAAAATGGGGGTTTGGCCAGGCTGAAATTTGTTAGCATGAAATTTTGAGCAAAGTGCAAGACGATAACAGATTTTTTTCACTGACTGTGGGCAGAGAAAAGGAGGTTTAACAGGCCAAGTGTTCATAATAACTGATTCATCTGCAGCTCAGTTGCTGGTGTGAATGGGTATCTCAGAAATACTTGGAAGGTTACAGAGATGTCCATAAAATCTGCAAGACTTGGCCCACTCTTGCTTTTGCTGCAAGCTACAGAGGATTCAGTTCAGTAACAGCAGAGCTTCACTCCACAGCACAGGAAAATTCAAAGTATTTGGACTCATGTGGCAAAACAAAGTGTTTGTTCAGTGGAACTAACTTAAGCAAATTCCTCTTAATTAATAAGCAGATGTATTTTCTTTCAACAAAAGCAAGATTGCTATTGAAATATAATGAAGATCTTTTTAAAGATCTTGTCTTGTTTAGGAATGGATTTTTTCTACTACACTAAAAGGGAAAAGATACAATAGAACAATAATTGAGTCAATAAATCTGTTTATTGTAAATGATTTGTAATGGTGAATTAAAATACATTTTGGAAAATTGCATCAGGATACTAAAAAAAATGGGTAAGGTAGAAAGGGAGAGCTGTGGGAAGAAAAGCACATTGGAGCAGTAGGATTGCCCTGGCTTCACCTCCTCCCAGGGATGTGTCTGCTGTTCCTGGGCCTGGGTCTGCTGTCAGTGGGTGCAGTTACACTGATTTTAGGGGGATTGTGCTGATAGATACCTGCTGGTGATACAAAACCTTGGTGTGTAACCCTCAGGTGTTAACGAGGCTCACAAAGGAAAAACAAGGCATTTTCCTTGCAAAGTTAATTTGGAAAGCCACCAGGATACAGGATTTCAAAGGGTTTGTTATTTATTTAGGAGCCCACTTAGCCTGCCTTCCTTTTCCTTTTCTCTTTCATTTTACTTTCTTAAAGAACAAGTTTCCTCTCTCTCTTTCATTGTCTCCTTTCTCAGTTACCACCTTGTTTTGGGTTAATTTCCCTAAACAGAGACATAAATACCATATCAGGTTTTCTCTTTCTTGGCTGTGAGTCAGGCCTGCTGTGCTGTGAGTGCTTGCTGGGGTTGCAGAACCTGTCTCTGCAACAGCAGCTGCACTTTGCATTTAGAGAAGGAGGCAGGAAAGACTTACATTTTAAATTTATTTTTTTACCCCCTCCAACCCTTCATTAATCTTATAGCTTAACCAGGAGGAAAAAAAANTAATACTCAGACGTAAAAAAGAGAGAAAAAAAAAAAAAAAAAAAAAAAAAAAAAGGCGAAACGAATCAGGAAACCAAACCAAAGGGACAGGAGGGATGGGATGAGCACTTCTCATTTCTTCTAGCTTGCAACGTGTCTTTATTCTTTCAGATGAAAAAGCCACCAAAGACCAGAAAAGAAAAACCTTAAAAGACAGCTGTGGAAAAACTCTTGAGAAGATCTATCCATCATCAGCCCAGTTTTCTGGTGGGACTACCAAGGAGTGCAGCACAGGGGTTTTTTTGTCTTTTCAGGACCCTCTGGGCAGCATTTGCCAGGAAATAGGGAAAGGGGATCTTATTGAGGAGTATTTTTGGCATGCAGTATTCAACATTTCATCCACCTCTGCTCACCCCTGCTCAGAGCCCCCCAAAAGGCAGTAGAGCCCCTGCAGTGAGGATTGTTTATTTTCTGCTCAGTTGGAAAGCAAAGGTCCTATTACTGTTACAGGGAGTTACAAGTATTCATCAAAGAAAGAAATGACCCATAAAGGCAGTTAAGTTAGTTTTATTCCTGCTGCATAAGTCAACTTCTTTTCTATATATAAAATAATGGGGTTAGAAAAGGATATTCATCAGGCAGTCCACTGATTTGATTGGCCACACTTCCTCAAGTACTTTATAATTTGCAGTTATAAATAAAGATGTTTTTAATAATCAATTGGTATTTAAATAACATACAATAACTGTCTTATTAAATCCCACTTTTTAGAATGAATAAGCAGTCAGACATTAAAGACATGGGTACCAAACAGCCACAGGATTTCAGACCATTTTCTTTTTTCTGTATAAGCCATAAATATCCCTATGGAATTAGCTGGTTAGCCAAGGCCCTGGATGAAGCCAGCAGAAGACCCCACTCTGATGTTGCCTTTCAGTGATCATATACTTTTATGGTACACTGACTTTTTAAACAATAACCACATGTTATTTTCTTTGGCCACCTCTTGCAGTCCAAAAGGGGCGGCCTCAGACTCCAGAGCTGAGGTAAAGTAATGTGTCCTCAAACCAGAGCCCCAAAAGCAAGGAGCATCTAATAGCAGGTTTGAGATGCTTGGTCTCAGCTGGGCCTGCAGCATTTCCAGCATTTCCAGCAGTGGAGTTCAGGCATTGCTTCAGGAACATGGAAAAATCCCTATTAATTAAAAGAAGTCCTACTTACACAAAAGTGTTCAGCTTTGTTTTTCTTTGAAGAGGGCACACATAAACACAAACACACTCTTGTCCCTTGATGTTGCTTTGTTTTAAACTTTAGAAAGAACAATTGTGAGCTGATCTGTGTCCAGTCCTGCTGCTCTGTCAAGGATTGGTCTGAAATGGGGATTTCAGGGGGAGGGCAAAGCAAACCCACCCTGGGTGTGTGTGGGAGAGAGGGTGGTTTGGTGTGGGGGCACCTGGCCCTGGGTCAGCTGCAGCACTTGAGTCCATCAGTGCTGCCTTTCTCTCTCTGACGAAGGGAAGTCACCCACAGGGTGACTGAATCCTGATATTTATCCCTGAAACACCATGTTTGTCCCTGGATCCCTGCTGGAGACAGACACCACCCTGCACAGTGCTGGGCTGCATGGGATACCCCTTGGGAAGCATCCTGCTGGTGAAATAATCTGTGTTTCAGGTTGTCTCAGCCACCCCAGCTCCCAAACATCATCCACTTCCAGCCCCTCACATCCCTTCTGTGCCACAGGAACAGGCTCAGGTGGGGTCTGGGCATGGGCTCTGCAGGCTCTGCAAACTGGGGGGAAATCCAGCACGTCTGAGAGGAACCAGTTTGTAGTTTGACCTCATAAAAGCACAGATACAGTGTTGGGAATCACAACAATTCCCTACTCTCATTCCCAAACTTCATTCCCCCTCCCTGCATTCAGCAGAGGATGGTGCAGGACTTTCAGGGCAGGACTTCAGGGCAGGCTGATGCCAGCACCTAAACCCCTCTGATTCAAGCTGGACCTGAAGCTGGTGGGGGAGAGAGGCACTTTGGAGGCTGTGGAGGGGCAGGTGTGGGTGTGGTGGCTCTGGGGACAGATGTCCATGCAGGACAGGCCATCCCAGGAGTGTTCCTGCTCCCTGCCCCTAACTGCAGCCAGCCCCTCACACCCCCTGCATCCAGCACCTCACCTGGCCCTTGCCCTCTTCTTTCCATTTTTATTTAGTTTTGTTTGAGGTTTTGGGGTTCTTTTCCTTCTAAGCCCCTGCCTGAGCTGAGTTTAACTCCTGGGCACAGAGCCGCTCTAGGGTCTATCACCCCTTCAGTGCACACCAGGGCTCTGTCCATGCTCTGCCAGCTCCCACGTCCCCTGTGTCCCCTCCAGCCCTGTCCAGNAATGATTGCAGAAAGCCGCATGCATAATAAATCCCGTTATTGCTCTTGTTATTAAAATAGGTTGTTAGGGATGTGGACTTGGAGGCCTTTTTGTCTGATGACAGCAGTTCTTCTTAGCTCGGTGCTTATGGCTTATTGACTAAGGCTGCCAGGTTCAAAAAAAAAAAAAAAAAAAAAAAAAAAAAAAACAAAAA
>VXBR01002707.1:830934-954342 GCA_013400215.1 Cisticola juncidis
AAAAAAAAAGAATAAGAAACGAAAATCAAAAAGAGAAGGAGCTGCAGCTGCTGTTTAATAGTGAGAAAGTTGGGATGATTTGAGGCGGTTCTTTTAATCATGTCCATGGGCCCTGCTTGAAAGACAGTGAATCTCCAGCAGCTCCCAGGCTGTACTGAGGGCCCACTGAGAGTGTCTGTGGTGAGCTCTTTTCTGGAGCAATGATTAATTAATATTTCCTTAACATGATTTATTTGAATGATTAATTAATAGCCTGTAACAGTCAGGACTGCAAACCCTCACCATGGTGGGCAACCAGCAAGAACCAGAGCCTCTGATGAAGAATCTGGAGGGATGAATAAGCTGAAGGACTGCAAGGGAAAATGAGTAGGTCTGTTCTGCTTTTCAAAGTGAGGAGCTGACATGCAAAGCAGCAAAGTGACATGATCATGTGCACCCAAAATCTCAGGGCTCAAAATCTTAGTGTCTTAGGGCTACTAACTGAAGAAACTCCTGTAAGTTCCTCTGTGGTATATTGACCATCACCCTCTGTTTCCTCACCTTGCTCCAAGAAACCACACATTTATCCAGTGACCTGGAAGCTTTAGCAAACCAGAGTAGAGCTGCTTTAAAAAGAAATCTGGTTAAAGCAGCCAAACTCCTATGAAAATAGATTCTTAAAACAATAAAAGGTTTTCAACCAGGTTTGATAAAGGAAAGTACACTGCCCAGTTATTAAATGGAAACATTTTCTGGTCACCACATGAAAATATGCTTCATAAATCACTGCTGCCCTGTGAAACAAAAATCTAATCATAGATGGGGCCGTGCACTTAGCCAGTTTCTTATGCATGGCAGCTGTGAAGCAGGGTGTGTTCCTGCCCAGGGAAACCAAACAGGTCCCATCCACAGGAGCCTGTGCAGGACTGGCAGAGGTCTCACAAGGAAACCTCTTGCTGGAGGCACAGGGGAGTGCACACACTGCACAGGGACATTCCCCAGGCACCTCCAGAGCACTCCTGGGGAACACAGGGCACTGCTCTGAGACCTGGAAAACTCTTGGCTGTGCCCTCTGCAGCAGCCACTGGCATGGGGTGCACAGAGGGGACATGTCCAGCAGCCTCCCTGACAGGCTGGTGCCCTGCTGCACTGTCAGTACTGACCCTGACATCTCCCCTTTAATGTGCATATGGATGGTGTCATGCAATGTTTGACAACTAATTCTTGTTTTATCATCAGAGATATGTGCATGGTTTAAATAATTTTTTCATGCCCAGGGTCAGGATAGCTTTTACACAGTAGCACCCCCAAGGAGAAACCTCTGGAGGTTTTGCTGTCAGAACTGGTACACCATGGCACCCCAGGCCTTGCTCCCAGTTTCAAGCACTGGGAGACATCCACTGAACCAGTGAGCTCAGCCTCTGCAGCAATAACTCCCCAGGCAGCACAGGGAGCAGGCTCAGCACAGGATGGGCACCAGCTCATGGGTCAGATTTATCCTGGGAACAACCAGGTCAGGTCCTTTGGCTCTGAGACATGGAACCACACTGCAGGCTCAGGGGAGTGGGGATGTACCTGCTCATTTCTGGTGCCAATGGGCAAAGATTTTGGTGGGGACTTCAGTGGAGCTGGGACTTGGCCTGTGCTTTTCAAGAACCAGGTCACCATTCAAGTTATGCTAAAAACAGGTGCTATAAACTAATAATATATCTAAATATAACAACACAGAAGGGGAAAAAAAGCTAAATCTAGGAAACAACAGAAGAGAAATATGGTCACTCAGAAGCTGTCAAGACTAGCTAAATTCAAAGACTCCTGTAGAAAATATGGAGTCCATTAGAGAAAATACAGACCCAGTTGCATATTTAACAGGTTGAGAGCCCCAATTTGCAATTCTAGATCAATTAATTTAAGGTATCCATTTGAGTGTGGAAGCTGGCAGTAGATGTGAGTAAATGAAGTTGGACATTAATACTTGAAATGCCCAAATTGAAAACAACATGCTTGGCTTCAGTGAGGAGAAAGAAAATCATGCAGAGTTTCCTCGCCCATGTTCCATTTTAGGTGGATTTTAAGGAATGCAATTCATGCCCCAGCAATACAGAAGCAATTACAGAAATGGAAAATGACCAAGTCATTCTCAGGTATTCATAGAAAATTGGCATCTCCTGAATATTGAATTGTACTGGGTTCCAGCTTTCTATAAATACAGAGGATCAATAATTATCAGGGAAATGCTTTGCTAACGTCTCAAAGCTGGCAGGACTGAAATAAGAAATGCCATTTACGTGCTGCTGCCTGAAAGAGAGAAATAGTCCTTCCCGTTCCCTTGATGAATACTCCACTTGGCCTCGTGATGAGGAATAATTATGGGCTGCTCCATTTGCACACTCAGGAGAGGAGAGAATGAACAAATGTTGGCTACAGCTGACTCGTTCTGCGTGATGAACATTGCAGAGTTCCCAGCCTTTGGGGCACACACCTTCATGGGGAGATGTGTGCTAGGAGCAGCTGCTCCTGGAGAGCCACTGAATAACAGAAATGCTCATTGTAACCAGCCAAAGGTCTTGGGGCACTTCTCAAAGCAGATAACATCACCACCCTTATTATATAGGGAAAGGACTCACTGAAGTTTTAGGAGCAGGGTAGGTTGTGAATCAGTGTTGGTGCCTCTGCACTCTGAGCTCCAGACTCCTGCCTTTCTTTGCTTCTTTTCTGCACCTTTTCCTCCTGGGAATACTGCAAAGGCAGCTGTGCAGTCCAAGTGCCCTCTTCCCAAACTCCAGCATCTTAGAGTTTTCTTCACAGCAGCAGACTTTAGAGTTTGGGAGAGTAAAGGCAGAAGGGAATAAATAAGATAGAAAACATATCATCATCATTACAAACATAAAAAGCTACAAATCTGTCACACTGCAGAAACTCTCACTTCATTGTTACTGTGATTTATTGGGGAGCTAATTTTAAACAAGTTTTCTTTTCCAAAACCACAACACAAAAACAAACTGAATAAGCAAGCCAGAGGACAGAAGCTAGTCGCTACCGGACAATTTAAGCAATAATCTCATTTGCTTTGTAGTATAAAAAGCAATAAAGGGCTGTTTACTGAGTGAATAAACACTGAATGAATCACAAAAAGCTCTTTACTGCGATTATACTCCAAGGCAGAGGAGATTATTGTTATTACACAAGAAGGCACAATGTGAAAATTTAACTCAATGCGCCAGATTTTCAGACCGTTTCAGCGGTACAATTGTGTTCCGGGAGTACATTGTGTCTAATCTTAGCAGGCTGTTTTGACAATTCTGCATGCAAATCAGGTGGTGGGGTACAAATGCATTTAATTAACTATTTACAGCTAATTTATGCAAGCCTGGTGGCTGGACACGTGTTTTGCACAAGCAATGGCATGTGAACTGGTTGGAGAATCCGTTGCCCTGTGTGATACATTCAGCCCTGCACAGCATCCACGGAATTCTGCAGTGAGGAGCCTCCTACACCTTCAGCCTCAAGGTGCATGATGCATCCTCCTCATGGGGCCAACCTGCACAGCTCCCACGTAAAACTAGTTTGAAGGAGGTGGACAAGGGGTGTATAAGTTGTAAGAACTACAGTGATGCATAGGATGTCTTTCTCTTCTTTTCCCATCATGTGTTTTTAATGTATTTTCTTTTTTTTTTCCTAGTCAGTAGTTTTGTCTTGCAGTCCGGATAATTTGGCTGTGGTGAGAAAAGTAAATTTAATCTGTGTAGATTTTTTCCCCTTAATTTTCCCTACTACATTCTCCTCCTACTGATCAGATCAGTAAAAATGGAAAGAACTCTGAAGGTCTGACCTCTGTCAGGGACAAACCCTGGTGCAGAGAGGTGGGCAGTGCTCAGTGCTGAAGGAGCCACCAGCCTTTGATCATGTGTGTGCCAGGAGTGTGCTCACACCACAGCCCTGCCTTGGGCACAGGGACATGGCTCAGCCTCTTAAAGTGTCTGGGGCACTAATCCCCTCTCAGCAGATACAATGGACATCATCTCCTTCAAATAATTACCTTTGTGAAGGGGTTTGCTAATCCTGCATTGAGGCCCTTTGTGTCCTCATCCTACACAAGGATTTGGTGAGATGTGATCTTACCCTGCTGCCTTTTCTTCCAGTGAAACCTGCAGCCTTGGCAAAGGCATTGCCATCTGCTCTGGGAAATGGCAGGAGAAGATGCTCCAGTTACTGAAGATACTCTCAGTTAGAGAAGTTTTTCCTGCTGGGACTGTTCCAGATTGAAATGTTGTATAGCTCATGCACAGAGCTGGATTATTACCCCTTGATCTCCAGCTGGTTGTTGCTGAGTGAGAGAAGTGAGTTAAGCCCTGATGATCTGACAACTTAAAGGTTTCTTCTCCTTTCACATGTAGTGGGGAAGCTGCTGGGAATCATCTCCAGTGTGGCTTGGCTGGCATGAGGACCAGTTAGGTACATATTTGATTTGGCCTTTTTTTTCCTCTTGGTTTCCATGTTTAAGGTGCTCTGGTGTTTATGACTGACTGTAACCACTTATGGGCATGGAAGAAAACCCAAATTATTCAAGGGCCTTTCTGTTCTGTATTCATTAAAATAAAAGAGAAAAGGCCCATAGCAAAAATAATGCAGTTTGTTAGAGAGGGGACATAGTTAAAACAGCAGGCTGGAACTCCCTTGCAAAATATGCTTAAAAAGGTCATTATGGATTTTTTGTTTGTTTTTAAATTGCTCTTGGTTTTTGTTTCCCCCTCCTCCCTACTTCCCATTTGGAATGCTTCAGCCACACAAGGAGGGAGTAGAAACAACATAATGTGATATTGGCAATCCGTCTCATTAGACAATAATAATCAAATCCAACTACTTGGATGAAGCAAAAAGCTTCAAAAAAAGACTTTTTTTCCAGAATTTTCGGTGTGCTCTGTATATTTGGTCTGATTTTTGAGCTATCCCAGAAGAAAGGAATGAGCTAAACTCACAAGAGCAATTTGGAGCAAATAGTTCAGATTTGCTCTGTTGTTTGTCCAGTTTAGGGGGAGATTAAGGAGATCCCAGTAATTGGGTTTTATTTATTTTTAATGAAACTTAAACAGCCTCTTATGACACCCTTTGTGAAGCTCACATTGAAGTGTACTAACAGCACAGGGAACAGGCACTGCAGAAACAGCCTGAGTGCTGATATTTGAAAATATTGCCTTTTGGGTCTATTTTAAGCCAAACCTCCCATGTGGAAAAGAGGCATCAATCGGGACCTCTCAGGTAAGGGGGAGGAGTGTAGGAGGTTTTGTCATCAGCATTTCCTCACCTCACCCATCTTATTACCAGTATAAGGAAAAAACAGGGGCTGTAACTGCCAGCAAGAGCAAATGATGGTTAAAGTAAAATAACAAAAGGAAAAAGAAAATATAGAATATTATGGAAAGTGTACATGGAAAAATAACACCACAGACCTTAAAAATATCAATTGCCTGAGCTCAAAGAAATGGATTTATTTTTTAAATTGTTAAATAAACATGGGACAGGAATGGAGGGGGCTGTCATGGATGAGAATAGAAAGTATTTTGTTGCTGATAGTTTTAGATCTCCTTTGAAGGTTTATTTTTGAAGGCCAAAGCTTTCAAGCTCCTGAATTCAATTCCTTTGGGCTGCTGGCCTCTGTAAACACTTTCAGGGACTACCAGTCAGAGAGAGGAGCTCTGGTCCTGGAGAACAAAGCCTGCATGTTCAAGACACGATTTCTGTGAGTAAGATGTGGTTTTGGCTGTTCTGTTGAAACCACTTACACCTGGTTTACTTCAGCAGTGCTGGGCAGGATATGGTAAAAGGGCTGGAGTGTTAGGACCAAGCACACCAGATCCTGCTGCACACACATTCCCTGTCACAGGGAAACTCCCAGCTACAGCCCTGTAACAGCCCTGTCCCCTTTTTCATTCCCTTGACCACAATTCAGCAGTCTAAACAAAACATTATTTTTGAAGTATATCTATTTTTCTTCCTCCCCCTCTGATTCCCATTACCCTTTTGACCATGTCCAACTCAGCATTAATTCTCCTTAGCAGCAGGGCTCCTGTGTTGGGAGCATTTGCTATGTTGGATAACTCCTGGAATATTTTTTCCATTCAGACCAAGAGCTCTCTTCTGACAAAAGGGATGAACACTGGGCACCCTGTTTTCCAGTGGTGATGGAAAGGTGTGACAACCCTTCTGGGAAGTTCATCACAAACAGGGCCTTGCTTGTTTGTGCTCCCCCCAGGACATATGGGCATGGATAAAGGTGATGAACAGGGGAGGAAGGATTTGCATTTTTGGATAAAACCTTGTCAGGTTAAGCAGGGGACAAGCTAACATTCCCAATAGATCTGTCTAAGGTTTCATGCTAGTACCTCCTGAGACAGGACTCCAGGAATATCAGGCTTACAAATCCTCAAGCTGTTCAATAAATCTCCTTTAACAGGTACAAACCAGTCTGGTTTTAAGACATAAGAAGTAAGACCTCCACACCTGACTTAAGTTTTCTTCCAGATCAAGAAATCTGATAAGCCATGGAGAACAGATTTAAAAATCCATTAAAAGATCAACACCCTTGTCAGAGCCAGTGCAGCAGCACCACCTTCACTCTGCCTCTTCCCACCTCTTCCCCAGAGCAGCAGAGAAGCTGCTTCACCTCCCAAAGTGTTGTGACCCAAACTATCAGAACTACACAGGGACAGCAAGAACTCCTTGAGGAGTGACTGTGGGGTAAGACAGGAGACCTGACCTGCAGGACAGTGATGGTTCTCCTGCCAAAATGAGCAGCACTGGGGTGCAGACCTGTCCATGGAGCTTCAAACCTCCAAGAAAAAACAGCAACAGCTGGCACTGAAGCTGCCCAAGCTTATTCTGTGGTGCTTCCTACTAGCAGAACATGAGTATGCATGCACCTGTGCATTTCAAGGTGTTTGTCTTAAGAGTTTTTAAATCTCTTTCTGTGGCACCAACTTCTCCGTTATCTTGAATTCTGATTAATCTCAGGCAGCTGAAACCTGTTGAAGTTATATTTAAATGGAGAAGGAGATGAGCTGAAATAGTGTCAGTATTTCCTGCTCTTCACTTTTTCTGGCTTTTCCATCCATTCAGTGCACACCAGGCCCCCCAGGTGAGGATTGTGTAACACCTGACATTTCCCTTTTGGTCTGTAGATGTTACACTAATAAAAGCCATACCTGACTGTGTTTAAATGCTGACATCTGAAGCTCACTTGTTGAGAATTTTATAAGGAGAAAAGAAAAAAAAAAAGATCACTTTATACATAATTTTACATGTCACAGCTTTGGTTTTCATTCCCAAATATAATCTCTTTTCCTCAATTAGTCAGACTTCCATTGCATGAAATGACCATCATCTTGGGAATGTTGCAATTGTCTTTTGCAAGATCAAAACCAGGTATAGGACTAAAAAAATACCCCAAAGCCCAAACACCTGATGGGGAATGCTGCAACTAGAGCTTAGTTTAACTTCAGAGGTGGTGAAGAGCTTAGTTTAACTGCAGAGGTGGTGGGAGTGGACTGGCTTGGAACAGACTGTGCTCCTTAGCACACTGTTATTGCAGAAAAATATTTAGGCCCCGCTTCATGATTTAAATAGTAAAATCCTTACATCTCTAGAGCTTTATCACAAGTGATTTCAAAGGCTTGAAACTCTTCTGCTCCATCCTGAACAGCAGCCAGCCCTGGGGTGAAGCAGCAGGGCTATTTAAAAGTGATTTACAACATGAGGTTAAGAGGAGCATTCGATGCAAATGAACTCCCTGGATGATTTCTGATGGCTAACATGCTATTAGCCTTCTTTAGATCAAGCCAACATCTTAGGCTTCTGTGAAAACCACCATGATTTTCTTAATAAAAGACAAATATAAAAGCTCAAAGGGCTTATCCAGGTGGAGCTGGGAGAGAGGAATTGAATTTTGTTCATGAGGTGCTCTCCAGGTGAAATCTCACTTACAAAAGACAGCAGTTTAAAAAAAAATAACCTGTCTGGGTGGAACCTGGCAGAAGTGCCTAGACAGGGGACTTTCCCTGCTGCCCTGCACTAACTTGTTCTATTAATCCCTCTAATTTCATGTATTCATTTTTACACAGCTGAGCTTGTTCCCTGCATGCCAGTACAAATCATGGTTTGCTCCCTCTCCTCTCAGTGTGCTCCTGTCTCTGACAGGGCCTGGCTGCTGCTGCAGTAACTCAGGAGCTCTGGCAGCTGAGCCACGGGGATGCAAATCTCCTCTTGTCCCCTTGGGGTGCCATCCATGCTTTATTAAGAGTTTGCATCCCTCTTTATCCACTGAAGTGATGGACTAACTGCATTTTTCTTCCTCTCTAGTGGTCTCAGAGGACAATAAATAAATAGATATTATCTAAAAATATCTAGTAAAGAATGGCTGAAGGAGAATCAACCCATAATTTATCTAGGTTTTCTTAAGAGTGAAATTTGTTTTAAAAAATGTGTGTTTCAAGTGTCATTTCCCCCTCATTTTCCTGAAGCTATGCCATAAAATACGTTAGTGACACATAACTGAGATTTTTTTGCACTGAGTATCCCAAACTGTCTCAAAATCCAGGGTATCCACACCAGATTTTGCAAATATAATCTCTAAACTGTTCAGCTGGGGTCCTGACTTGGATGTGATGTGTCCTCCCTTCTATGGGGGATTTTTGGAGCTGTGATTTAATTGAGGGCCAAGTTCTAACAAACAAACCCCTGATGTTTCCCTAAAGCTTCAAAGCCAACAGCTTAAGTCCACCCAAACCTTTAGGCTGGCAATGATCAGTTTGTGCTTCATCTGAAGTTAGTGGCAGTGAAATCCTCAGAGAAACTCCTCATTACATGCAAAGCAAAACACACACTTTGCCATTCTTCTGGAAATACAGAAGGACATTTTTCTGAAGGCCCAGCAGCACGCTGAGTGACTGGGGCACTCATGCTGCATTACAGCTGCATCTCCCACTGGTTTTCTCCAAAGCCCTCTCAGTGTTTTGAGGATAAAGGTCAGATGTTCCCCCTGAAAGAGCAGCTCCTCCATATTCTGTGTTTCCCCTGCCTAAACACAGGGCCCCATGCACTATATATGGCACATCTTACAAACCCCTCATCAAGGACAGAATTATTCATTTCCTCATGGGCTTTTCAATAGGCTCATCAGGACAGCATCCAAACGCTTCTCAAACACCCACGGATGTTTCCTCAGAGCAATCTGATGAGGATGGGGAAAGATGAGGTCCTGAAGGAGGAAAACTAGGACAAGTCACTGAGGTCCTGAGGGATGGAGACTAGGATAAGTCACTGGGAGTTTGATGTGTCCAAGGTGAGAAAGGAGACACATTGTGTTCAGAGCTGAGGTTACAGCTCCAACACCTCCAGGCAGGTGAGGCCCCAGCACCCCAGTGACACAGAGCACTGCAAACCTCATAAACCTGCATAAAACGAGCTCCAAGGCAGAGGCTGGTCCAGGAGTGCACCCCACAGCCTCCTCTGGAGAGCTGCTTCCCACCAGTGCTGTCCACAGCCTTGTTCACTCAGAGCTTTGTGACCTTGTCAAGGAGAGGAGCCTGGGCCCCATGGATTTGTCCTCTCAATTCTCTTGCTCATGCTCGTGGCTGCAGCCCCCTCACTGGGCACTGATGGGATGTGGCTCTGTCCACTCTGAACTTCCTAGGACTGGCTCTCTTTATTCTGGTGGAAGGTACTCTTTCCCAGACTTGACTTTAATTGTTCTTCATCCCCCAGTTCCCCTAAAAATGTTCCTGGGCCCATATTCCTGGGTCCATATTCCTTGAGAAGCTGCTATTTCTATAGAAGAGTCACTGTTTGAATTCACCCTGTTTGTCAGTCTCACCTTGCTTCACTCCCTCTCCATCCTTCAAGACTTATGAATGGATGACTTATGAATAAGAAAGGTTTATTTAGCAAGTTAAACTCTAAGATAACTTCAAACAGAAGGCTATGAATAAACAGAAGACAAAGAGCAGGCATTTAGCATTGCAGTTGGATCACTCTCTAATTGCCTTGCCTTTGTCTAGAACTCAGCAGGTCCTGCCCTGCACATCAGAGTGCACATGGCAATGTTTGGGAGATAAATGCAAATACTCCGTTTGAAACCTGGTGTTTCATGATCCCCTGCCACATGCCCACGGGGGTGAGGGCTGTCCCTTTTCCCCACATCATATTTTAAGCAAACACTTCCTTCCCATCTGCAATCTTCTGGCTTTGTAGATCTTGTTTTCAGCATCCCACCTCATAGACACCCAAAGTCACACACACTGTGTTTCACAGCCCAATTAAACTCCTTTAATTTTCTGCTGAATTTAATGAGTACAGTGACCACAGACTTGTTCTCCACACCACTCAGGGCTCCAGTGCTGTGCCCCATCAGGGACTCCTGTCCCAGCTTTCCCAGCTCCTAAGGAGGAGAGTTCAGTGCTTCTTCCACACCTGCAGGCTGCACATGCTGCACCTTCCAGCACTTTCCCCTGGGCTGGATTCTGGCACTTCACAGTCTCATGACCTTGTTCCTTCTGTAGATGGAGCCTGGAGCAGGAATATTTGCTTTCCACTTCCTCCAGAATCTCTTTTTGAGACTGCAACTGAACCCCCCCTACACCATCTCTTTTGTTTGTACATGAGCACACATCAGACACAACACCTTAGGATTCTTGATTAGCCTCTTCCTAATTACCTTTACCACAGCACCCATGCACCAGTAAAGTAGGAGCAACCATGGATGTAAATATACTACAGAAGGTTCAACTTTTACCCTTGTAGCTCTTATCTCAGTTTCTCCAGGCAGTATTCTCTTTGAAGAGTAAAATGCTCTCTTCTCAGTCTCACTTCTGGTACTCTTAGTTAAAATAGAGGAGTCTCACTTTTAATTAACAGTGGGTTCCTCCATCACCTTCCCATCTTCATAATAAGATGCAGAGCTTCAGTTCTGGACAGGTTTAATGCAACATCCCTAGAATGCCAAAAAGCCACAATTCTTTTGAAAAAAATCAGGAGAACCTGAGACATTAAAGAACAAGTCTGACAACAGTCTGATGGTGGAGCCAGTCCTGCCTTGACTCATGGGGAACTAGATGACATCCTAAAGCCTCTTCCACTCCATTGTATTATAAATTTTATTTTATCCAATTAAAGATGATCACAGAACATATTTTCCATTGGCATTTCCCAGCTTTTGAGCATTTGCAATCATAAGAATGTTCTTTTAAGGAGAGATTCCTGAGCAGATGGGCACCCTTAATGCAATAAAGAGAAGATAAAGTTGTTAGAACACTGTCCTACAACCACTCCATCTGTGACAGGTTTGTTTGAGATGCTGTCAAACACTGCTGGGAACAGGAGGAGAATCACTCAGCCTCTGGACACTGAGGAACCCCACAGGCAGCAGCTACACCCAGCTCCCCACACCGTGAGCCTCGGCAGTGAGGCAGTTAACAAAACATTTCTGTTCATGTGAAAATACAAAGCAGCTGCTTAGTTCTGCACTTGGCAGAAGACAGAGCCCCCTCTGCACTCCCTGTCTTCTGCCTCTCTTGGATCATTGCAGGCCTAACCAGCTGTTGCATTCCACATGCCAGTTACACCAGTTTGGGGAAGCAAGGGAAGGGAGAGCTGTATGTCTGTGCAAAAAGGAATGAGAATAATACAGCAATCGACCAGAAAGGACAATATTTATATAATAAACATTTTCAGGCACATAATGATCCCTTTGTTGTCAAAATTTGGGAATTGTGCACACGGAAAGTGCACCTAATCCACGGGCTCAGAGGTGGTTAATGTGCTCCCAGTGTGACTGTGCAGTGCAGATCTGCCCATCTGCACAGCCCTCCCTGTGCAAGTCCTCACAAAACAGGGGGAGAAATGCACAAACACGTCTGAAAATAAAGTTGTGTGTATGAAATGCCTCATTTTTTCTGTCTGTGAATATGCAGCTTGGGTGATTTTGTTTTCAAGTTTAAAAATAATGCTTTAAACTGAGCATTGAGGGTTTATTACAAAAAAGTTTGTGGTAATTCTGTGCTGGAGAGGCTGTTCAGGTATGAACTACAGTTTGGTCTTGAGATATGCTGGGCACAGTCACAGGTATCAGCTGCAGACTGAGATTCTGAGTCAGAGGCTGACTGATCCTTCAGATGGGACGTGAGCTTACTGAGCTCTGACTCAAATTTAGAGCACAAATCTCTGTGAGTCAAAACAGGCTTAGTGTGAAAACTTTCCTGATGCGCAGTCTCTAGGAGTCGATTTCTTATGTTTGATTTCTTGGATCTCCAGCTTGTAGCAATGTTTGCCAGGAGTGCAGGTCCTCAGTAGCCACCACATGGATTCCCAAGCTTTTTTTTTTTTTTTTTTTTTTTTTTAAATGCAAGATAAAAATCTTTAAAACAGGGGAAATACAGCCAAATGTAACACCAGTATTAAATGGCATCCAAGCAAACGGTACTTGAAAAAGGAAAAAAAGATTTTCTTACATTAAAGACTTCTTGAAATTTCTGAATCACTTCTTTCAACAGATTTTTGTTTCAGAAGGAATTATCTGAAACCTTTTCCTTTTGCCATAACAAATTTAAGTTATACATACCACAATGATATCATTAGGTCAAACAGAGACATCTAAAGATTCAGAGCACTGCTATTTCATAATTGGACTATTTCCTATCTAAAGAAAAACTATTCCATTTTCAAATTATAAAGTCACTTTCAAATGAAAAACACAGCTTTCTTTATGAAAATGTTGAAAAGTCATTGCTCAATTATTTCTTTCAAAATTCCTGAGTGTTCATAAAAGGCAGCCCTTCTCAGAGAATTGGGTAGATTTCACTGAAGTAGCAATCATGTATTAAACCAAAGTCCTTGAGCAACAGCAAAATGCTTTATTAAAATAATGAAAAAAACCTTTTCTTTCCTGTACAGCTCAGGAGGTGAGCTCAGGGAGCATAATGAGGTTTGGTGCATGATTGTCTGCTCTGGTTAATTTGTTATATCCTGTAATGCACAGAGGTTGGAAACTCGACTTGCCTTCCAAAGAGCTTTCCTAGCACCTTCCTTCCCCATCCAGCCCAGGACACAGAGCAGGAATATTCCTGCAGGATCTGGAGCTCTGCTGCTGCTGGCAGTGGCACTGACTGGGGCTCTGGAGCTGCTGCTGGGGGTGCCCCACTGGGGCAGGGTTAGAAAACTGCAGGGAGTGCTGGGTGCTGGGTGATGCTCACTCTTTTCAGGCTGTGGGATAATGGCTACAATAGGTCAGACATGTCCAAAAAGAACCATTTTCTCTTCATGATGGAGTGAAAGGTTACTGTTAGCTGGTGGTGTGTGGGATCTGTGTTAATGGAATCACTAACTGGGGTAGCAATGCAGTGACAGTGCCAGGTTGCTCATTAAGCACTTGTAAAGGAGATTTTGGGATTCAGGTCTGCCTGTGACTGCAGAGATTTGGGGTTCCCCCTAACAAATTGTGCCAGGGGAGATTTAGATTGGATATTCAGGTTGTCAAGCACTGGAAAAGGCTGCCCAAGACAGTAACCATCCCTGAAGGGTTTAAAAGATGTGTGTAAATGGCACTTGGGAACGTGGTTTAGTGGTGACTTGGCAGTGCTGGGGAAGTGTTGGACTTAATGATCTTAGAGTTCTCCAACCTAAATGATTCTACTGTTCTGTGAATGGCCCTGCACTCACCAGCAGCGGGGTCACTGCAGCAAGAGCTCTTCTGAAGGTTACCCCTCTGCACAGCTTTCCAATATCACCTTTTAAAGAAATTTTCTCATTTTTCAGAGCTACATTCAAGTTGTTAAACTTGGTTGTGTTTCCTGAAATAGAGGAAATAACCAAGAATCCCTGCTCAGTCAGGGCAGATCTGTTTGAAACCCTTGCTTTACAGTTTGCATGGGCACCAGGAGAGCACAGGATCCTTCACTGCTGTTTTACAGGGCTGGTTATTCTGTGTAAGTAACCTGCACTTCCACTGGGACTGGAACACAGCTCTCCTTTACCCAGGGCTAGTGGTTATTCCAGAATTTATTCCTCTTTGACAGTAGAAACCCCACCCTTTATTCTAAAAATTTGTTTCAAAGAACTGACATTTTCTAACCAAATGACTTTTAATGACAAAAGTCCTGAACAGCTGTAATTATACCCCATGGCTCAGTCTGAGGGATGACATTGTTATCCTCTGTGAAGCAGCCATCCCTCATCTCATCATGTGTCCCTGATCCCCAGGAGCCTGGAGGGAGGAACATTAGTGAGAAACACAGAAATTTGGGGGGCTCTGAGGTGAGTCCACGCTGCTTCTTTGGCTACCCTGGATAAATTAAACCCTACGCGACTCCTGCGGGAACAAAGCTGGGTGGAAAAATTTTGTGAACACAGTGGGAAAAGAGACAGACAAAGGATGTCCTCACCTCACCTGTCCAGCTCCAGCTGTGGGCAGGTGAACAACAGGCTCCTGCTGAAGGCAGCAGCTCCTGGGGCTCAGGCTCCAGGTGCTCCCCAAGATCAGGGAGGAGCGAGGGGCAGCGATTCCCCAACCCATCCTCCAGCTCTCCCACCAATTTTTAAAGCACATCACCAAGCTTTGGAGCTAACGTCCTAAGGAGGATAATTATTATTATTACATGCACATATACATCCATAAACCCCCCCAGATCCCCGTGAGGTTTCTTGGGATTGTCCCAGAAAGAAAAGGTTTTCATTGTGTGGGCTGTGACTGGGAACACACAGACCCACTGCCCCCGCTCTGGTGCTGATTACAAGGGGAGCAGAGCCCAGGGCAGAGGTTTCTGTAATTCCCTGGGTTTGGAGCCTCAGCAATTGAATTACCTGAGGAGGCTGCAGCGTCTCTGGGGTACAATCAGTCATGCAGAGTTTGGGTTAGGCCAGGGTGGGTAATATATACAGCTGGCAGCACTGTGCAGCCACCCAACTGGGGAAAGAGGGATTTCTCTTAATTAATGGTGTGATGTATGACACGTTAGCAGCACAAAGTCTGTAATAAACCCCAATCCCTCCTTTTGCAGCTCTCAAAAGATGAAAGCTCCCTGGGATACCTGCAGGAATGGGGCATTCAGAAATGCTGGCAGAGCAGTTTGTGGTGAGGGAGCTTTAATAGCTGCACATGGAGCTTTTGATTCCAGAGCCGATTTTAGGCAAAGCTGCCCCGCAGCAGAGGAAGCAATTTTCACTTCCAACCTTGCCCTAGGCTGCTACCCAGAGATGAAGATACCAGTGAAGACCACTGAAATCTCAATTTAATTAATTACAATTCCCAAAAGGACAAGTTGGGAGGTTTGGTTCAGAGGATGTTTACCTGAATCTGAGCTATTGGCTTTCCAAATTCCAGTTCCAGTTTGGCACAGGACTGAGACACGGGCTAGATGTAAAGCTCAGATTTGCCCAAAGGATGAGGATACTCAGATTTTCAAAATATATGTTTACATTTAGAATAAATTTGGCCTTTTCCCACACTAAAAGCTGTTTATTTAAACCTCTCATTTTGGTCATGTCTTTTCCATCTTCTATTTCTTAGACTGCTAGGTCAAAAAGTGAGTAAATAGGTCAAGTGTTTCATAGAAAATGGAATACAGAGGCAATGTGGCTAGGACTTGGACTCCAGAGCTCTAAATTAAGCATATTAGCAAAGACTGCTATGAATTACTATTTATTCTTATGCTCTTTGATGCTCTTTGCCTCCTTGAAGACCAGTTTTTGGTTTCAACCAAGAAAGGGTAGGAAATGGAAATGTCCCAGCTCTTGGCAACTGTGGACATCCCTCAGCTGAGATCCTGGAAGCACAAAAACCTCAGGAAGAGAGAGATGGGGACAATAAAAACAAAATGTGAAGAAAGAAATAAAGTCAGGGCCCACCAAATTCTGCAGAAAAACTGAGCATGACCCCTATGGCTCAGAGAAGGGACACAGACCCCAGGCTGCAGATGTGACAGGAAATTTCCAACTCACCTAATCACAAAAACAGTTTCAAAAAGTGTTTCAGGACTCCTCTGTAAGAAACTTACATTGTCTTGTATCACTACATTTAAAAAGAGATGAGAGATGTGTTTGACCTGAGAGCAGGACCGGGGTGCTGTGTGACAGCTCCAGATCCAGGAGATCTGTGCAGGGCAGCCTGAAAGGAGAGACCCCACAGAGCAAAGACAGGACCTTGGCCTCATCTGTGCATCACACACCACACACCAAACACACACCACAGTCCCTTTGTCTTTCTCCCATGGCTCTTCATAAAGGTGAGAAACAACCAAACTCTCCAACGAGTGAAATAGCATTCCCCAAAAAGGAAAGGGAAGAAGAAAGANTTTAGTGTGGCAAATAAAAGCCCAGCTAATTTTTAAATCAGCATGTAGCCAACTCAGCCACCCAGTAGATCTGTCCTTGGGCAATATTATTGAAGCTCACACAATCTATACTAAAGCGATCAGCTTCCCTCAGGCCTGCCAAGGGGATGCGTTAGGCGAGCCCAAAATATGACAGAAGGAAATTTATGTGCAACTTTTACACATAATATCTCATTATGACTCTCCCCAATCTTTCAATTTTAAAAATAAACGGCCTTTGTAATGATTTTACCAGGAGCACGTTGGAAAGGAGATTGAAAAAGAGAGAGGAAAGTGGCTTTGGCCACAGTTATTTCTTTTGCTCTTCTTCTCTCGGGTTTTTCTTTAATTTTCCTGAAGATGTTTCCACTCAATTTAGGAAGAAATGGAATTTCCCCCTCCCTGCCATCACTCTTTTTCTGTTTTGCCCACATTTTCAAAGAATGGAATGGCTGACATAATGAAGCCTATGTCAATAGCAAAGTCATTTTGACCAGTTGGTAACTAATGAAAGTTTCCACAGCGTGCGAGGCAGCTCACCCAGGGGACGAGGGCTGGGTCCCCTCCCAGGCCAGCAAACCAGCAAACTCTCATCCCCTGCCCAGCACACACAGCTGAGAGCTGGGCCCTGCAGCAGGGAGAAACCAGAGCCCAGCTGAGCCAGAGGCAGATGCTGCCCTGCCATGAAGAATATCCACTGTTGGACACTGGAGTGATTGCACAACCCTGTCAGCTGGTGCTGGCAGGATCGAGCCCAAAATGGGATGGAAAAAGGCTAGAATAAATAACTGTGCACAAATAAGAGGGGGGAAAGCCCCAGTGGTGATTGATCTGCCATACACAATTGCCAGAGCTGAGCTCCAGCACTCGGTTTGATAAAGAAAGGGCAATTCTGTTCCTTCTCCCCTGAGATGCCAGTCCTGGCATGGCTTTCTGCTGTTTCATTGTGGGCACCAGCAGGAATGATGCTGCTCATGCTCAGAGCACAGACCACAGCCTGAGGACCCAGGGGAGAACTTATACCTGAAGTGAGAATCAGTTATGAGCATTTTCGGGAACAACCTCCTCTGAGTGGGGGTAAGGAAAACAAACAAAGCCAAACTCGCAGAGCTTCTGCTGGTAGCACAGTGGGATGTTCCCAGAGTGGGAAGCAGAATCCCTGCCAATGTACACTGACTGGGGGAGAGAGAGTTCCCACTGTGGGCTGATGGGCAAGGGACCATTGTCAGGCACAGAGAACTGGAGCAAATGTAAAAATATCCCAGTCTGTGCAGAAAAAAGCTTTCACTGCTACACAGGATTGTGTTTCCTTTGCATCCCAAATATCTTCTGAGCAGACAACAGGCCTTATGTCTGTCTCCTCTCTTCCCCTCTCTGAAGGCCACGTGCTGGGACAGGGTCCTGTTTTTAACCATATTTTCTTCATTCATTCATACATGGCTGTTTAATTTCTCTATGACTGCACACTGCTTGGTTCTCATTTTGATGCACTTATGAGGCCAGCAAAAAAGCTGTTGGAACCAAAGATCTGTAAATATCTTCTGGAGGACTCATTATTCCCCTTATCAATCACACACCCCCCCAGTGTGTCCAGTACTGACAGCTCATCAATATCTGCCCTCCTGGAGTCTGTGGGTGATCCCTTCCCTCAGGTGGCTTTCAGCCACATCTTTGCTCTCAGGGATGAGCTATGAATTATTTGTGTAGTTCTGGACAAACCACAAGAAATATTGAGACTGGGTACTGAAGTAAATAAGAAGAATGTATATATATATATATTTGTAAATGGCCATGACAAAAAAAAAATCAGAAAACATAGTAGAAGAAAAGATATATATGTTGGCAAGAAGACTGTATTTTCATCATATTTGTGATGTATTAGTTCTACCTTTAATTAGGCAGGAAAATTTCACCTTGTTAACTTTCTTTAGGAGAGAAAAAGAAGTCAGAAGGCTGATTCTCAGTAGCTTATTCTATATTACCTAGTACAAAATAACTGGAGGTGAGGACTGAACCAAGATCTCTCCTGGGTGATTTTACAGACTAATGCAGCTCTTTTAACCATCCCACCACAGCCTGGAAAAAAAAAGTTAATTCATAAAAGGAATCTTCTAACAGAGGGATGAAACTGGACATGCTGAATTTAGAAATATCTCAAAGCAATTTACCAGTCAATGGTGGTTAAAAGTAGCATTGCTGCGATATTTGTTTTGTGAGGAAACAGCCACATGAACTTTGGTACCATTATTATTAGTGGCATAAAATGTCATCAGGTGAATCGAATTTAGGAGAGAGTGGCAGAAAATCGTAGTCCTGGAAGTTCCTGTGGGCATAATGCAGTCAATGAATTCTCTGGACTTCATTTTCCTCACTGTAAAACAGGTACAATCCATTAGGTTGGGGATGGATTCTTTGAATTTGGCATCTGCCATGGCCTCACAATGTGAGTGAAGAATGGAAGAACCATGGAATGGTTTGGGTTGGAAGGGACCTTAAAGATCTTTTCATTCCAACACCCCTGGCAGAGATGCCTTCACTAGACCAGGGTGCTCCAAGTTCCACCCAGCCTGGCCTTGAAACCTTCAGGGGTGGGGACCTCAGGCTCATTTTGGACACCCCTGACACAGGCTGTAAATAAAATACCTGGCAGTAAGAAACCTGAGCACTGAGCACTGAGGGGAATGCTGCAATTCCACTGCAGTAGAAATGTGGAATCGTGGAGGAGTTTAAGTTGGAGAGGACCTGTAGGATCAGTGAGTCCACGTGTTTGTGTTCTACCATAACTGCTCAGCTTGTACATCAAACAGCAAAACAATGAGATGTGACTGAGCTTCACACACCTGAACTTCCTCCACTTCACTGAATCCTTTATATGGAAAAATTTGTCTCTCAGTTTAAAAAGATTTAAAGTCAATTTGCCTCACCTCTTTCCTTGCTTGCCACATCTCCAGGTATTACCTGGCAGTGCTACTGCTCTCACTGAGCAATCCAAGGCTAAAACCCTTGAAGTGAAGGCACCTTTGTTCCACCACTGGATTCTTTGGAAGTACAAGGCATTGGACACATCCCAAACCCATTTTTCCATTTGTAGAATGAAGAGTCTTTTCTCCTGAGTTGTTATAGCTGGATCCACCACTGCAGAAGCTGGGTGTATCTTTGCCATATTTTTTACATGGGGTTTGAACACATATTTCTTTCCAAACACATTCATTTCCAAAAGAACAGACTGACTAGAAAGCTCAGAATTTAAGAATATTAAAAATGACAAGAGGCTGGGAATGAGGGGAGTAGAGCACTCTGCAGTCTGGTTATTTCAGCCTCATGTGCTCCTGTGGAGACCTCCTGTCCCAAATGTCACACTCTGCTCCCAGCAGGGTGACCACAGAGGAGAGGACCTGGCCTGACTTGGTCACAGCTACCTAAGGCAGCCAAGAACTGCAGTGACTGCCTGTGGTTTCAAATCCCAGAACCCATAAAGCACAAATACAGGTTTCAAATGCGAGGCTGTGACCTCTCCATTCACCAATAAAACATGCCCAAAGTCACAATAAACAAAACATTACAATTCAGGGTGGCAAGGCATAAACCCGTCATATGTGTTTTCTTTCTGGCCACTTAAGCAAATCTTAGCTTTTACCAAAAACTACCTTGGTGAACTGAG
The DNA here is from genome assembly GCA_013400215.1 of Cisticola juncidis. NCBI lineage: Eukaryota > Metazoa > Chordata > Aves > Passeriformes > Cisticolidae > Cisticola > Cisticola juncidis. The sequence goes on from VXBR01002707.1 coordinate 850,930, forward strand.
TTAGCAAAACAATCCTGATTACAACATAGCTTAGAAAAAATAAGTCAAATAAACTTAACCTAGAGTTTCTCATGGGATGTTTTATGTTCTTGCTGCTGCAGAGTGGAATATGGGCCAGGATAAACATGGCAGGGACACAAGTGTGATAATATAATGACACCTTTTATTAGCTCAAAGAAGAGAAAAGGAATAACAGAACTTCAGATAAATCAAAGGTCTTTTTTCTTCACTTTCAAGACGCAGAAAGGAAAAGCCACAGCTTGTATATTCCTGACAATGCTCATCCTGTCAGGAGCACGAGCCCACGCTGTTGGTTCTTGGTGTCTGGATAGCCAGAGAGGGAGGGGGAAGGGGAGAAAAAAAGTGGCTTTGTAGCAATTGAAGGAACTGACATCTGGTTGTACATGGATACAAATTTCCAGGTCATACTTAACAGCACGAATAATAAACTGCAAAGAGTTGCTGGCTGCTTGCAGGGTGACTCTGAGGTAACCTTGTTAAGCTGTTTTCCCTGGGCTACTGATGGAGCCTCAGCCGACCGCAGGCAGGGCAGGAGCAGAGGCAGAATTTTGGGGAATACCTTTGCAGGAGATAAAGATGGGCAGTTCTGTGTGTCTGGGGATCTTCACAGAGGGTAAAAGGTCAGAGCTGCTGGATGGAAAAGAACCCAAACCAAACAAACTCCAAAAAACCCAAATAAAACTAACAGTGCCCAAGAGGAGATGAACCCACTGATAAAAGAGATGCACTGGCAGTCTGGTATCTGCTGGCTATTAGCAGAGCTGGTGCAGTGGATTAATGATTTCTTTTCTGTGCTCTTACATCTCTTTCAGCCCCTGCCATCATTTATTATAGCATCCTTACTTTGCTGCTCAGATTGACAAAAGGGGAATAAACTTCACCCTGCAGGTGTTTCCAGGAGAAAATACCTTTTCCCCAGGAGCTGGATACTAGATTGAGTGAGTAGCAGCTATTTGTCCCAACAGTTCAAGGCCCTGTAGTAGCAGACAGTTTTTGCCTGGGTATTTCAGATATGCCCACCTATGTCCTAAACAATACTGGTCTCCTGTGAATATACATTTTTAAATGTAGGAAGTATTTTAGAGCAGTAGGCTAGAAAGTGTATTAAAGGATCTATCACGTTGATGTTAAAGGATTACATTTTGACATCTTTGGTGCAGACAGACCAAGAAGCTTAAAATGTATTTATCACACAAGAACCAGATTAAATCCATTTTACTCTTTCTAAGTAGATCTCAAACTTCTTTGGCAATAATGGCATTTATTTTTCAATTGACTAAAATAATAACAAAAAAAGGATAATAGGATTTAGGATGACTGGAAAGAAGAAGCAGTCTCTAAAGGAAATTTCAGAATACAGGCAAAGGAGATGGAAAGAGGGGCTTTCCTAACATGTTCCTTGTTAATACCCTCCTGCCTTCATGTACTGAGAAAGTACAAATAATTTACTTCCCTAAATGTCAGTATACAAATATAAAATAAGTCTATAGTTCTTATTTGTTACATATGTTTATGGCTGCAGAGATGCAAAAAGGGAAAGCAGGAGGAGCCCAATGCAGGGAGGAGGCAGCCAGAGAAAGGCTGAAGGAACAGGAGAGAAGTCACCAACTAATCAGCTCTACCAGGAGCCAAGGATGGGCTTAGCAAGGGTTTGAGAAAGGGTCAGAGAGAGGCCCCATGCAAGGATTGCAGTGGCTGATGGGGAAGCCACAGGCCTTGGTTTGGGCTGCAGCTCTGGCTTTTGACCCCCTGTCTCTGCTAAGAACCTTTCCATGGAATAAGACATTGCATCTTTCAATTTTTGCTCCAGTGGTGTAACTCTGAAACACAGAGACACAGTAAAAGAAGGAGAACAAAAATCTGTATTTATACCAGGACCAGTCTGTGCATTTTCCATAGAAGAAGGAACCTCTGGACAAAGTGGAAGGGCTGGGATATCCCCACGGGGCAGCCCTGGGAGTGTGACTGCACCACAACCCAGCAGCCCATGGCTCACCCGCCCTGCCGAGCCCCAGCGCTCCAGGAAAAGCCCTGATGGATTTTAAAAACGGCTGGGGAGAACAACTTCCATCTCCTCGGATTGCCTGGGAGCCTGGGCTGGAGCACAGCAGTTACCCCATTTCCAAGGGCTGCAGGGAGGATAATTTTGCTGATGCTGGGCGTGCCCTGGCTGATTGAGCCCAGAGATGGGGAGAGAGAGGCCACAGGGAGCTGCTCCCTGCAAGCCCTGGGCAGACAGACAGTGCTGGCCACCAGCTCACTGCCACCCAGCTGCCCCACTAGCTCTGTAAAACTAGGAGAGGGAACCAAATAACAAAAAAACTATGCCTTTATATCCCTTAAAATAGCTTTTCTGCATTTCTCCTGGTCTCCTGCCAACCAAGCTATTGTTTGCTGCAGTAGCAAGCTGAATAAAAATTAATCTCTTTAGGGTTATTTCTATGTGTTATACAGCTTTAGGTAATAATTATTCTCCCACTAAGGCTAACATGATTAAGATGTTCTCTTCTGTGGAAGAGAACAAACTGGCACATGGACATGTGGAGAATGCCAGGTTGCATTCTGATATCCAGTTAACATCTGGGCAATTTCATGGGACACAGTCCATAGGCTTTTTTGTATTTCTTTGCCACAGGAAACTTTGGAGGGTGAATGTTTTGGGAGGCAAGGCCTACAGAGTAGGCCAAGCAACATGATGTAAAAACATCAGCTTTACATAATTACACTGCACCTTTATGCAGGCCTAAATTGAAATACTACTCTTTGCAATAAGCATAATGAAAAAATAGGGAAACCCAATTTTTTTGCCAAATTTGGAAGGGCATGGGTGGTTTCTACTGCAGGAGATGCCAAATGGGTGGCTGCAGTTTATCTCTCTATACATGGCTGCTTAGACAACAGCTGACATTGGCCTTGATACAGGAAATGCAAAAGAAAGCGAAATGCATGAGTGATCTATAGCATTATTTATTGTAGCAGCTTTGGGTCATTCCACAGGTCACATATTTGCTTTATTGGATTAGCAGTGAACACATATGTGCATCACACACACAGAGAAAATTCATGTCTCTTTTGCTCTGACTTTTTGGCGAGGTGGCAAGAAAACACCATTTTTCCTTTACCATAGTGAAGCACTGACAGAAAGCTTTACCCCAGCACCTGCCAGACTCACTCAAATCTCAGTCCAGCTCTCCTTTAATCATGCATAGGTGTCCCCTTCTTGTCCCAACATGGTCCCCTTAACCTGAGCCTCTGCTTCAGCCTCCCCTCCAAGCCATTCATGCCTGTGGAGTGGGCAGTCACAATCCTGGTTTTGTGGAAATTGGACAAATCTCCCATTTCTGGAAGGAGTGGCTGCCCTAAATTTCCATCACTGGTGCAGCTCTTTAAGAGCTCAGTAGTTCTCCACCAAATTGAATCTTCCCTGACAGCTGGCAGCACATCAGAGACAATTCACAGGCATATTTTTTCCCCTTTCCTAACAGGAAATAGGGCTTGTGTTACATTTACAGTGACCTGGAGCTCCGGGGGCAGACTAATATCTCACCTAAACAAACAGACAGTATTTCTTCCCTGATACAGGCAGATGGGCTGAAAGGGAAAGCTGACTTGGCTCTGGCCTTCCCAGCTCCCAGCAGCAGTGTGGGAGGGACCCACAACGTGCAAACCTGTGAACACCAGCACAGGGATTCCCAACCAGCACAGGATGATGGATCAGAACGTTTGGAGCTGCAAGTCAGCCTTTACACTTAGTCTTTGTTTTTGTTTTTATGAAATTACCATTGTCTCAGCTCCTGTGGACCTCAGGGGGGTCCCTCTGAGGTGTGAACTGGGGGGTTCATGGCTCAACTCATGGCAAGGCAGAGAGGACCCAAACCCTCCTCTGCTAAACCTCTCCACATCCTTGCAGTCTGCAGCATTTCCCCAGGAGTTTCTCACTTGCCTTTGTGGGGACAGGGAGATAATTCTGGGCTTTATTTGTGGTGGATTTGAAAAAGCAAACTCCGAACTGTGTGAAACGACTCTGGGGGACAGTAACTTACAACAGATGTCACGATTGTTCAATGTCTGACTGATAGAGCTCTCAGAAATAATAAACACCTACATGTGCTTGCAACACAAATAGTATTCAGATAGTATTTTTCTTGGAATTCCCTGCCCTGATATGCTACGTGTCTGCTTTACCCTGAAGTAGCAGCCTGTTCATCCCTTGGAAAAATCAGAGAAACTACCCCAAACTTGATGGGGAAATGTCCTGATTGCAAAACTCCACACCATAAGTGCATCACACCAAGCATGCACATGAAAAGCAGAAGTGAAAAGAAGTTTCACACCCATTAACTCCAAATGCCAAAGGCAGCAGAAAATCCTGCATGTTTCAACGGCTCACCTATCCCAGAAATGGGATTCAGATCTCTGCTGCTCAAAACCCCACTCAGCTTAGCAGGAGCTGCTGTTCTGGAATAAACAGGCTTGGCTTCAGATCCTCAGCTTCTCCCAGTGTGCACAGATCAGGCCCCACAAGGTTCCCGTACCTTTAGGATAACAAGGAAAGCACAGCTTAGAGCTGAAGGCAACGTGTCTCCCGTATCTCAAAGAGTTTTTGCTTTTCAAAACACCATGGAGAACTAAAAACTGCACCTCCTCCCCTGCATGTCTGCTCCCTGTGGCAAAGAGGGAGTCACAGCAATGGAAGGGTTCCCTGACAGCTCAGGGTGAGCACCCATATGGGGGAGCCCCTCTGTGCAACTCCTTCCTGAGCCTTGGCCCATCCAACAGGATTCCTGTCTGAACCCAGTACAGGAAAAAATACCCTCCAGGCTGCTGAGAGCCAGACAAAGTCTGCCTTTCTAGACAAAACCAGAATGTGGCAGGAGGAGTGAAATCCAAAGTGGGATAAACGTCTGCAGCAGAAAATATTCTCTGAGGGAGCAGCAGAGAGGCAGTGTCAGGCAGGGGAGCGATGCTGCTGGAAGGACTGGGCTGGAAGGACTGGGCTGGAAGGACTGGCTTTGGGCTGTCGTGTTGGCTTTTCAGTGAAACCACAAGTGTGTTGATGTTAGGCACAGAGCTCTCTCTCCCTGCTTGTTTCCAGGAATCGGCCATGGGCAGCTCACAATTAGAAGAGCAGGGTGAGAGCTGTGGCTGGCCCATCTCCGCAGCCCTGAGGTTCTGGGTTCACTTTTCTTGCTAGAGAAAGAGCTGTTGACCTTGGGCTTTCTGTGTCACTCAAGGCCACGGCGTTGGACAGAGGTATTTCAGGATGACTGTGTCTGTTTACACCAACAACATAACTCCTACAGATCTCACCTTGTTAGGTGGACAAGCAATGTGCCAGCCAGCAGTCACTCCTACTTGTGTGGACACTCTCTAATCATTCCTTTCTCTACTTCTGCTAGGCCAGGGCTGAATTTGGGAAAGCAACTGAATTTTAACTCCCTGAATCTATTTTGGGGCCCCCAAAACCTCCTGCTGAAGCTCGGTGAAACCCTATGCCAGCCTCAAACGAGTGAGAATTTTCTGTGACTGCATCCTGTGGTTTCAGCTGGTTTTGCAATTAAGCTTGTGTCCTAGTTTCATTCTGAATCTCAGCTGATGCCATGCCCAGCTCAGATAAATCAGAACCTTAAAATGAAGCTCAAGGCTGTGTGAGCTCTTCTCTGAACTGTTGCCCCACACTTTTCTGTTGTTGTTGTTGTCATTCTCTTTTTCCTACCTCACTCCCAGTCAAGCCAAACTCTCCCCTGGTCACTCCTCTTTCCTTTATGGCACAAGGAGTCTCTCAGGGTGTTTGGAGGTGGCTACTGGGCCTTTCCTTGCAAATGCACATTAATCACTGGCTTTGCTTTCAACCCTCATGAATGGCTGAAAATGTAAATGCAAGCAGCTCTGTTCTCCATGGATGAGCATGTGCTGATGGGCTTTGAATACTGGGCCCAGTGTGCCCCAAAACCCATCTGGTGTGCACACATGGGTGAATCTGTGCAGCAGGAGAGCTCAGCAGATATGGCAGTGCTTGTGAGGCCTGAGAAGCACTTTCACAACTTGTTAATAGTCCAGAGCATGGAAAAGTAGGAAAGATAAACAAGCATTAAAATGAAGAAGAGTGGTCAAGTGGCTCAGATCTTGCAAAGGGCTTCATGTCCTTCCAGGAGTCTGAAGTTGAGAAGCTGAAATGTGGAGTTTAATCTGAAGCTGAAAAGTGGAGGTCAGGGGGAGGAGGCTGCTTGTATGTGCTGAAGGTTTGGAGATGCAGTCCTGTGCTTTTTGTTTTGCTACTGAACCTGCTCCTCCATCTGTGTAAACAAGGAGCAGAGCAAGTTAACATTACAGGGAAATACAGGAGGGGGAAAGAGGGCTGAGCAGGGTTTGGCTACACAGCAAAAACAAATTGATGGGATTTCAGCTTCAGCTCAGTTGTGTCTTCATTTTCCAATACAAATCATGAAAAAAGAACAAATGCCTAACAAAAGAGAGAAAAAGGAAAGACCTTTTGAGGTCTGTACCAGCCAGGACAGCCATACAACCTGTGAGAACTCAATTTGATTTTTATGTGGTGGGAAGTGTGCCTAGGACTCTGAACAATGCTGTGTTGTCTGGAATGTTACACAGGGTCCCAGCTAGATGGGGTCCTGAGTCGACACAGCTGGAGGGAGACCTCTGCAGGAGTCCCATGCAAATAAATAAATAAATATAATTCAGCACCATTCAGATATTTATAGAGGCTTTGTTATTAGGTACATTAAAATAATCCCCAACAGCCAATGAAGCTCTAAAGTGTGTTACCTTTGCGTAATTTGTGATCGTTTAAGTATTACCTCTGTACAAATGAATGTTTTGTCTGCCTTATCCTGATCTGCCTTGCCCTGTCCAATATTCTCCAGCATTTCCTTTGTTCCCTGTAACTTTTTTAGAGATTCTCTCCTATATTCTTTCAGGTTCATCTAATCTGCTGGATAAGACACTGAATTTGTTAATTTTGTTAAAAATCTCCTGCCAAAAAAAAAAAAAAAGCATTTGTTTAAAGCTTGTTATGTATTAATAAAAAGCTCTGCCTAAACTGGGTTATAATCAGAAATGCCACACAGAGAGTTAATAATGATTTTTTTAAATAAAATAATTTTTAAAAACTCAGATCATCAAACCCATGAAACGTGTGAGTATCTCAAGATGTGGCCGGATTGCAGAGAAAAGTTTCCCCACTGCAAGTCCTGCATGCAGATCCCTGTTGGATGTCACAGATCCATTCTGGCCTGTGCTTCCCAAAGTAAAAACTGGGTGTGAGTGAGTCAGGGAGAGCTCTGCTCCAGCAGCAGCTTCCACCAGGAGCTGCAGGGGCTGGGGCTCACATCTCACCCAGGGCCACTGCAGGAGCTGCAGGCTCCCACAATGGAGTCTGGCCAACTGGAATGAAAGTAAAATATCAATTTACAGTACTTTTTTTAACTGTATAAAGGAAATATTAATGATGGACAAATAGAAAATGAATGTAGGGACTAGAATAGAATGATTGAAAAAAGCTTAGGAGCTCTTACAAGCAGCTGGCATTGGCTCAGGCTGTGTATTCATTGAGATAACAGAAATCTTTTACAAAAAAATATAGAAATCAATCTGTGGAAAATCTGGTAAAGTTTCCTTTTCTTAGCTTTGAGTGTGCGCCCATAATATGGTTTAAATTTTTTAAGCTATCAGATAATAACAGATGCACAAAGCTTTCCCTGTGACCCTGTCCCTGTCACACACAGCCCCCAAATCAGATCCAAACTGGATAGTGTGGGCAGAACAATGGGGAGCAGACAGCATCTGCTGCTGCAAAACCAAACACAAAAGAAAGGAAGAAGAAAAATCACACTCCAAGTGCTTAAGTAACTGTCTCCTTCCCTCTTCCACCTTTTTTGTTTGTTTGTTTGTTTATTTTTGGTAACTTGATGGAAATGCAAATCTCAAAGCAGACCTTCAGGGTGGAGAGCCAGGGCAGGACAGGAGGAAGGAGAAAAATTTCCTCAGACCAGGTCTGCTGCCCTTTCACACATTTAATGTGCTGGGAGGAGCTGGGCAATGCTTCTCTGGGCAAGGCTGCACCCCCTAAAATAAAGAGGAACACTCAGCATCATCCATGAGCTTTGAGTCCACACTTAAGCAAGGTTCTTTACTATTCTATACTTATTATTCAATACCAACAGCACTTCTTATTTTTCTGTTTCAGAATTGTCAGGCAGTGAGTCACAGAGTGAAAAAAAAAAAGTATGTGATTTCTGTGATCCATCTTATACAGGCAGTAATAAAAAAGGTGTAAACAATGTATTATTGATGTTATTCCTGTTGGCATATTATTGAGAGCATTTAGGAATCCACTGGATTCCTCTATTACATCCCAGTACTACAACTTTGTAGAATATACATAAATTGTGAAAAAAGGCAAAAAGCAGATTCAATGAAAACACAAAGGCAGCTTCTGAAAAATCAGAAGACAAAATAAGATAAAATATTTCACACCACACAAATACATGAGATTTGTGCTGCCAGCCTAATTATATGAGGAACCAGCCCTGTGCTCTACCCTTTTTATCCCTCTTAGCTGTGTAAACTACTCAAAACTGGAGGGCACATGTCACTTACACTGACATGCAAATCATTACTGCTTTGTCTGCCAGGAAATTTGTGTAAACCAATGCTGAGTTCAGGTTCATTATATTGACATTTTTGCCAACAAGTAAATTGAAAGGTTACATTGTTGACATACCAGATGTTATGCAAACTGCTTTTCAAACCATGGTTTCCATACATCTCTATAAATAAATAAATTAGACACTTACAAATGGTGTGTGAATCAATATATGGTAAATCACCAATTTATATACACATAGCAAAAACTACTGTGTGTAAACCCCATATTTCACACAATGTCAAAACCTCCTTTTCCACCCAGTACTTTTCATTTCCCTGAAAATAGCTGTCATCTATGTAAATGTTTTCCCTCAAGACCAACTGTTCTTCATGGTAAGAACAGTACACGGAAACCTGGGTGCTTGAATTAGCACATGGTGTTATCAATGAGAGTTAAGGATCCAAGTGAGAGCTGGGTTACAACACAGCTTTAAGGTTTTGAGTTTATGTAGCTAAAAGAGTAGATTTGCATGTGCTAATTTCAGGAACAGTTTTTTTTGTTTTTTTTTTTTTTTTAATATGGATTTGCTCCAGTTTGGATTTAGCCTCGGGATATTTTGACCCCCTCCTTCTGCATTCTTTTCTCCCTTGACTCAAATAACAAAAATGAGCAAAATGCTGTTTGTCCAATGAGATACTAATTTGAGACTGTTCTCCCTTCTTGGTGATGCAAATCACCACTGACCTTGGAAATTCAGCCTCTATGAAGCACAACAAAATTACAAGGGTTGATATTGTGATTTTGAAATGATGCTTCACTCCCTCTGTTTCAGGACTAAAACTAAGAGGGGCTGCCCTCAGCTTAGCTTACAAAGGACTTCAGGTACCTCAGGCTCTACTACTGCAGCAGAAAAAATGGTGTTTGGTCCTTCTTTGGTTTCCCACTGCAATCATTATTCCTCTACAAGTCCCCTGCAGTGCCCACGATTTCTTGCCATGCCCAGTTTCCAATGCAGGAATTTATTGTGGTGTAAATCAGGGCAAAACAGATTGATATCCTAAATCTCCAGCTGCACAGAAATGAGATTTCTTGAAATGGTGGTGCTGCCTTCTGCCAGTTGCCTCTTCTCCTGATCAAAGAAATGTCATAACAGATCAGCTTTTGTGTAGGGCCTTATGTACATTGAACATACAGACACAAAATGGTCTTGATACACCCCAAAAACCTCCTCCAAGCTGGAAGAAGCCTCGATCAGTGCAGGCCCTTCTCAACCAGCTGTGACACAGGACTGTGTCTTTCCCACTTTATAATTCTTTGCTGAGTGCTCATACTGAAATTGTTTCATAACCACATGAATTTGGAGTTTTCATTTCGCCCTTGGAAGAAATGTAGAGCCTGGCACACTGACAAGTATAACAGTGTGTAAAAGCACAATTAACTTATGCTCCCACCCCATTTTTTTACATTTCGAAGGAAGCCCTGAGATTTCAGAGTGATTGTTTTCACTTCAGAGCCAGCAGCACACGCTCACCTCATCAGCAGCGCCGTGCAAAGCCGGCACGTTCGGCCACCGCCACGAGAGAGCTCACAGCACATCCTGCTCCTTCCCCCAGCAGCAGGCTCCCCACACCAGGGAAAGGGCAATTTAAAAGGCCAAGAACCAGTTAAAAATGGTGCTAACAGTCTCAGGCACTGTAATAACCCCTAGGTTTTCTCTTAGAGCAACCAACTTTTTAATTTCAAACTTGCTGACTGTATTGGATGCTAACTGTAGTGAATTTGTCTGTGCATAAACAAGCAGCCCCTTAGAGATTAAAGATCAAGCAAAGTGTTTCAGTGTGTTGGAGTCAGTTTATGCCCAAAGATGCTGAAGTTATCTGCTTGCCAAGTATTTTGAGATTCTGAATTCTCAGCTCACTTTGATGAAACACAGACAGCTCAAATGGAAATGGTTTCAGCCACTCCGTGCCAAGATGCCAACACTAAAAATGTTTATGAGCTTTGGTATTTACCTGCTTTCCAAAGACAGCTTGGAGAGCAGAGTAATTGTAAATGTTTGCAGAATGTGGCCCCTTCTCTCTGACAGTGACCTGCTGTGTGACTGAGACAGAGCAGAATGTGGAAGTGGAACTTACTGAGGCAAGAAACTTTTGAATTATTTCGAGTCTGTTGAATGAGAAAGGCTGAAGTTCCCTGTGCTGAACAGGGGTGCTGTATCAAACCATTGCTCTGAATTTGGTTCCCTGATGGCTTCATCTTGCTGCCACTTGCTTCCCCAAGGCCTCAATGACACCATGTAGAGCACCTCACTTGCATTTCTTCTTCTTCCTGAGTGTAGACTCCCAAAACTCTTTGCTGGTCTTACAATAGATCTTAGCAATTGGCTATTTTCCTTTTAGTCACCCTGGTATTGACCTATCTTTGGCAGCTACATGTGGTTATCTCAGCTAACACAGATCAGAGAAGCTTTCAGATTTAATCACCCTTAATAATCTCAAGTGAAAAAAAAAACCGAAACCAAACTTCCAGAGTTTATCTGTCTTAGATTCTCCTAGAGTTTGCTTTAGATATCCATCAGACTTTTCATTTTAAAACCACACTCAAGCTGACTGTCACCTCAAAACCCCTGTTCCTTGGATCAGGACTGGCAGGAGGCTCCAGCCAGGTCTCACATTTCCAGCAATATTTGCTAGTCCTGCACAGGCTCAGCCTTTACCAGAGATTCTGCCAGGCAACCATCTCAGGCCAGCCTGGCAACCTGCAGGCTCCTCCAGGCTCATGGTCTGGAGAGCCTGGCTGCTACAGGAGGAACAGGCAGCTGCAGCAATGCATAAAATTGCACCTAAAACAGAACAAAAACACCACAAGGCCGAGTCTCTGTGATCTCTCTTTCACAAGCCCGTGCCCAGATCTGTGCAGGGTTTTAAAACTCTGTTTAAATACATGGATAAATCAATTAAAGTACTCTGCCACTCCCAAAAGTTGCAAGGGTCACAAATTGGGAGCAATCCACACATATATTCATGGGAAAGGCAAAAGCAACTGGGTAGTTTCATATGGTGATGCTTTGCTCTGTGGATTCTGATTATTTTTTTAATTGATTGTTCATTTTTAATGGAGTTCTAATGAAACACCCTTGAGCTCTGCAGTGGTTTGCATCTATGGTTAGCAAGCCAAATACCAGTGTGTTTTGTTTCACAAGTAGCATTAGAGATAAGAGAGGGTAAGATCGTGCCCTGGTTTTACAAGGCTGTAAGAGGCACTTAGGGGCCATACAGTCTCCTGCTTGGCTGCCTAAAGCCTACTCTGGTCATTAAATAATGTGAAAGGCTTATAATAACAGCTGGTGAGTAATCTATTCCCTTTGTACAAATGTTTTACATTTGTCACTATAACCACTGCAAGGAGACAGCTCTGCTCTCCTGAAGGCTGAATCTTGCCCAGATTTTTTTTTATTTACTCAAAACCGCACTCTTACAAGTCACCACATGACAGATATTATCACATCATGATGAGAGCTTACAGTCTAGTAGGTATAATCAAAAGATTGTAGTCACAAGATCTTTATGATACCAAGGTAAGATAAAACATTAAGCAGGAAAAAAAGAGTGGGGAAGGTGTTAAAGAAACTCTTTCTTTAAACTACTTGATACCACGCTTTCCAAGAGAAGTTTTCCTCAATCTGCAAATGGAAAAGAACCCCTCAGTTTTGTGTGAAGTGAAAAAAAAATTTAAAAAATCCAGTAGAGCACTGGGAGTTGAGATCCACCACAGATGCACCACAGCTAAAATTCTCTGTTGTGCAAGTCACAACTGAGGTCTGTCAGACATTGACTCTCTGCTTTCCAGACACACAGGCTCGTTTTTTCCCATATTTCACGTTTTTAACAGCTTGCATATGAATTGCACATGAGAATCACACACACCAAACGTGCCTCTCTTGGTTCAGTGCCTCTTTGCTCTTATTAAAGAAATAATGCTGCATTCTTGGACATCCCAGGACATCTGTGGGTCAGCCTAGGTGAATGGCAAATTATTTCCCTGAATGACTTCTCCAGATGAGTTTGTGACTTACACAGTGAGGTGCAGCCCGACAGTGAGAGTGAACCTGGACTTGACCCTGATTTCCTGGAGAAGGACCAGCAGCCTCCTTGTTCTAAAGAAATGTTAATTGCTCACCTTCCACTCCGTGTGGTCATTTATATCTTTTCTACTGGCCTACTTCCAAGCAAAGGTCCAAGAATTAACCTTGCTTCCAACACTTTAACTGCACTTCTCAGGAATGCCAGCCACACACTGTCTCAGGTAATTCAGAGCATAAAAAATCCTTTTTTTCTTCAGATTTGCCTTTCTGACAGCACTATGGACATTTTGACATTATAACTCTGAAAAAGTTAAAAATTCCAAGTAATAGAGATGTTGATATTTTTCTTCTATTTGTACAGATCAGCTGAGGACCAAAGCTTACAGCCCTTGTCTAGAGTGAAGCTGTGTCCTGTCTTTGGTAGTGTCTTTGTATATTCAGGAAGGGAGAAGAGACAAGATTGATTTCTAGAGTTACTCAAAATGTTAAAGCAAAGTTTTCACCAAAATCTTATTTCTCATCAATGAAAATATTCCTCAGCTCTATGTAAGTTGCTGCAAATTCTAGATGTTCAAAATATATAACATTTAAATGTTTAGCTTTCAGCTTTTCAGAAGGAAATACCGACATTTTTCATTAACAGTAAAATATTGTGGTTTTTTTTTTTTTTTTAATTTCAAGCTTAAAATTATTAACAAAATCAATTAGATTAACAAAAATTAAGTTCAATTTCCCATTCAGCCTATTCCCATTCTCAAACTAACTTCAAGAAGGAATTGAGAGCTTTTCTGTTTACACACTTTTTAAACACAGATTTTTTTCAGCACACTCAGAAGTTCTTCACAAATATTTTGCTGCATGTTTTCAGAATTGTCAGAACACAGAACCAGCCATGGCTGCCCCAGTAAGTTCCATGGCTGTGAAGGGCACAGACTCACGTGGTGTCCAACAGCTGTATCCCATCTAATTCTCCTACTGCAGCTTGAGTTTCCTATTGGTTTGGCAACTCTGAAGGTCCAGAATATCCTGTGGATAACATTAGGCACGAGAACATAGGTAAAATTTAGCATGCCTGGAAGCAGCAGTGAATTCATGGACATTTTCCATCCCCTGCTGCTCTTCCAGGAATGGTGCCACTCTAGCCTACCTCTGTCTCCTACCTCTGTGCAAGACTCTGTTCCAATGGTCCATTTGTGCTCTGCAAATGCATAAATGCACCACAGAGGTGCCAAGGAATAAAGCAGGACTGGCATCAGGTGAAGGGAAGGAGAATCTTTGCAAGGGAAAAGAAGCCTGGGAGGGATGAGTCAACTCAGTTCTCAGAAAGTGAGTGCTGAGATGAGATGGGATGGGATGGGATGCTCTGGTGACAAAAGGAGATGTGACTCACAGGAGAGTCACACGAAGCACAAATGTGTTGCCCAATGCTCCCTGCTGTGTCAGGGATGGCAGAGTCCCCTCAGAGGTATCACCAGGAGGAACCTCTGCTGGATGTGTGTGGTCACCTCTTCCCTGAAATCCAGAGTCAGAGACTGAAAGAGGAACTAAGCAAGATTCTGAAAAATTTGTGCTTATTCATAAACCTTTCCTCATGTTGCACTCCTTGCATCAAGCTCAGATGTGGAGCTTTCTTTTGTGACTTGCACTCAGTATCTATTGTCATCATCTCCAAATCAGGAGCTCCTCTGCAATAAATCTCTGACTGTTGGAGCAATGAATGCCAAATCACGCCCTGTCCAAGAACCTTAATATCCAAATGTAGGACAAGAGAGAGACAGAGACAAACAAACAAGAAATAAAAGAGATCTGAAAGAGAACAACTGTGATAAGCAGGAGTCCCAGCACATCTTGTTCCCTGGCATTGCCAGCTCCCTTTGTAGGCATCATGGCAAGGGAAAACTTCATTCTCTTGGTCCAAAAAAACCCCTATATTTTGAATGTTTTGTTATAAATCTGGTTTGATCAGACATGGGATCTCTGGAATGAGAATAAACATAGGCTATCTTGCCAGACAAATAACTCATTGGGTTATCTTTGAGCTGTTTTTCCCAAACAGTTTTATAATCTGCACACACACATATTTAATTGTATGCTTTACATGAAATGGCATTCATGCTGTGCCTTAGCCTCATCATGAAAACACATTTTCTGGATGATTGAGACACTTTAACAAAAAAGATTTTATGACTTGTAGTGGACATGATCCTTTAGCAGTTTCTGGGCTTGTGAGGTTATGGGGATCAGGCCTGTGCTTCACCTCCTGTGTTAGGAAGCAAAGATCTTTCTTATATGAAAATAGGTTGAATTAATATGAAATTTCTTATATGATCTTTCTTATATGAACATAGGTTGAATTAAGGAAGTTGGCAAAGAACTAGACATGCCACCAAAAATTATTTCTAAGATAACTCAGCCCAGAGTAAAGTTGGTGGGAATGCTCCAAATAACATCAGCAGAGACAAACCCTAAGTGTAGCCCAGACAATTTTAAAAATTAGAAGTGTTGGCATGTTGTATTTGCACAGATTTTTAAATTCTTTGAGATATTGACATGCAAGGTCCAGTTGGAGTGAAGGCTCTGTCCCTACCTGGATCACTCCTAGAACTCAACGTGACTTGTTCTGTTCCCACACACAGGAAGCACCAATAGCCCAGCCACAGAGGAAGAGGTAAATTTAATCTATACAGTGGCTTTCTCATCCAAGTAAAGAGTGGAATTGCAGGGAAGGAAATGAGGCAAGCCTCAGCTCAGCTTGCTGGCAAGAGCATCTCAGGCTGTGTGGGGTAAAAGATGGGAAAGCAAAAAGGCCTCCTGAGGTTAAACAGCCACCAGCAAATTACTGGCCTCCCTCAAACTGGGAGGAGAGGGATTTGAAGGGATATGGAAAATCCTGCTCAAATTAGCAAAGGATGATGCAGTTTAGGTGTTACCTACTGCACTGGGCTAAACCTGTGGGCACAACATACAACCCCCTCAGGTACAGGGTGGCATTTCTGCTTCTGGGATTGTCCTGCTCAGGGCCAGGAGCTGGACATGGATGCTGCTGGTGGGTACCTTCCAGCTCAGGGCATTTTATGATTCTATGATTCACGATCACCTAGTGCAGACAAATCCAGACATCTCAGACTTTTTACCTTGGGTCTGCAGGTTGATACAGATCTGAGAACCTCCACCTGCCACTGCTGTGAGCAGAGGCTGTTTTCAAAAAGGACAAACCCACCATGGAGCCTCTTGCACCAAAACCATCATTGGAGATTTCAGTCTAATTCTCTATAACCTGTAGCTTAGGGCACTAAACAATTTTCCTCTACTTAGCTCATCCAAATCAGGCTCTGAACACCAGTGAATTGAAATGTTTATCATCAAATAATAAGAGTCTGGTGGCTGAAATAAGCTGCCAGTAGCATTGATGAGGCCTCAGTTAGGCAGAATTTAGCAGTGCTGTACCACCAGCATCGCCCAAAGCAGGATGCAAAAGGACTGTCTGACCACTGCTTCCCTGGGGACCTCCAGGGAAATGAGATGTATCTCATGAGCTTCTCAATCAGCAGAAACTGGAAGAAAAACAAATAAAACAGTTGGTGGTCTCACTGTGTTTCTTGTGGGCAGTCACCCATGTTGCAAAAGCTTTCCTTGTGATGGGCACTAATTGCTCTGCCCTGTGAGAGATCCCAGTCAAGAATCAGAAGTGAATCAGAGAATAAAGGTCAGGGTGACAAAAGCATTTAGGTGCCTTGCCCCAAATGAGGAGCCAATGAGAATGCTGGTCCCTGCATGGGAAAAAACACCTGGACTCACCTAATCCACATTTAATCAAATGTAGGTAATCAATAAGTTGCTGTTTTGGGTTTTTTCCATGAGGTAGGAGGAAAGGCACCCCCAAAATCAGATCAGAGCTTCTGTGGGACACACAGCTTCCCTGAAGGTGCTCATTTCAAATGTCAATAGAAAGAAAGATCAGGGCTAAAACCTCAGAAACCTGCCCAGTCTGAGGTGCCCTGAACCTTGGCCTGTGTATCTACATCACTCTGCAGAACAGCCTAATTGTAGGATCTCCCTCACCTCATCCTATTCCCTAAAATACAAAATGTCTACTTTTCATTGGTCTTCCTAGTGGTCCCTGTTGGAAAGCACGTCTCCACTGACCCGGATGGACCTTTCACCAAAATCTGAGGCTTTGAGCACCTTCAAGCAGAGCTTCCTCTTTTCTCTCCTTTTCTCTCCTCTGCCTGGTGTGTGAATGAGCCTTGGAGCTGTTGCTGGGTTGAGAGGAAGATGCTGAGTTCAGGATGTGAGATCTTTGTTTCTGGATCATGAGTGAATTATTGCAGTTAGGGGAAGGTGCCAGGCTGGGAGAGGGACACATCCTCTCTGCCATGAAACCCACGGAGAAGTGTGCAAGGCAGTGTGAAAAAGCAGTTCTGAAACTGCACAATTTCAGAGAAACCAGATGAAACAGGCAGGCAGTGACTCTCAACCCCAAATGTTAGTTCTCTAACCAGAAAACAGGTCACTGAGTGTTTCCCATGAACAGTATATTTGTGGCTGTACAAACTGTATAGGCACAGTTCCTACTCAGTACATATATATGTCTTTTTCAGTTAAAAATATGTTTTTATACATATCTAATCTTATTTTCAATTATTAACACATAGCTTTGTTTACAGAATTGAGATTTTTAGGAAAAAAAAAGTAGGAAATACAATTTCTTCATGTTTATAATCTGAGGCCCATATGTATCTAAGAACAGATCCTAGATATCCTTCTATTATAGAGATACCTTCAAAATCTTAATTTTAAGGAGTTTCCAATCAGAACCTTGATCTTGAGGGATCATGGGGAGCTGTCAGAAGGTTCTCATGAAAGACACTGTGAAATGATACATACCTGGTGGCAAGAAAGGGGTGTTTGGTGTGACCTGGACCAGCCCTTTAAGTCAGTCATTGCTGCAGCTTTTCCCCTCTGAGGTAGGGTCCTGGGTTTTATTCTTCTGTGTGTTCCCTGCAGGAATAATGTGGAGTGGCAAATCTTCAAGAAAGAAAGTTTACAGGTGGGCTACATTCTGGAGGGCTACAGAGGACACATTCTGGAGGGTACAAAGAAACAGAAAACAGAATCAGATGAAATATTAACAGCCAGATTGGATGTGACAAAGCTGATAATATGGAATTTTATTAAAATCGGTTTTATATTTCTAAGAAGGTATCTGGTTGGAATGATTTTCTTCATGTGTGATATTTCAGTGCTCAGAAATGCCAAGTGCTTTAAAAAGTCACCCATGGTGTTGTTTCAGTGGAAAATGTTGACATTTTTTCACTTGAACATCACTGATTCTTGGGGAATATTTTATTCCACAAACGCTTTCCAAGACACTGCCAACTCTACATACTGCTCTCCAAAGGAGAGTAGAAGGGGAAGGGTGACATTCTCAGCAGAGCAAACGGGGTTTAGGATAATGCTGAGTGGGAAGGTGAGTTTGTGCAGTAACTGCTCTCATCTGAAATGTAATGTCCAACCCTGTCTCCTTTCCAACTCCAGCTCAGAGCGAGCGTCAGATCCCAATGTAAACTTTCCCATCTGTGTTATTCTATGAACTGAAAGGGAAAGGGATTAGCATGTGTACTTGTCACATCTTTTGACCTGTTGCATACTGAGACCCAAGGTAATGTTAAAGCAAACAGCATTCTTCTCCCTCTGCCAGGATAAGCAGGGCACGGGGGTGGCGTTCTGTGAGAAGAAAAGAAAGCCAGACCACGTAAAACAAAGTATGCACCCTGTGCAAAAATAAATCTTGGACGTTGAAGATTTCTAAAGGGTATACCTTAAACAGGGTGAGAGAGGGAGAGAGAAAACATTTGAGAGGAAAGTTCCCTTCCCTGCCAAGCACCAGATGGAGGGCCTTCCCACAGAAATAGCTGCAGAAGACAGATCGCTGACAAAACCTCTGCCAAGGGAAGGGGGTCCCTCGGTGTGCTGGGAAAAGCTCAGTGGGCAAGAACAGAATTCAAACTCATTCTCCAGAGAAGCGGGGTTGGAGTGTGGCACTCTTCTCCTTAACAGTGTGGCCCACCCCAAAAAGGAGATGGGTTTGGGAAGGATTTTATGGTTTGGGGCTTCATTCCTTCCTTTCATACAGATCCTGCTTTTGCCCTCACTGTGAGTTTATAGTGCACACACACAGAAATGCCTAATGGCAACAATAATCTGCTTTGCCTCTCCCTTCCTCTGCATTTTATTTCCACCAGGCCTTTGCAGTGACTGGGACAAGATGAAGTGTTGGATGCTGACACTGATTGAGAATCCATTTGGGATAGAGGGTTTAATGAAGCTGGGCACCAAAAATCTCTTTTTCAAATGTTTCAGTTAACTTGGCACTAAATTATTCATAGAAGGAGAAATTGAGGGCTTTCTGCTCCTGCTTTTTTCCCTGGATGTTTCTGATTCCGTTGTAAAAGTCCATAGGAGCTCATGCACTTTGTGAAAGAGGAAAACCAACTCAGCATCTCCAGGACAAACCAGTCAGTTCAGCAGTGAGAACAAAGGCAATTAACTGTATTGCTGTCACAGAGAGCCAAGGGAATGGGACAGGATGACCTGGGTGCAGTGTCTTAGGAGAGAGGATCTTCCAAGCAGGCCTAGCAGGTACTCCCTGAGATTCTCAACATTTGAATGAGAGCCATTATATTCCTGCTATGGCCAAGGCTTGAGCATGTGATATCAACTGAGTAGAAAATTAATTCGAAATATTAGCCACAACTGAGGCCCAGTTCCACTTTTGGATGATTTTCTCTGCTTACACTGCAAGAACAACATCAACAAATTAAATTGAGTCCAGCAGTAGACTATCAAGATAGCAAAATACATGAGGAAAGGATGAGGGAGGTGAATTTGTTCAGCCTGAAATATCTAAAAGTTAAAGAAGGGACTTTAACTGGTGCCTGCTACTACTGATAGATGGCTACACAGGAGACTGAGTCCAACTTTTCTCAGATACAGTGAAAGGATGAAAGGCAATGATAACAAGTTGCAACAAGACAAGTTCCTACTTCATTAAAAAATAAATTGAAAGGAGGACAGTTAAATCCTAGAACAGGTTGCACAAAGAGATGGTAAAACACTGAACCTTGCAGATTTGTAAAACTTGACAGAACATGGCCCTGAGAAACCTTAGCTGCCTTTGAAGCTGGCCCCCTTTTAAGCAGGGGCAAGATGATCTACAAATGCCAGTTTCAATCTGAACTAGTCCATGATTCTGAGAGTACCAATTATAATTTCTGCATTGATATAGACAATCACCTTCTGAAATCCCCATCTCTTACCTCAACCCTGATGTCCTCCTCTAAAAGAAAACTTTTTCTTTCACTCCTGCTACAAACCAGAAAAGCTTTGCTGGAAATAGTCTGCACCACCTGACCTTTGTGCCTTCATGGCAGGGTTTTTAATTCTCTTTGAGCATCATCATCATCACCACCTATGACAAAGAGGTCTCCAGAAAACAGTGCAGGAATATTGGCAAAAAATTCCCTTGAAACGCAGCACATTTCTTTTCACTGTCAGAGCCATAGGGGTAGGAGTCTGTAGAGAAGACAGCTATGGGTGACTCTACTTCCCTGCAGTGACAGTAAGGGGTAGCAAAATAAATTTATCAGGGAGAGACAAAGAGGAATAACCTGATTTTCCCTTGATCATTCTAACAGGAAACATTTCCTCGTAATTTGCCAAATGTTAGGCAAAGCTGGGTTAAAGCTGCAGAGAAACTCAAGGGAGATGGAGCATGGAGTGTGGGGAGGAAAACTGAGCTTATCCTGTGTTTGGGGCTCCAGCTGAGGTCCCAGACTCTGCTCCTGGGATGCCTCACATGGCTGATGGTGCTTCCAGAGCAGCACCAGCC
This sequence comes from Cisticola juncidis, assembly GCA_013400215.1. Lineage (NCBI taxonomy): Eukaryota > Metazoa > Chordata > Aves > Passeriformes > Cisticolidae > Cisticola > Cisticola juncidis. The sequence continues at coordinate 871,534 of VXBR01002707.1, forward strand.
CCTCTCTGGACAGACTGAGCCACGGGCTGTGCCAGGATTTTATGATAAATTCAGCCCTCTCAGTGCTGGGATTGGAGATGTTCACAGGGTGCAATTTTTGTCTAAACGAAGAAGGGAGGCCATGGGCCTGGGTCATTGTTTTTCTTCAAGATAGAAAGAGATAAGAGCCCTCACACTTCACCTGAATTGGCCTTATTCCTTTTCGTGACTGGAACGATCTGGGCTGACAGTACAAGGCAGTGTTATCCCAAAATTCCTCATACAACAACATTACCCCCTCATTTTCTTCTCAGTTCCTGAATCATCTATATGGACTTGTCTTGGAGCAATGCATAAACTGCTCCTCCCACAGGCTAAGGCTCCACATGCTGTGCAAGCACAGGATGCAACCTTGGCACCATTTCCATGGTGCCATGCTTCCAGAAGAGATGTATATGGTGGCATTTGTGCAAATTTATGGCCTGATATCTCTAAAATGACATTTTCTAAGTTCATTGTTAATGCACTGCCTGACAGAATAATTCCAAACACAGTCTTGAAAATATCTGTGCAGAAGTTTGTGGGTTTACTCATCTCTGATACCAGATATTAAGAAGTCTAATTACCCAAAGTCAGATGTGAAGATGCCTGGGTTCTAGGTTTGACATTAACACAGACTGTTCTTTCGAATCAAATAATTCCCTTTTTTATAGCTGTGTCTAACCATGTACATGTAAATATGCATGTACATAAATACAGAAACACACACACATGTTTTAGTATAGCATATTCCAGATAAAGAGGAGCAGGGGAAGAACACATCAGGGCCCTGTTTCACATCATAAATTTCCAGTCTCCTGAAACAGACAGCCAATACTTGTTTTCTCTAGGATTATTCAATCTCTGTACCAAGTCAGTGGCTTTAAAAAGACCCCCAAATATTCAACAGCTCTTACTAGAACTGCTCAGCAGATTTCCATTCGAGAAAAAATGACTTGCCTAATGCATTTTGAGTCTTAATTAAATTATTCTAGATTGAAAAAAAAAAAAAAATGTGTGAAGGGAATATTGGTTCAAGTGTTTCTAGCCCATTTGTTGGTGTTGTGACACCAGAATGCCAATATTCCCACCCCAGGTGCTGAGGGATGCACACACCTGTGTGTACACACAGACAGGCACACATCCCCAAACCTGCCATGCTCTGAGTGCAAGAGACTCCTGATGATTTTCCCTTGTTCAGTAGCAAAAAAGTAAAAGGAAAACATGATATGGGACATTTTAATGCCTTAAGCATTTCTGTTTCCTTGTTTAAATAATGTTTCAGTTTCATAAATCAGAATTGTTCAATTTTTCCCACTTTTTCATTGTCTATTTAATTTAACCATAATTTATGGCTTCAAATTCTCACTTACAATTCTTATCATCTGCTTTATGTCATAGCTGGTGGGGGTACAGGATGGCGACATTTCTGATAAGAATATCTTCAGTTTTTTATTCTTCAGAACAGGTGAAAAAAAGATCACCAAAACATTTCTCAAAGTTGTTGCAAAGAGAGAGGGCTTTCTTTGCAGGGAGGAATTTAGATCAAGTCTCTAAAATAGTAAGTGATGGTGAATGGCACTGGTAGGATCACATGGCTTAGAAAAAGCAGGGTTTTACCTAAATTGTGATTTGCAAACTGCAAACCATCCACTGGCTTCAGTGGAGCTGGGATTTTACACTGAGTGTTCTGAAGGGCAATATATCCTCTGATTGCCTAAGTCAGAGCAGCATCTGGTTTGCTCTTGGTCTTCCCTAATTTCACTCATTTCCCCCAGCCTTTGGGTTCCTCTAAACCCAGTGCAGACCCTGTCCTGTCACCATCCTCCCTCCACTCAGTGCTGTCCACACTGTTGATATAAATGGTAAATAAAAAGCAACCGTACCAGTGAAAAATAATTTCAGATTTATCTGTCCACCTTAGGTGGATATGGGTATGAATAACACAAAATAAAAGTAGAGCTGATTCAGAATAAGTCTGAGTTTTGAGCCATGGTACATCATGGTCTAGAAGCAAATTGCTCTCACTTTGCTTATTCCTTCCCACTAACAAAGTCCATCTACACCAACACAAAGTCCACAGAGAAGTCTCTAAAAAGAAAAAAAGAAAAAAAGAAAATCAAGCTAAATCAACTCTCAAATTCCCATGTAAACTGAGTTTAAGAGTGGAAAATTTCTTTTACCTATTCTTTGGGTGGTACAAAAATCTAGAATTCCTATAGCCCTGCTTCCCTGGGCCAAGTCAAACAAGGATATTGTCCTTTTAATGTCTTAAAGGCTCTGTTTTCTTGTAATGCCAAATGCAATATTTTTTTGAAAACACTACACCAGAAGTTTCCCAGCTGAGAAAACAGGCTGGTGAAAAATGGTTTCAGAAAATGAAATAAACCATGCAAAAGCTGTTCAGGGTGTGTGTATGAAATGAACATCTGGATTTGGCTTGTTAAACTGCCTCTTTTTTTTACCTCTCCCCCCCTCCTTTTCTTTTTCTCACAGCTGTTCGAAAGAGTCCTAAGGGCAAAAAGACAGGTCAATGGACTGGGTTACACCTTTTTTTCTTTTCCTTTTTTTTCCCCCCGAACCTCTTTGCACCTACGCAAGGAATCCAGGCCACATGTGTGTTTAATAAGTAGGTACAAACACAAGAGAGAGAGAAAAAATATCTCAATTCCTGTTGGTTCTTAGGAGAGACACTGAAGGAAAAATAAACTCCGGATTTCAAATTTTCTCTCTCAAAAAAAGAAACCTTATGGTTCCAATAAAATAGTTCTTTAAAAACCCAATGGATTTTTTTTAAATCATGATCTTTGAATACACCTTTTTGTCTGTTCCTTTGGATAGGAATAACAATGGGTTAATCCCTTACCTGCTGGAGCAAGAGAAAATTATGAAATACCAATGGCCTGGGTTCACTGAACTGAGTCTTCTTACAGCATGAGATACATACATTTATATTGAGTGGGTTCTTATTTCATTTCAGGCTGCAACTTCCCCAGTCCAGAAATGAAAGAGAGAAAAAAGGAACTGAGAAGTGATCTGGAGCAAGATTTTCTGAGCAGCAGAGGACTCTCCTCTTCCTGCTGCCAGGATGTCCCTGACACTGCTCCAGCCATGGCCAGAGCATCTCCCAGCTGTGACAGGGCTGGAGGAAGCTCCCTCACCTGGCTCTTCAGACAAGGTCTGAGAGTTCTGTTAGGTCTGACCCTCACCTGGGGCCCAATGTCTTCACCACACATCTGAACCATCAGCCAGTGCTGCTGAGATACCTCCAGTCCACTGCCATGGCCTGCAGGTCATTCCCCATTCCTTTGGGACAGCCAGGAGTCACTGAGCCCTCCTGTAGACACCCATGGATGGAGACCATCCCTCCTGAGCAGGCACTGACAGCCAACCCACCCTCCTCATCTGGAGCTCCAGCTTCTGCCCAGCTATCAACAGTTTCTGTGCTCACATCCACACGTCCCAGAGTGATGGAATAATTGGAAAAGACCCATCAGGACCCTTGAGTCCAGCTCCTGACCCAGGAGACCCCAGGAATCCTACCCTGTGCCTGACAGCATTGCTCAAACACCTCCAGAACTCAGAAAGGCTGTGACCACTGCCCTGGGGAGCCTGTTCCAGTGCCCACCCTCTGCATGAAAATTTCTTTCATGATATCCAGCCTAAACCTTCCCTGACTCAGCTTTTCAGCTGAGACAGAAGTATTGCACTTGTGGGTTGATCTAAATAAATACCCACCTCCTGCTGCTCAGAGGTTTTGCACACACAAATGGAAGAGTGAAGAGTTTATGACCCTTGTAGCAAACCTGAACCATGAATATTTACTCCACTTCCTTTTACTGTTGCTCCTCTGAATTCTGCTTGGGGTTGCTTACAATACTGAAGTCCAGTAAGTACAAAAATAAGTCCCCAGATCTTTGAGTTTGTTTGAAGAATCTTTCTTTGGATAGAAAATTGATGCTGAAAATTAAATACCTGCTTAAAAACCCTTTGCAAAACACAAGTGCTGGTGCCAGGAAAGAAGCTGTATTGCTTAACATTAATGCTATGACTGAGACAAGGCAGTGATATTTCCTGGAAAAAGCCTTTGCACAGTAGCTTTCATGGAAAAGCCAGGGCTTGGCAATAGGGGCTGCATGTACAGAGCAGAGGAAACACACAGCAACAGTGCTGAGCTTTGGGAGGTCCTTCCACAGAGGAGAGGAGTGCCCTTTGAGGGTGTGATGACCCTGGATTTGAGGTACCTAAATACGACCAAAAAAAGTGAACAAACAAGCAGTACATAGAAAATGATCCCACTCCAACCCTGGCGCTGGCTTGTTTGGCAATCCCAGGTCTGATTGGGATCCATGACTAGAAGAGATATCTAAATCTGAAACAGAAGCCTACCAGGGGGACTTTTTACAAGGGGGAATGGCTTCAGAAAGGGAATAGGTTTAGACACAAGGAAGAAATCCATCCCTGTGAGGGTGGGCAGGCCCTGGCACAGGGTGCCCAGAGCAGCTGTGGCTGTCCCATCCCTGGAAATGCCCAAGGCCAGGCTGGACAGGGCTTGGAGCAGCCTGGGACAGTGGGAGGTGTCCCTGCCCATGGCAGGGGGTGGAACAAAAAAGTTTTCCAGTTCTCTCCCAATCCGAAGCATTCTGTGAGTCTATGATGGCTCCATAAGTCTCATATTAAGCTGGTTCAATGATTGTTCTAGGCCACAACGTTTGATCAGCAACAAACTAATTTGCTTATACATTCTAAGTTCATATCTGCTTCAGTAGAGCCCAAAGACAAAATTTCCTCAAAATCCAGCTGAAAGTAGAGTGAATTCCCCTTCTTTTCTCTCCTACTCTATATTTTTTTTTTATAAAAGACCGTGAGAAGAGCATGGCAGTGAATATTATTTATGGAGCACCTAATAAAAATGCTGTGGGGAAATAATTACTGGAAACATCTGACTGTGTGACTGTAAATGCCTGGGCCCCAGCACACTGATTTAATGGACCACTGCTCTAGTCTGTTACGCCTTGTGCTACTGACTGCAAGCCCCCTGCCCTCCTGTTAAACCCTTCACACTGCTGGTAGATCAGGACTGGATTCTGCAAGGTTTGTGGCAATTTTCCAGAGAGGGATAATGTGTGCAGGGGTGACTCTGTGTTCACAGAGAGGCCTGGAGCCAGCCCTGGGAGAGAAAAAGTGCTTCGTGAAGAAATCACAGTGAAAACCTGGAGAGTTTGTGGTTCTGGACTGAACAATGTTTCATAATCCAGACACCAGGTGCTTTAGGTATTTCTGAAACACACTAGTTAGATGTTAACTCTTCCCCTTTTTCTCTTTTTTTCAACCCATTTATCATTCACAAGGCATGAAAGATATTAATTTCTGGCTGTTATTTTCTCTTCATTATCCCTTTATGACCTCCTGAACCCAGTGGTACAAAACCATGCAGCCTCCCTGCACAAAGGGCACTTCTTACTCAGAAATACTTCCATCCCCTCCACTGTTTCACAGAGAGATGCAAAAATGTTAAAATTCACAAAACCTCACCTTGTAAGTGATATGAAAAACACAAGGATTTGAAGTTCCTGCTTTCATTTGCAAAAGCAGTCCTGAAGAAAGACCGGAGGGCTATCATTTAACTGCTGCTGCTGACTTGCCAAATGAAGAGGAGAAAGTAAAAGGCAGCTCACTGCCACACTGACAGCAAGAACAAAATCACATCCACTCCTTCTGAACCCAGCAGTTAGCACGTTTTTAGGGTTTTTTTCCCTTTCCTTTTTTTCTTTATTGATGGTTTTAATGTAATATTTAAGTTGGAGCTAAAACAGACCATGGAACATTAAATCACTACCAAATGCAAATTTACCTATATATCTGAACTCCATTTTCTCCTACATTTACAAAGCAAAATTCTACCATTTGAACTGCAAGCTCCTATTGCATTTAATGGGAGGCAGCAAACTCCAGACATTACTTGGAATATACATGCACTTATCTTGTTGTTACAGGTCTCCCTCGCAGAACTAAAAGAGAGCTTTAGTACCAGACAGTATCTCTCTGGGGTCATACCCAATGAATAGTGTTTTTTGAAAGGATTATTTCAAAGGAACTCTGAAAAATAATCTAATGACTTGCAAGCTACAGGATTGCAGCATGGGAGGAAGCAGATAATGGAATATGACAGCAATGCATTTTTCATAAACCCAGTGATTTCTATCATAACGAGAAGCCCATCTATAATTCGGAGAACTCCCCCCCAGAAGGAGACCTGCGCTGTTGCAGAAAGTGCACTGGAGTACGAAATGAAACAATAATGATGATGATGTTACTGATGAGTCCCACAGCTCCATCTTCCCCTCTGTCTCGCTGAGGTTCAGGCAAGAGGAGCCGTTCCAATCCCCCTCTGCCTCTGCATCACTAACCAGGGAAGCTCAGAGCACACATCAGAGAGCCCGTGATAGATGCGAAGCCCCAGAGAAGAGGCTGCTCTTTATCTGCCGAAAGTTGAGGCCTGCATCTGCTCTCAATTAGCAGGCAATTAGGGGAGTTGAAAACAAACCTGTTTACATTGGCTATGAAGTCTAAAATAATTTGTGAGATGTCAGGGCAGGATATTAAGATGTTAATGATCTTGTTTCTGTACTTTGCTGCGTGCGCTGCAGCATCGCGCCTTCCCTCCGCGGCTCCGCGTGCAGCGCCGGGCTGAGCCACTCCTGGGAGGGAGGGAAACCCCCAGAGGATGGCTGGGATGGGAGCAGGAGTTGTGTTTACAAATAGCATGGATGGGAGACTTGAGGACAAGGGATTCTTTGGAAAAAAAAAAAAATAAAGGGGTGGATGTTCATTTGTAATTGTGAAATAATGTCATGTCATGGATTACAGCCTTCAGAGGTTTAACCACAATTCCCATCGTAAAGGCCCAGGCTGTAACCTGCTGTGAGTGTCAGGAATAATGACTGAGAAAACCCAAAAAAGGCTGCTTGCAACCCTTTGCTGGGCTTATTCTCCCAGCTCTCCCTCTACAAAAGCCTACCCAGGCAGGTGACTGTGGCACAGGGAGGTTGTTTGCCTCACTGAGACATCTAAGGACAACTGTGACCTCTGAACATCAACTAACATTTGAGATAGGGTGTTGCTTATTTCTGTGCCTTCCTCACAAATATCTGTTTACACCATTAACTCTTCCAGAAAAAAGTTCTCACACTGACCTCTCATTTCAGCAGCATCACCAGGGGGAGGTTGCTCAGTGTTCAGTTCCTTGGCTTCATTTGGGTCATTTCTGGGCAGCCACATGAAAAAAGGTTTGCACAAACATTTATTCTCCTTGGGCAGAAGATGAAAAGCAGCATCAGCGTCCTTTGTTTGTGAAATCACAGAATTTGTTTCCATCAGCACAATACAATACAAGAACAGTGGAATTGATGAGGAAACTGCAGAAACACCTGCCTGGAATGTGCATTTTGTACCTTGTTTAATACAATCAGTACATTCCTACTGGCTGCCCACATTAATTCTGTCAAACTTGCAGTGGGGCTTATTGCCATATTGACCTTACATGACACAGTCATCACATCTATCTTTGAGCCACAAAAAAAAAAAATTCTAGTAAATAATCCACTCCAAGTTGACAAAATTAAATTTTTACTGTTCCCACTAATGAACCCTGTTACCGTAATTATTTATGTCATGTAAACAGAGCTCTGAGATCACCTTGCCCTCAACAATTCAAAAAGCCAGAGAACAAAAAGTGCACCACAGGTGCCACTGTGCCCTCTTGTGTTCTCCTTTGGGCCATCTCCTCTCTTGTCCTCTTGGCTTTTTTCACCACGAACTATGGATCCAGCTCTAATAAGAGCCAGGTGCTCAATGCCTCAGGCTACAAAATAGCTTTAATTACAGTATTAACAGCATTCTGCTAAATCAGAAAAAAAATCCCAAATAGGTCAGTATTTGTGGTTATATTTTTCAATGTCCTGGTGCTTGTTTTCTTTCCAATTTTATGTTTCTTACTGGCATTTATAATGCCTAAGAGACATTCCAGAGGTCAAAATAGAGGTGATCTGATCTTCACATGATATTCCTAACTTTCCACAAAAAGAAATAGCAGGAGGAGATCAGATCTACATTACACCAGCCCCAGAGGTACACCCTTGAGTCTTGACCTCCTTAGATGAAAAGCAGAAGAGCTCAGTATTATTAGTATTTATTGTTATTATCTTAATTGTTACTATTATTCAGCAGCCCATGAAATCCATTAATATAAATAACACAAACAGGTATTTAAAACATTAATTCAAGCATAAAGAAAAGACACCTTCTATTTACCAAATATTAAACTCAATTTCTTTGATACTTTCCATTAATAACTCTTGCAGATGCATGCTGCATGAGTCAGTCAATACTAAAGGTTAGGATGAATGTGGACAGTATGAGAATGCCAGCTGAGCTCCTTGGTGGATACTCACTGAAAAGATTAAAAAAGAGGGGCTTTGTTACAAGAAAAAAATATTATATAAATGTAGATTCTGTCATAACATTCAGATCAAGGCAGTTGACTTCAAAAATTGTAAAAAATCAAACAGTTGCTGGTTCATTTGCTGGGGTAGGGATAAAGGGAGCCATAGGCTGACAATTCTGTTCCATGAAGGCTTGGAAAGACAATTCTGTTCTTCAGGATGCTGGAGAGAAAACTTTGCCAGAACTTTCCCAGAAGGAGAACCATGGCCATGGGCTCCACAGCTCTCCTGACTGTGCCCCCCTCATGCAGCCCCACCAAGGCAGGGATGCCTCTTCCATGGCTTCTTTATCCCAGATGAGCAAACCAACATCTCAACATCCACTTGCCAAATCATGTCCCTTCTGCTGCTTCCACCCCTCTCACCACCAGCAAAACCTGGGCAGCACCAAACCCATTGTAAGCCTGGCCTAGGAAGGTGTCCCTGCCATGGCAGGGGGATAAAGGGATGATCTTTGAGATCCCTTCCAACCCAAACCTTTCCATGCTCTGTGATTCAGCTGGTGACCATGCAACCAGCTCAACACTTTCACTCCCAGCTCTGTTGACTCCTCAGTACCAGGAGTAGTAAAACATGTTTTTTTCAGTAAACTACACTGCTGTGACTCAGCCCCTGACACACAGGGTGCAGTCACTGCGTGTACAGTAACACGGTGCCATATTTAGAGTTTCTGACCATAACCACACTTGCAAAAAAACTGCATTAGATCAGCAGCCACTTTCCCGGACTCCCACTCCTTGTTTCTGACTTCAGGAATTCAGATTATTTGTCTTGTACCAAATAAAGTTGCTTAGGAGATAAAACAGTAAGAAGGAAAAACAGAGGGGCCTAACAATTAGCTTTAATCTGTTCTGTCCTGAATAGATAATGCTTATAGAGGAAAACAGCAGATAGTAAAGACAAAAAAAATTGCAGCACATTGAAACCTAACATGAAAATAAGCCTTTTTCCTTGATTTTTATTTTTAAACTTTGAATGTTACCCTTAGCAGCACATAAATAATTTGCAGAAGTGTTGTCCAATCTCCATTAACTATATTTGTCCTCTTTAAGTCTGCCTGTAAATATCAGCAGAGGCAGAGCAGAAGACCCACAGAGGAAGGGGTCTGAATTTGCACCATAGCTACTGCTGCTTTCTGCACTCAGCTCTCAGGAGGGAATGCTGCAGCTGGCTGAGTTTAAGATATTTTTTCCCATAAAGACAGATCTTCTGCAATGTAGACTCTCTTACTTAGTTTTCTTTTTGTTAGTTTTTTAATTTTTTTGTTTATTTTTTCATTTTGTTTTGTTTTGGTTTTTTTTCTAATAACTTCAGGTATTGCTGGTAGGATGAAGGAAGTTGCGAGACTCAGTCACACAGGATGTTTTGGGATTAGAGAGGATCAGAAGCTCACGCTTTCATTGCAAGAGAGAGTGTTTAACAGTGAGACCAGATGAGATCAAAGATACCTGTCCTGGGAAAAGAGAGGCAGATAAACATCGTCACTTAGAGAAGGTGATGAGTGCTGGGAGAGGGGATCCGGGACATATCAGATAACTCTGACCTAGGTCCCAAAACATCTCCTGTCTGCAAGGAAAGGGAGGCACATTCAGGTGTATTTATTATTTTGTCTACACTCGCTTCTCTCCCATGCTGTTTCAGGGAGAATCACCTGCACACAGCTGCTCCCAGAGAACTGCAGGGATAACACCTGCGGGGTTGGGAGTCTAAGAAAAAAGTCCTGGACTTTGAGTCCAAAAGGTCACGGCTGCTCCTGTGGTTTTAGGGCAGCTGCACCACAGAGCTTCAGCACCTCGAGGGCACTGCCAGGCACTGAGGGAGAGTGTCCCAGAGCTGGGACCTGGCACAGAGGTCCAGAGCCTGGAGAGCTGCCCTGGAGAGCAGCAAGTGAAGCCTTTCCAGTGTCCACTCCCTTGTCCATTGTCGTGGGCAGAGGGTACAGCACTGGCACAGTGCAGCACTGAGTGACCTCTGCATAGCAGAGACTAAGACAATCCACTCAAAGGCAAAACTGGGTTGGAAAACTGCTCAGCATATTATTTTCTTTATTATTTAGTCATTCTTTCAATAAATATACATATCTTCTGTGATGATGAGGTTTTGTCCTTTTTTTATTATTATTTTTATAGAAATAATCACAGACTGGTTTGTGTTGGAAGGGACTTTAAAGACTGTCTTGTTCCAACCTCTTGCCATGGGCAGGGTTCTCATCCTGATCAGGGTGCTCCAAGACCCATCCAGCCTGGCCTTGTAAACTTCCAGGGATCCAGGGGCAGCCACAGCTTCTCTGGGCACCCTGTACCAGGGCCTCAGCACCCTGACATGGGAGAAATGTTTCCTAACATTTGATCTAAATCTCTCCTTCTAAGTTTAAACCATTGCCTCTTGAAAACAAACAGATAATGGTAAAAATGGTCGTAAAAGGAAATTTCCTTTTGAGCTGTTTGGATTTGTTTAAATGCTGGGTTTTGAAGAATCCTCTTCTATCAATAGCCCTAATAGATCCTACTGACCTGATTCCTTTGGGTCCATTTCCAGGGCAGGGAAATGGTTGTGTCCAGCAATCCAACTGAGACTGAAACAAGAAAAAAATCAGAACTGTGACAATTGAGACACTTTACTGCTACTTCACAACACACCCTGGAAATCCTTTAGGTGGGCTGTCTCTCCTTTCCACCCTCTTCTCCATTACAAAAAGCCCAGAACAGCTCTGGGTCACCTGCCAGCTCTCTGGAGGCTGGCAGCTCCAGGAGAGGGGTCTGGCTGGCTCTGCTCTCTGTTTATTTTCTGGGAAGTCAGGCCTGGTCAAGCGGAATGAATCTTGTGTTCATTTTAAGAAAGTTTATATTTGACTCTGGTAGGGCTGGGGAGGAGGTGAATGATAGGAAGAGGAGGGAAGGACCAGAGACCTTGTGGGGCTGCCCCCACAACACCACAGGCAGCCCCATGGCCAAGGCAGCAAGGAAATGAAGCAAAGCACCAAAATCAAATATGCCTGTTGTTGTTTTTTCTTTCTTCAAAGCTGAGAGATGACTCTAAAGCTGAATTCAGCTCTCACTCCACAACTGACCTTGTAGATCATGAAAAAATGTAAACTAAATCCCTTACTTTTAAAAATCATGTTTCAAACTGTGGAAAAAGCCCACTTCCTAACGTTGCAGCACAACCTGACTCATCCTACAGCAACAATCTCTTTTTGCTACCCACACCTTGTGGAACTCAAGCCTCATCTGCCACTGCTGCCTGCAAGACAAAGCAGGGGGATGCTTTTTCCTGCAGCTCTTGGAGCAGTTCTGCTGGGACAAGAGGGGAGGAGGAGAAGGGAGCTGAACCAGCCTGGACTTTCATATGAGCTTTGCACCATTGCACAAAGCACTTGTAAAGTTTTTTAGGCTGTATCCTCAAAGCAGGATAACAGAAAGAGTTGATGCAAATCTGTGGCTTTGCATCTTTTGCAGGGCATCATTCCCTGCCCAGGAACTGTGTGCAGGGAGTGTCAGCAATCCTGCCCTGGCTGCTTGCAGAGGAAGCAGTAAATGGAGATGCTCTGTGCAGACTCTGTGTTCCCCATGTGGTGTAAACCAAAACCAGTTCCTGCAATTCTCTGCAATAATATAGAAGTTTGTTGGCTACTTCTCCCATCCGTCTCCTGTGGGTATAGACTCATGGCCTCTGAGGAAACCAAGAATGACATCCTTCTAGATTTATAATCACAGGGATTTATAAAATACAGTGTTGTTGTTAGGTGCCTTGAAGTGAAAGGGGAAAATAAATAAATAAATGACATGGGCGTTGCCACTGGAAAAAATAAAAAAAAATCTGATCTCAATCAACCAACCACATTTACTATTCTGCATCCATGGCCAGGCTCTCTGCATAAACCACCCCTGTCAGCCCTTCATTCTTTCCAATACTTCTTAGGAGCATCCATCTTCTTCAACACAACATCCCTGATTTCAAAAGCCAGACACAAATTAATTCCGGGAATCCTACGGCGGGGAGACATTAAAACCCATTTAGAGGTTTCTGTGGAAGGCTCTCTGTGCCTATTTCAGGCAGCCCAGCCCCAGCGTGGCTCTCTGGAGCCAGCCTGGAGGAGCAGGAGGTCACAGGTCTGCAGCAGCCACCGAGGGGATGTCTCCGTGGAAGGAGGACACTGGGAGCATCTCTGCTTCAGGGAACTAAATTAAATATTTCTTTTGTTTTCTTTTTAACTCCTTCATTCTCAGTCGAGGCATTAAATCTCGCAGGTTTCATTTGCAGAGACCATCTGCCTTCCAGTTTTCTGCTGCAGGTCTCCATGGCTAGGATAAAGAAATGTGGTAAAAAAAAAAAAAAAAAAAAAAAAAAAAGGGGGAGTAGAGCCTCTGTGTTCAGAAGAAATGTGTCTAACACATCTCCTGGGGTCTGAAGAAAGAAAGAGGCTTCCTGCAGATTTGGAGGCCTAAATTACCCCTCAGTATCAGATGTTAAGGAACATCTCTCCTTCTAACATGTAAATATTCATTATTAAGTCTCTCACTGGTTCTCTTTTCGAGTGGCTGTGTTAAGATGTGCGAATGGCTGGGAGGACAAGGCAGGGACCTGTCCCCTGGCTCACCTGGCCTGCAGTCAGGAGGGTCCATGGGTCACACATCAGCTGCACTGCAGTGGCCCAGTCACACTTTAGCTGCTGGCACAGAACACTACAGCACATTTTCTTCTCTCTAGCTCATAAAAATCATGCATTTTGTCAATAACCCCACCTATTTTTATATTAATTTTATGAGGACTTTTTTTTTTCCGGGTATTGTCAAACCTTGCTTCAGACAATCCATGGGTAAAATAAACATTTCCTGAAGATACATTTCCTTCCTTTGTGCTTCAGAAGAGGAAGAACACCTTGTCCTAAGCGGATATGGTGAAAGGTTTGGGCTGTTTCAGGGAATTGACCATCATTAGGAGCTAAGCTCATGCCTTCATTTGTGACTTACCTGCTATTTTTAAGAGCAGACAAGAGCACTCAGTGTCATCTTCACCTTTTAGGACTGATGTGGTCAACACTCAACAATTGCCTTGAAAATCCCTGGATCCACAACCACATCTGCACTGGATGTTTGTGAACATCTTCAGCAAGGACCAGCCCAAAAGCTCAGCCCTGCTGATTCCCTCAGCACTGGGCTGTGTTTGAACCAGCCACTGATGCTGGTTTATATTGGTTTTTATATATGCTGGTATTTTGAAGAAATTCTTCCCTGATTATATTGGTTTATATTATATTATATTGTCCCTTCAGGAACTACAAGCTCAAGCCAAAGTGGTCAGTTGATTCTCAGGGAGAATAGCTGGTGATAAAAAGAGTGAGTTGCTGTGTTACAGTTGATATCCTCCTCACCAACAGCCAGGATTTGGGATGAAGGTGGCAAAACTGCCCAGATATTCAGGTGGTGTGATAAACAAGGAACAAAGCCTGTTCCAGCCATCTGGGGGAGCCAGCCCAACCACAAAGACACAAAAGAAAATCTGAAAAAGGACATAAAAACTTATGTTCAGAGGGGACTAGTTCTTACCAGTATTTCTCCCCCAACTATTTATATGATGTTGTCGTTTATATATTTGTAGTGACAGGACTAAAGGGAGTGGTTTTTAAGCCAGTAGAGAGTAGGTTTAGATTAGATATTTTGAAGAAATTCTTCCCTGTGAGGGTGGGCAGGCCCTGGCACAGGGTGACCAGAGCAGCTGTGGCTGCCCCATCCCTCACAGTGTCCAAGGCCAGGCTGGACAGGGCTTGGAGCAGCCTAGGACAGCAGAAGGTGTCCCTGCCCCAGGAGGGTGGAACACAATGTTTTTTAAGGTCCCTTCCAGCCCAAACTTTTCTGTGATTCTATGATATTTCTGCATTGTGGGAGTCAGCAAAGTGAGATTGCAAAGCCAGTGCAACACACAGATATTTTCAGTCCAGACAAAAACAGAATAGGCATTTTTTACAGGTAGAGATGGACAAAAGAGTATTATTTAGAAGCTCTGGAGGCCTAGGATTCAGACAGCTCATTTTTGTACTTTTTAGAGCTCCATTAATGTTTTTCTTTGTGTTAGTCAAAGGACAAGGCTCGTTCTTGCCTATTATAGAGACCTATAGCTTGCCTTTGGCAATCCCACTTTGTCTGGTTACACCTCAGTTTCCAAACTACACCAGGGGAACAAAGACAGATCTCTGCCTCCTTGGGCAGCTGGGGCCAAATGCCTTTTGACCAGAACAGACAGGAGCTGCTATTAGAGATCTGCCTTAGACACAGACCAGTCTATAAATGCTTGAGAAGACAGGCTCAAAGGCAACATTTCAGGGAACAGAAACTAAATGCAAAGGAACAGAAACCAAATTCCTTGAAAGATCTATAAGAAAAAATACAACACAACAGACACATTAATTATTTAGCAAAACTCAGATGTCCATTAATGGCCACTTAGACGGCGTTTTGGCAGGATATCCTCTTTATTGTACCACTCTTGTATCCCTGTAGCTGCCCATTTTGCTTTGGTGTGTTTGTGAGTAATTTCTGCTCCTGTCAAGGGGCTGAGGCTCTGCAGCTCCCCAGCTCGTTATGGTCACTCTTTATTACCACACCAGCTCCAAAACCCAGCACCCAAAACGCCTTCCATGGACCACTGAACACCAAAATCAAGCCATCAGCCCTGGGATGAAAGGAACTGTGGGAGATGTTATTTTTTTTTTCAGCTGTAATCAGTGAAGCCTTATTTTACTAAAATGTGGGCTCAGATCCTTGTCTCTGCTACCCAGCAAAGCTTTGTAAGGTGACAGAGATCAGAGTCTGGCCAAGGAACACAGAAAGCTTGGAGAAGTCATATTCCATGCTCTTGGGTGCCGCCTGCAGGCTTTGGAACTTCAGGTTCCAAACCCACACTGAATGTAGTCACTTGTGGGATAAAAAGGGGACTTATTACATTAAAATTCTAGAGAAATCAAGAATTGAAAATATAAGTTTTTTTGAATCAGTTTTGAGTGAGGAGAAGCTGAGATGGGTATTTCATTCTCACAACGAGTCTTCACAATAATTTAAACCCCAAAAATAAAATTTAATTAACAAGCCAGAGGGCCGTGAACTCAAGATCAGCCTGGAGGAAAACACATCCAGGAATATCCCCAGATGTTGCTCTCTCTAACACAACACTGAGCTTTGACTAGGCCTCACAGACTTCCAGCCACATGAGTGCCTTGGAGGCTGCTCATTCCAGCCCCAAAAGGCAGACCACATACTGAGACTTGGAGATTTCAAGCTCCTTTTTCCCTGTTTTATTTTTTTTTTTCTCCATTCATTTTTGTAATGCTTCATGCTCCTGGACTAGAGAAGTCCAGAGGCTCTGGCTCAGTGTGCACAGACACCTCCTGAGAGCTGTGACAACAGAGCAGGACAGGGATGTGCTGCTCACACGGGCTGGAGCTACCTGCCCATGGCCAAGGGCTCTCCTGGAGGTCTGGCATCCTCAGTGCCTTCCTGCACCTCTTTGTTCCCTGCCTTTTCCTCGCTTTCCCAAAGGGCTCAGCATTTGTTCTGGCAGCTGTCCATATTTTCTTCCTCACCATCCTCTGGGTCTGAGGCTGCTGCTGCCTCCCCTCCTGCTCCTGCTCCCATCCCACCACTTCCTCCCGTGCCTGAGGTAGGGCCCAGCTCGTAATGACCCAGTTAAATAAACACAGGTTATTTGTTTACGGAGCACACTGCGCTCCCTGAGCCCAAAACAGCTCCGGGGGGATGTGGGGGCCCCTCTTTGGGGAAGTGAAAGTGTTTCTGACACTCAGCCCACAGCCTGAGCTGTGCTGGGATGTGGGGTTTGCCCTGGGGTTGTGTGTGAGGGGCTGCAGGGGATGGCAGAGCCTCCTGCTCCTGCCACAGGGGATCCATCGGGATGTGGGGGCAGCAGTTGGGTCCCTTGCTTGGCCCCTTGTTCTGAAACAGGTGATGAGTGGAAGGTAAAACAAAAAGGGAAGGAGTCAAAACAATTTCAACAGGGGAAAAATTAATTTGATTTTTCTGATGATCCCAAACCCAGGCAAGGTTGGATCCTGGCTGTTTTGACCTGTGATATTGGTGGCCATTAAAACTTAGTTTTCAAATTCCTATTTTCTTATAAAAACAGATTGCTCTCCCAGCCTTCCCCTAGAAATACTAGAAATACCCATTTCTATAAAGAACAGTAGATTTTCTCAAAATAGATTCATAATGGATTCCATGGTTTTGCCAGCTTGATTCAAACTGCAAATACTGATTTGGTTTTAAAATTCATAGGATCATAACAAAGTCTGAAAGTTACTGGTTTACTGGTTGTTTGAGGTTTTTTAAAAAAACTTTATAACTGGGAGTTATATGTCTTGTATAAATATAAAAGAAAAATGAAAAGAATAAGAAGAGGGAATAGGAAAAATCAACAAGAAACACAGAAATGGTAAGTCTGTAAAAAGACTATATTAATTTTAATTTTTTTTCCCCAGAAAAATGAAACCTTTTACTACTCTAAAATTTTTTCATGGAAATTACTGCATTGTCCACCCTACTACACTCAGCTTAAAAAAAAAATTGTACTTGAAGAATACATTTTAACCATCACTCATAAAACACAGTCTTTTTCTCCTTTTCAGTGCTTTCTCTCATATGTCAAACCTCTGCCAGAAGTTCAAGGCCCTTCTCACTGAAGAAGAAAAAAGGGAATGAGGCAGAAGCGAGAGCGAGAGTAAAAAAGGAGGAGAGAGGAGCAGCCCTGACACAGCAGGGCTGGGATGGGTCTGTGTCCTGCTCCAGCAGGAGCCACAGAATTCCATCCATGTCCCAGTGCCAGCTGGGCTGAGGGGCACAGGACACAGCAGGGCAGGGACAGCTGAGCACAGCACAGCTCCCAGAGTGCTGCAGCCTTGTGAGTGCCCAGGGAACAAATCCAGCACCAGGCACCCCTGAGAGGGGCCAGCTGCACTCAGGGATCGATGCAGGGTTTGGAAAGGGAAAAGGGAGAGGAGATGTCCAGCTGGCAATTGCCAAGGAGCTGTTGGATTTTAACAGGGGGCGGAGTGATGTGTTGTCTCTGGTTTAGGCTGAAGCTTCTCTCTTGCTGCGTCTTCTTCTAAAAAGGAAAAAACCACTAGCCAAAATTCTCTAAAATATAGCCATTCTTCTCATTAGGAGATTTTTCTTCTGAAGGAGGAAGAATGGGATCTAGAAGAGTTTAGGGAAAGCCTCATGATTTCTTTTCTCCTCTTACAGAAATCCAGAAACTTGAGTGATAACATCCTCATGAGAATGTGTGGGAGCAAAGAACATGGATTAAAGGTCTGTCTTCCTAGAATATTTTTTCACCCAGAGGATCCCAGTGGCAATACTAGTTTTACTGGAAGTCTATGAGCCCACAGTGAGTAAATAGTCAAGGCACCAAAGAAAAGGCCCAAGGATCCAAACACTGCCAAGAGCTGCAGTGGAGGGGATCCCAGGGATAAGTGCTGATCCCGTGTGCTGGCTCCAGCAGCATTCCCAGCAGTGCCAGCCCTGCAGCTGTACCAGCACAGCACCTCCCCTGGGCTGTGAGGCTCAGAGCCCCCAGGAAGGGCTGTCAGCACCAGGGCAGTGCCATGGCACAGCCTGACCTCCCCCAAAGCCCCCCAGCAGAACCCAGAGGCTGCACCCACACAGCCCCACACACCTGGGGGATCCCAAAAGGACACTTTGCTTTCCTTTTCTAACCACAGCTCTGACAGAACAGCCCATGGGCTGAGTCCCACTGAGGGGCAGCCCCCAACCTTCTGCAGACTCCAGCCATGGGCTTGCTCTGTGCCCACACCTGTTCCTTTAGTGTCAAAAATCTCCCTTTTGCCTCAACTTGTTATGGGTCTGGTCAAGCATGGTCTTCTGTTTTTTTTTTTTTGCAATCAATCTTCTTCTAGTGTGGGAGAGGATCAAACCTTTTTACTGTCTCCAGCTTCTACTGAATGCCTGATTATCCTCATGCAATGCAGCCTGAAGGCCTCCACTCTGACCAGTCCCTTCAGCCACTTGGCTTTTCTCTGGTGTTTGTATCCTGCAGTCCCAGCAGCAGCAAAACCAGCTGCCAACATCCTGGGAATATCTGCCTTGGAATCTCTACTACTGTGTGAAGCTGCTGCTCTTCAGTTTGAGATTTGTGTTTGCAAAGGAAATCTGTCCAACAACAACATCAGGAGAGGAAAAAGGGAGGAAAAAGGGCTTTATATAACAGAATTAACAGAGCTGTTGCAATAGTAACGTGAAGTTAACAGGCAACTTTTCCTCCTGCTTCTCTGCCCCCACCCCAATCATCTCCTCTAACAGCACTTTCATTTGTTTTTGTTTCCAAGCTTCTTTTACTGGCCACTCACACAACCTCGCTCCCTTTGTCTAGTTTGGATCTCGAACTTCCATGCAACAGACTCTTGCTGTAACTGTAAATCTTTTTATGGCCCTTCTGCCTCTGAACTGTAAAAACAATGCCACTGTAAGCTGCCTAAATGGGTCGTAAATCCACTTAGTGCTCTGAATGAGGAAAGAAAGATTTTAAGGGAAAGAAGGGGAAAAAAAGGCAAACTAAGGTGGCTGGAGGGACACAGGGGAAAAAAGCCCAAGAATGTACTTGCTAAATGGAACCAAAATAACAGGAGTCAAAGGGAAAATATGAACACTGAGGTGGGGGGAAGGATGAAATAATGCATCTTGGTGGTAAAAACAAGCAGCTTCTGCAGGGCTGTGCAGTTCATTAACACCCAGCCATTTATGGGACGGTGTTGGTTGCCCTCTCCACTCGTGTTGGCACCACTGGGATCTGGGAGCACCAGGAGCCTGCTAGCAGTTAACAGACTCTTTTTCCACTGGGTGGTCCAGGGACTGGTATTTGGGTCTAATTCCAGCTCTTTTGCACTGCTTTACTTCCAGGTTTAGCCGTGGCTCTGTCTCTCAGTTTATCCCATTCTGTAAATGAGAGATAAAGATATTCCCTGTGTTTGCAAACTGTTTTGAGAGCTGCTGAAATGCCACCAAGGAAGGGGCAGAACCAATTCCTGTGGCAGTCAATAGCAACAGTTTAATTTGTTTCTGTAGAGGCAGAGCTAGCCCCAAACGGGCCACCTTTGTCTGTGTAATTTATTGCATTTATCACCATGGTATCTGAGCTCTAAGAGTATTATCCAAATTCCACTGAATTCACTGAGTGTCTTTCCACTGCTTTCAATAAGTTTTGGATTTGACCCCAAAGTCACAAAAAAACCCCAAACCTGAGGAATATGTCAAAAGAATGTAAGTGGGTGTGAGTTGAAATTGAGGAGTTTGGAGACGGGAATATGCAGAACAGTAGCTATTTAAAGACCAAGCTCGCTACTGAGTGTTCCCTTTTAATAGGGTTATATAAATATATTCCCGTCTCAATACATGTGGAAAAACAGGCAGTGAGGTGAGAGTCTGTTGCTTTATTTCTTATGGGAAATATTGTGCATAGCTGCAGTCCCACTTCCCCTTTCCTCTCCCACCACCCACAGCCCCTGGAAGCCTTCAGCAGCTGTGAGCAGGGTGAGGAGGCACATCTGGCACTGAGAGAGTTAAAAAGTTCACAGCTCTGCCCTTAAAATAAAGCCCCTGTTTTCACTGCATTCTCACCTTGCCTTACAGACTTGATCTGAGTTTTGGCACTCAACATGTCAGAATGGGAAGGGAGACTGGTTGTGCCTTTTATTATTATTATTATTTTATTGGTCTGCTTCTTGGCAAGGAGAAGAGGAGGGGGAAAAATGTTCTTGCTTGGCTCTCTGTGAACAGAAAGGAATTTCAGTACAGTTCCCCAGGCCTGGTGTGTCCCTTACTGAAAATCACTGCCCAGGTGGGCACCAGTTGGCATCTCAATTCCCATTCTCAGGACAAAAAGCCAGGGGAAAAAGAGAACTGAGGTGAATCCTCTCTGTTTTTTCCCCAGTGTGGTGCTCTGGCTGATAGCTCAGGTCAGGAGATGCTGATACTACAACTTAAAATACTATTATAATGATGGAAATTTTTGACTATGAAAGGTGGAGACTGCACCTGGATAGCAAATATGTTTCAAAGGAAATTTATCTAGTATTTTACTGCTAATTTTCTCCATGCATTCTGTGTACAAGAATGATACAAAGGCTGGAATATTTCATATCAGGAGACCTCCAAAAAGCTGTTTGCTCTGTCAGGCCAATAAGCTACACAGATTTTTGCAATATTACGTCAATTAAGGGTAACAATTGGACTTTTTTAAAGTCCTTCCTAAAAACACAGGCACAACTCCTTGGAGCAGTAAAACTCCATCAAACTCTTAGGAGTTCACATACAGAAAAAGTAGTGGTGTCTTCAGTGTGTGGAAAGTTTTACAGCTACAGCTGAGGTCAAGGGAATTTAATTTTTGCCATCACCAGAGCTGGAGCAGCCTGAGGCACTGAACCCTGTCTGCAGGCTCAGGCTGGGCAGTGGGACACAAATGTCCCAGAAGCTCCAAGATGAACACTGTTCATGTTTTAATAACACCAAGGTAGAGCTGGATTGGGCCTGTCTGCTTGCAATCAACCCTTCCTATATATTATAAAGAGCATATTTTAAAAGAAAATCTATATAAAGTGTATCAGTCTTTACACACCCTGAGAACACAGCAAGAGTCTTAAAATAAAATCACATCCAGGCAGAGCGACCTGATGACAAGACAAACTCTCCTTCGTTGCCAGCTCAAGTGATTTTGTTAATTCCTGTGAATATATTACAGGTCTCAAGATGACTGATGCTTTCATTACCACCCTGGCCTCAGCCATTAGGTGATTTTTATGAATCCCAACTTTCATGTTCAAAGTTTTAGCTGTCATCGTTTGAATAAATGATGAAAACAAAACTTAGAGGGAAAAATGTAAGGTAAACCCTATAGAAAAGCTGAAGACAATTTAAAATTGTTATTACATTAAATATTTCTTGCCTATCTTGAACTTTTAATGATGCTCTTTGATGGCTAGAATAGAGGTTGCTGGCTTGCTGACAACAGCAATGTTACTGTAAATGAAACCCATGCAACAAAATTTGGCTGTAACCCACACGCTTTAAATTTGTGCAACCTCTAGTACAGAACTAGGAAACAGTCACAGATTTAATTTACTTTTCACTTTTGATGCTCTCTGCATATTGTGGGGGATATGGTTTTGGCAAGGAGTTTGCATTTATTAGCACGTATAAATATACTGAGAATGTTTGGTCTTGCTGTTAAAGCTCAGATCTAGAAGACAGGAATATGTCAGAAGCTGAGTGTCATTTTTAAAAGCAAACTTCAAACCCATGTGTTTATGTTGAAATACTTCACAAGTAAACCAACTGCACCCAAAAGAGTTGGGAAGGCAGAAATTAGACATAACCTGAAATACTATTTTTTAAAAAAAAATCACTATTTCTAAGATTTGGAAAACTGATTCATGATTTCTAAATATTTGGAATTGCAAATACTGCTGTTAACAACTTGTTATTGTTTCACATAACAACACCCAGGTACAAGGACAGATTTCTGTCTCCCTAACTGAATTGAAGAGAGAAGATTTATTGAAATACTGTGCAGAGCCCTGCTCCAGAGCCCAGGTTCAACAGCAGATGCTGACACTGGGTGTCCCTGCCCATTCCTGTGCTGACATCCCTGCAGGCACTGCAAGGCCGAGCATCCCAGGGCACTGTGGAGTGTTTGGGGAGATTCAGGGGAGAGATTTTGCTGTGAACCATCACTGCAGAGCCTGGCACAGACAAGCCCAGGTCCCCTGGGAGAAGGATAATATCCCACTGGAGAGAGCAACATGCAAGAGAGCCTAAAATATTCTTTTTTCTTAAGTTTTCAAAAAGTTGTTTAGAAGTGCCATAGTTCAGAAAAGCCCTTGTACTCTTCCTTAAGTTAAAAAAGAAAGGAGATTTGGATGAAGATTTGTGCCTTAGCTCTGAGCCATCTCTTTATTTATTGCTTTGTTTCACTCCTCTTTCACTCCAATGTTTAGGATGAGAACAATTTATTTTGGGGTCAGCCTCAACTTTCTTCTTCATGTCAGTTTATTTTGGATCAGATTCCTAAATCCATTTAGCTCCACACAGATCCTACCCACACTGCTGAAGGGAAGGAGCTTCCCCTCAGCCTGAGGAGAACCTGCTGCCCAGAACTGCTTCTCCCTGGACCAGAACCTCTGACTCCTCCTGTGGGGGAGAAGGGAGAAATGCAATCAGGTGCAGAATTCCAACACATCCCTCTGGGGTGCCACACATCCAATTTCCAAGCAACCACTGCAAAGTCCGTATGGAATTTCATTTTTAATGGGAAGCAACAAGGAACAGGAAAGCCCAGCAGGGAGCACATGCTGTGTGTTACTCCTGAGCCTTTCCAGGTGCTCTCCTCTGCACAGAGCAGGAGCTGTGGGGAGCTGCAGCACCCTTGGGGGCTCTTACATTTTATTTTTATTATTTTAACTAAGAAACTAGCTGCTTGGTCCATTTGAGGAGGGTATGGCTTGGAGACAGATGTGGAAATAATCTGAAAGCATGAGGGTCAGGCAGTGGAACACTTCCAAGATTATATGAAACATTAAGCAAGTGAATGGAGAACATTTATTTTCCCATCTCATATTCCACCCCAGTACTGGTTTTCTCAGGCTTATTTTCATATCTGAATTCTAAGGGAAGGCTAATTGTGTTCTCCTCTGTATTTTTTTCTGTAGATCCAAAAAGTTTCAATCTAGACCCTCCCCTTTCATACCAAAAAGAGTTGTTTTTTCCACCAGGGGCTGGCTGCAATGCCAGAGACCCTGATGGACTGCAGCATGTCCCTGCATGTCCCATGGACCTCTGGAAATGAAGATGAAATGAGGCTCCCTTGTGTGCAGCACATTGTGATAAGATTTTGGCCCCCATTTCAGTGTGACCCAATAGGTTTAAATTGCTCCATTTCTCAGGCAGCCAAGAGCAAATGGGTGGTAGATGTGATATGGCTGTTCACTGGAAATCACCCTTGATTGATTTACCTTCTCCTCCTCGGCAGTGCATGGGCTCAGTGTGTGGCTGGGGCACATAAATTACAGAGAAAAAACCTTTTGTGGTTGTGTATAGTCTATATATGTTGTCACCCCATCAGAGGAGAAGCTTTTATGAAGTATTAGCTCTAAGTGTATACAGAACAGAAATGATAATTTTTATTTGCTTGTCAGAAGCTAAGGCACATTTCAAGGTGATATTTGGGTGTTAAAATCAAGTACAACCAAGTAACTTTGATTTTTTTTTTTTTTTTAGTTAAAGAAACAACCAGAAAATGCTGCTGCTGGTTATAAAAACAAGAGAATTTTTAGGAGGTTTTTGTTTGTTTTTTTGAAAATTAATAAGAACTATAAAATTCAAACATTTTCCGTTTTTGTTAAAAAAAAAATCAACAGTTTGGGATTTGCTTTTGCCTTTTTGAAAGAAGATACAAAGATGTTTTATTTTAATTCATTTGCAGAAAAAAAAAGAAAAAAAAAAGAAAAAATCTACCAGCAGTGTTACATTGTTATTTCTGGGGGGTGAGTAACAAGAGATTGGAGAACTACTGCTAAGAATTATTTGGGTGATTTATCCATTTTTCTGTGATTGGAACATGGCCCTCACTTCAGGCTGTAATACTCAAACTGCCACCCCCTAGGACTGAGAGCAGTCACCTGAGCCCAGATTAAAAAGAACTGGGATTAAAATCAGGGAATAAAGACAAGCCTCAGGTTTGTGCAGCAAACAAGCAGGGTCCTGACTCCAGACTGCATTTCCCAGGGACACAGCTCTGGGAATTGCAGACACACAACAGCAGCAGGAGCTGGAGCAGGGTCTGTGCTCTGGGCTGGCTGGGATGCTCTGAGAGCAGGGCTGAGGCTGGGACGGGCAGCTGAGAAGAAAAGGGAAGAAGGGATCTTGCAGGATCTTTATTCATTAAAATCGGGGTTTAGATCAGGTAAATATGGACAAATGTGCAAGGTGAGATTTTTAGATTATCTGAGTATCCCAGTTTTTAGGACACCTGTATTCCACCCACCTCTAACCAATCTGTCTCAAACTTATTTTCCTTATGCTCAAAACTTCAAAACTACCCCAAGTGGGAAAACTTCCTCTACAGCCAGGCCAGCTCCCACTGAAGACAATGGTTTTCCCCAAATCTCTCCCCAAGGCCAGTATAGATTTACAAGATTCAGATCTATTTTAACATTTTAATGTCCCTTCAGCTCTAAAATCTGCCCTGCTTCTCTGGTTACTGTAGGATAAATAACGCATAATTGCTGACTGCAGAAACCCTAGAGAAAGTTACCATCACAACATTTTTAAATTAATAATTACTAGCAAAATTCCATTATTCATATCAGTTTGGTGAAAGAAGAAGGGAAACTGATATATTTTAAAATATTTTAATCAAGTATTATTTGTCCAATGCACTATGAACTCCAGCAGCACAAAGACTGACATGGCTGGTGAAATCCCAGCTAGCTCTGACTCCTGGCTGTGCCAAGAGCTGCTCCCAAATAAAGCAGATTTAGGTGACAGTGCAGAACAAGGCTGTTCTTCTATGACATCAGGTGTTGCAGTGTTTAGACTTCAGAACAAGGATAGAGAAGACTTTTTTGTACAATTTCTCAGAGACCTTTATTCCCAAGAGGGGGGTATGAAAAAGGGCAAAGAACAAAGCCCATGCCTGCTTTTAAACCCGAGGGGTGGGGGTGTGGAACAAGCAGGGGACTGGTCCCAGGACAGATGGACAGGGGTTTTTCCATAACACAGGACAGGGTCAGGGGAAGGATGGACAGCTGACCCAAGCTTTAGGGACAGGGCAGGGGTTGGAGAGGTACAAAAATGGGGACATGCCTGGGCAGCACCCGACCCTTCGAGCCAGGGGAAACAGGAGAGAATCATTCAAATGCATAACTCCAAACAGCTTAACCAAAACCCCACCACCACAATAGAGCATCCCTGCAAACCAGTGCCAGAAATCCCTGCCAGTCTGCAGGATCCCAGGCAAGGCCTCCTGGTTTTCCCCAGCCCTGAGCAAGGCACACCTGCCATAAATCCCCGAGTGTCCCCAGCTCTCAGCACGATCTGGTGACGCCGTGGCTCAGATGATGGATGGGGATGTCACCAGCTCCCTCCCTCCTGCACATGCCCCTTTCCCCTCTCACAGAGCGTTTTTTATGGGCTCCAGGGACTCAGGCATTGCAGCTCTGTCCCAGCCATCCAGCTGGGTGACAGGAGCTGGTGGCAGCTGTCCCCTGTGGCTGGTGGGGACAGGAGGCTGCAGGAGGGAGGCAGGAGCCATAAGTAATTAACGGGACAATTGAAGGGGTTCTGCCTCTCTCATTTCAATTAACCTCTGAACTTTGCAGGGATGGGATCTCCTGGTTACTTGGTTACTTAACCCTAACCCTAACCCAGCAAAATCCAGATGTGGTAACTGGTTAATCCAAGGTTTTGGGGTACAGCTGGGGTTTGATGGGGCTCCTCTCACATCACTTCACTCTCACCAAAAGAAAAGGGAGTAACTGCAGTAACTGAGTACTGTATCAGAGCTGGAGTCTGATTTGTTCTCATTTCAAATCATTAATAGGAGAAAAATTGAGTAAAGACACCCAGAGAAATATATTAATGGCATTAGGGACACAAGCATTCAAAGCTTGCAAAGCAGATTAGTGTAAACAGTCAGATAAACAAGAAAAAAGATCTTCATTCAAGAAAGACTGAGATAAACACAGAGCTGACATCAGAGGACAAACCAATCTGGCTGTGTTAGGAATAGAGGTTCCCATTATTTACTCATGTATTTTAGAGAGCACTTTTCAGTTTTAAAATAAGCACAGAGATTTAGAGCTGCAATACAAGAGGTTCTCTTAAAATCCTTTATGAACTACAAAGATTTCTAACTTGCAACAAAGCTATCACTAAGAATTAATATCACTCAAAAGAATGCAATTTTTTTTTTAATTGAAGATCTTTTCATTGTTCAACCTTTTAAATTCAGATACTAGAGAAAAAAATCTCGGTTTTGCTGGCCTTTCTTTTTAATATAATTTTGTCACTTAAATTGTTGACCCTCTTTGGTTATTGAAATAGATTTAATTCTGCTATCACTAATAGGGCCACAATGGCCTGAGGATAAACTGTTATCACTTTGCCTTTTGGCTTAAATTAATTTGTTCTTAACATTTAGGCAGTTATAAATGAGAAACTAATCTGAATTTATGATAGCAGACTGTGCATTTTCATGTAGTTGCAGTTACAGCACCAGGTATGAGAGACACACAAAGGTGTTGAAGCAAAACCAAAAGTTACAGTGCAAAAAAAGATTATAAATACCAGAAACTGTGACCAGACTCAGAACATCTCAAACAGATGTGTTTTCCCATAAGCAATTTCAAGCAAATTTGAAAACAAAACCAGTGTTGATGACTGTATAATAAACCTCAAATGGATTAATAAAAATGTAAGTTAAAAAGAAAAAAATGCAGAAAGATTAAAAATCTATTAAAAAACATCCCCTGATTGAACAGAGCACACTATTGTCAACCCCTACTAAGACTTTGTTATGCAGTTTTTCATCACTTAAATACCACTATTCATCAAATTAATTGCAAGCCAGCAAATTCCTTATTCATAACATTAAATAACTACATCTATTAAGAAACTTCTTGCAATGAGACTCTCACTGGCTGGGCTGATAGCACTGTGTGGTTTTATCCTAATGGATTTAGAGCACCTACAGTAAACAAGAGCCAAAAGTCAAAGCTTTTTTTAAGCAAAATATAACATTTTAAATATGTAAGAAATTTCATTCAGACTCTTGAAGATGCCCATGTTAGAGCAGACTTCAGTTCCTTACACATTCCTAGCCCTATTAATAAAGGCTCATATCCCAGTGAAAGAAGCATCTGGCTCTTCTCCCCTAATCAATAACATTCAGGAAAAGTCCCTTCCTCCAGCAGCAGCATAAATTACCAGACATATGCAAATAGACTTGCTAATGTTAATTGCCAGGGCTGATTGGTGATTAATTTTTTGATTATGATCAATCATTCCGCAGGAATTTTAATAAGACATTCCAGGCAATCTGCAAATTGATAATAATTAGGGATCCCAAGCAGTAACGCATCCACAGGCAGCTAAAACACCTCCCTGTGATGGAGCATGTTCCTCTGAACTGCAGGGAGAAGAGAAAATGGAATGATCAAAAGCTCCAGAGCCTGCTGGGACCATGGTGTCATCTCTAACAAGAATTTTTTTTTTGCCATTTTTAGGCAAGATGGGCTCTGACACAACTGGACACCTTCTCTGTGTGCCTCAGATGGTCAGAAATGAATGGGAGGTTCAATTCTAGGACAATACCTTGGAAATGTCACCTCAATTTGCAGACTTCCAGCTGGGAAAATAAACATTGGATCCCCCCCAAAAACAACCAAAAAACACAACAAACAAACAAACCAAAAAAAAAAATAAAAAACCCACCCAAAAAACCAACAAAACAACAAAAAAAGCCCCCCCAAAAAACCCAAAAAAAATCTGCCAGACCTGCAGGGAACATGGCTAAAGGCAGGACACAATTATATTTTCAGGCCTTGCAAATTAAAAAAGGGCCAAACAGAAACTCATACAATATCTTCTTTTTCTTTCTTTCTAGTGCACAGCAGGCAGCAGCACTAAATTTTTAGCAGCAAGAGCAATGTTTTCCCTGTGTGACACTTGTTTGTGTACCTTATGGTGAAAGTGCAGACATTGCTGTACATACAACAGCTCAAAATGCAACATGATTAATAATATTTCCTTTTCAAAGGAATTCTCCAGCAAACATAAATATCATCCTACAACACTTTAAACCCAAACACTATTGCTGTGTACAAACCAGAAAGTGCAAGTGACTGGAAGAGGACATGAAGTTTTCTAAACTTTTAGAGCAAGGGTTTGACTGCTCTGTATTCAAATTGGACACACAGATCTTGACACCAAGAGGAGCTTAAAAGGCATGACTTGTCAAAAATGAGTGAAATGCAAGTGAGGCATCTAGAGGAGAGTAAATTAAGGGCACTTTGTATCTCAGCACTGCCCTGTCATGTTCAACCAATACTCCAAGCTTTTGAAATTTCTGTCTCCGTGGCCTAATTCTGATTTGCACAAAATACTCCTCTTTATGTGTCAAGAATAGTGTAAAGGAGTTTGGATAGAAATGAAAATAAATCCCTGAGGTCTACAATTCTTTCAGTTCTTTCCCTGCTGCCAAATGGACCATTTTATGATGAGGTCCCAGGAATTTGCTCTTTTATTTGAAGAGCTTGCAGTTAGTACAGTGTAAGTAGCTCAGCTTTTGCTTTTATTAAAAAGGAGAGATTAAGATTAGCCCCACCTTTTATGTTAAATTTTCTGACACAAATTAATTTTCAGTTAAATGTTATTTTGCCCAGGAAATTTCTTCCTGAATAAGTCACCTTTCCATCAAGACACAGAAACATGGTTTTTACAAAGTGCAGTTTCAAGTGAAGCTTTTAAACAAACAGGGAAATATTTTCTTTTTCTCCCAACAGTTTCAATAGGAATAGAAATGCCAAGCAGTAAAGTGGTGCATGCTTGCTGTCTTTCTTATACAGCAAATAAGAAATGCTTTCAAACAACACATATTCCTGTGGCTTTTAGCTACAAAATGGTTTTTATTGAGGTGTTTTTAACATCTTGGCCCCATTCTTGCCTTAGTCTTTTAATTCTCAGTCAGTTTCAAGAATTTTAGACACTTATAGAGGGAATTTACTGGCCACAGCCAACACAGAAAAACACGAGGAGTAAACACAAATATGCACCAAAAGAATCTACCTTAGACAAACCCAGTCCAATTCCAGTTGTTCCAGCTCAAGAACAACTTCTCTATAGTCAGGGCAACAATTCCACTGTTAAACTGATGTCTTTGATGAGCATATTAGGTCCTTATTTTTCTTAATTAACATTCTAGTAATTTTTTTTTAAGTTCTGCCTATTTTCTTAAACCAAATAAATTAAAAAATATTTAAATTCTCTTTTCAGCTGGGGTTCCTCACTGCTGCCTGTATAAATCTGGCTCAGGAAATCTGAAATGCTGACAAGTTCCTTGGATTTGGTCTGTCATTCCTCTCCAGCTCCTCGCACTTGTACAATTCACAAGGTCACGAGTACAAAATGTGCTTGTTAACTTACACAAGAATAAAGCTGTCAGATGGGCTAGGGCTCCTTGTGTACCAGTTTGGTGAAATATGATTATCCAAGCTGTAAAATGGATAAACCTATTAAATTAATAAATCTGCTGCCCTGAAGACTATGACTGATGTCGCTGCCTTACCTACAAGGCCCCCTTTCTTAAATTAATACTTGATAAAGGAGTAAATCTTTTAAAGACACACACTAAAGCTTTGCATTGGAGAGTTATCTTTTGTGTTGCAAACTGTAAGGACTTTTTACTGCTATAGATGTAAGTGAGAGGAAATGAATTCCAGGGGAAAAAAAAAGGAGTCTTAGAAAATGTTATTACCCAGCTAACACTGTGGGCTGCTTCTTATCTGTACACAACTAATCACATCCCTGTTTCTTTTTTTATTCCAATGTGTGAGTGGATTTTAGTGGTCATGAAAGTGAAGGATAATTAGTAGGATAGTGGATAAAGTGGAAGGCCAATGCCTTATCAAAGGCAGATTGGGTCAGCTGCACATAGGCAAAAGAAATCATGATTCTCTTCTTTCAGCTGCTTTGATTTATTACTCTCAAGGTCCAACAATGAAGTTTCACATCAGGGGAGAGAGAAAGAAAAAGAGTTTCAAAGGGTTCATCCTTCTTGACTTCTTAGAAAGCCTTTAGCATATTGTGTTTGTTAGGGCCCAGTATCACTGTTCTTTATGATTATTAATAGTCTATTACACAGACAACCTCGCAGAAACAAAAAAACACTCTACAAGGCACCCACCAAATATAGGCCAAGACAAAATATCTGTTGCTGAGCTTTTACAGTCTAAAATAAAACCCCTAAAAAGTGGAAGGGAAATGAGCACAGACATACAAAAGGAGCTGCTTTAAGATCACATGGCAACCAACCAGCAAAAATATGGAACAGAAAACAGATTCCCTGATCCACCCCAGGACCTGCTGATAAACTCATACTGCAATAATGTTAAAAAATGAGACAAAAATAAAATCTCAGTGCATCCAAAGGCATCCAACATCTTGCTCAAAACTCAAAAGTGAATTTGTAAAAGGAAACAGGAAATGAAAACTAAAGAGGGTTGACATGATTACGGGGTGTTAATAAGAAAAGACATAAGCCAGGGGCCTTGATGTACAACTAGACAACAAGAGGTTACGTTTGGAGTCAGGGCTATGCTAATTTGCAAACTTGGGTCCATTTCATTAAGTGAGCTGAGAGACAGGCTGTCTCAGTCCAGCAGAGAGGGATCTCATTATCCATGTAGGGAGCAAGAGATAAGAATCTTTTAATAATTGCTGGGAAGTTTTTTTTTTTCTTTTATGATGATATGGAATGCCAATTTATGCCTCTCCACTCGAAGTGGATACAAACCAGCCTCCTCCACAGTTCAAACCAGCCCCCCTCTGGCTGTGGCCATTAGGACAGGGAGGGAAAACAGAGATTAATGCGCTTGCCTGGGAGACCAATGCTGCAAAACTCCATTAAATGCACTTCATATTGGGAACATGCTTGTTTATGGTGCTTGGCCAAGGCTTTTTATTTCATTTTTAATGGGTACAGCTGTAGGATTTAGGGCCAAATCCAAACCCCAGTGCAGGCAATGGGCAGGACTTCTACTGACAACTGGCCTTTGGATCAAACCCTTTACTCATTCCTTCATAAGGAATGGCTCTGAATTGACACTTTTGGAAAAAGTTGAAGAACTTATATTACTTTGGCCAAAGCATTGTTTGCAGTGCTTTCCCTTTGTCCTTCTCTCCATAACACAACCATGGCAGCCATGAGAAAGGAGCTTTCCAGAGGTCTGTGCACCTACTCCATCCCCTGCTATAGGAATTCTGCCAACTTCAGGCTAAGCACAGCACAGATTTTGTGACAGGGACAAGTTTAGCCTATGAGGGACTGATTTTGAGAGAATTGTGTCTTTCACACAACAGTGCCAAACACAGTTCTGACCACCTCGAAAAGAATTTGCACAAAAAATCAGGGGTAAAGTTAGACATAGTGTCATGCTCATGTTTTACTATATAGTATTTCCTAAAATCTGAGATACAGACACAAAAACTGAGCAAATCACACTGATAGCATTAAACTTTTAAGAGTAAACTTTTCCCTCTGCACAAAGTTACACTGCAAGGAAAGGAGGAAGCTGAATTGTTCCCACAGCTAAATCTGTTCATTTGGTTGAAGTCCCTGAGTTGGACTGTACATTAGTGTGGAAAACACTGTCCAGGGAACTCTGAAGCCATTATCTCTAAAGCTGGCTGCAGGATTTGTTTTTATGCACCAGGTCAACCTAGGGACTATGTACAACTTATCTCTCTCCTCAGCAGGAACTAAATTATAAGGTTTTCTTCAGCTGACCTTGCCTCTATGGCCAATTTCTGGCTATTCATGAACCATCTTGAATTTCCCTCATGCCCATTTGCTATTGGAAGTCATTTGGCCAATATCTTTTGTGAAAACTGCTCCCAGATTTCACTTTGTAGACAAGACTGGAGACAGGAGGATTGAAAAATGGAAACTGATATTTTTGGATAAAAATTTCAGGTTGTGGGTCCTTAATTTGATGGGACCTGTGTGGGCACAGATACTCACCCATGATGACAACAGTGCCTCCTGTGAGCATTTAATGGCACTTGCATTTAAGAAAAAAGAGAAGGAAGTGCTGATTTAAGTGTGCTGACGAGGACAAGGTTAGTCAAGGAAACCCAGGCATCTGGGAAGAGGAGCAGAGGGCAGGAGTGGCTCAAAGGGGCACATTTCTGCCTGGGGACTGTGCCTGCCCTGGGACAGCTCTCAAGACATGCCAAACCCACAGAAATTGTCTCATCCCAGCCCTGAGATCGATGGTGTTGCAGTGCAGCTCCTCCTCTTCCTCACAGAGGGAAGAAAAAGTGAGATTTGCACAGAGCATCTTCTCCCAGCCTCACTGAGAGGGGCCTGATACAAACTGGTGCTCAGCCCTCTAAACCAGCAGTGCCCACAGCCACTGTCCCACCCCTCAGGGCTGGGGAAATACAGCAAAGGCTGCAGCAGATCGTGCCCAGCCAACATTTAAAGCTCTAATGGAGTCTGTGCAACACCAGCCAGTTTAAATGTCCAGAGGTTCCCTGCAAGGACCCAGGGACTGCCATGGAGAGTCTTGGCCACTGGGCAGTGTGAGCACTGGCTGGAGGCCCTGGCCTTGGGCTTGCAAAACACCTTGAGTTCTTGGTATCTTAAGACTTATCCTATAAAGTGATGTTTGCAATCCTCTCTTCTAAATATTTTTAAGGCAATGGAAACGCTCTATGCTAACCATGTTGTGTGAGCTTTCCTTACTGTGCACTTAAACCAGAGCTGAATAATCCATATATCCATATGGTTTCAGACTTTGAGAATGTTCCAGTAAATACTCATCAAGGCAATATGCAAATTCTTTCACTTTTTCAGCTTTAGGTTTCCCACATCCATGCAATCTCTGTATTGCACCACATTTCACCCCAGACAGCAGTGAGATGATATAAATCACCCATCCCTCTTAAAATCTTCCACCTCCCAGTCCTCTTAGCTAAAGGCATCTCAAGCCTTATTTTGTCATCAAAGACCTCACCATGGTAAAACATATGGTGATCTTTCAAAGTGGGTAAATGATTTCCACTAGGGGCTTGTGTGAGGCCACTGAATTCACTTTTGCTTTTGAATTAAGTCACCCAATTTCAGCCCAGGTATTTAAAGAAGAAAAAACTAAAATTCATAATGAGACATTCCTGAGGCTTCACTCTGGTTCCTCTACTCTGCTCTGTCTACTGCCCACAGTTTCCTGTTTTTAAGTTAGGAAGAATATATCCAAGTTACCTTGGCCTGAGTTTATTTGCAGTGTATTGAGATAAAAGTTCAGCTGTAATATAATTGGAATTAAGTAGGGTAATAGGCTCCAGATTTTTAAAAACATATTAAGAGGAGATCTCTCTTTCTCTCTGCTTATTCCTCATAATTACAATATGAATTTAAGGCACTATAAAATTAATAGAACCCTGACTGGTGACTGAAGTCTCCTACACAGGCAGACAGACAGCCTGTCCCTGTCCATGCCCTCCAGCTGTGACTGTAACCCTACACATGATAACAACAGCTTTACCTCTGGGCAATCTCATTTATTGACCCTTTAAGACAGATGTTAAAAGACCAATTGAAACTAATAATGTGTAATGCTTCCCGTGAGCTCAAACCTTGCCCATATGCAGAAGATTTTAAATTACTCACCTCATTACATGCCACAAAAAAACTGTGGGAAAACCACCATCTACTACTGATTTTATATTTTTTACATACATATATATATTTTTTTTGAAATACATATATATATATTTACATACATATATATGTATATATACATACTGAAACACACAGGGAGATTTGCAAACTGGAAGTGCAGATATGGTAAATTCACCGTTAGCCTATGATGGATATGGTTTGATTTCATGTTTTAGGGAGGTTTTGGTGAATTTGAATAGTAAAACCAGTTTGCTTGTCCCATTTCCTTGCAGGATGGTTTTGGTCTGGTGTCCAAGCAGGTCAGGGCAGAGTGGGCCATGGTCTGGAGATGTCACAGCCACTGTCCCACGGCCCTGAGGCTCTGAAAAGGATGCATTGTGCATCTGGGTCTGCCTAGGAAAAAACATCTTCATTTTTTTGTGCTCTCATTTCGAGATAGGTGTGGTTGTAGCTGGGTAGTGGCTGCGTGCTCTGAATGCAAGAGGGAGGAGATGGAGCAGGAGGCTCTCGTTAGCAGCTCGGGAGGATGAGCCATTGTGTCCAGCCAGGTACCTCTGATATGCACAAATAAAGCACAAATAAAGCACAAGCATATTCACTCAAGTGTAGGATATGATATAATTATAGCCAATTAAATCATTTTCCCTAAGATGCTTTTTAGAAATCAAGTTGTTACTTATTCATCAGGCTGTCAGCAAACACAACTGTCTCACACACAACATGTTTAACTTCTGCTCAGGTTACATTACTTGAACACAATCCTCACAGTAATTAATGACTCCTCTATCAGTTCCCAGCTCTTCCAGTCCTCTGCAAACATACAAAAATAATAACTGAGGGAATTTTCCTTCACCCGTTTGAGAATGGGAAGGCTTGGTTAGTTTGCTTTTTACTTACTATTTCTATATTCAATACAACTTCTACAGGTGGGGGAGAGTCCTGGGAAGGCTCAGTCATGCCAGCACCTTCAGATTAGGGAATAGATCACAAACTAGAATTGAGGAGTTCAGCTTTAGAGAATTCAAGGCTTGCTTTGCTACATGTGCATGTGAGAGTGATTCCTATTCACAAATATATATATATATATGCTCATTTTTGTTCACATACTTATTTTTTGCCAGTTCATATATATATATATATATATATATATATATACACATTTATGTGTCCTGTAAACACATACAAGTGAGCCCTGAGCCTGCAGCCCAGCTGATTGCAGCTCTGGGGGTTAAGTTAGTTCTGGCTCTGTTTTCTGAAGTTTTGTCTACACTTTTCCCTTGGATCAGGCAGTTCTTTCAGAGGCACTTTGTGTTGCAGTCACAGATGAATAATGATGTATTGCCTGGTCTGGAAAGTCAAGTGGACCAGTGGGAAGTGCATTTTGGGATGTTCCTGGCAATAGCATCACTAAAATCCAGTGTGCAAAGCTCAAAGGCTGTCTAACAGTCCCTCTACAACCTGGGCTTGTCCTCAGCATCTACCAGCTAGGCCTGCTTTAATTCAACACAAACAGCTTCTGCCTTTATCCTAAAAGTCACAGAGCTCAAACAATGTTATTTAACCTCCCCTGCCCTCTCCCCATATTTCTACCAGCACCAAACAGCCGTAAACTCATTCCAAAAAGCCACACGTTACCCAACCAGTGCTGCCTAAGGAAAGCATTCAGGAGTGTTTATGGGGCAGCTGAAGTGTAATGATTTAGTAGATGTTTATAAATGTTTATACTGTACAGATTAACATTCCCCAGGGGGCCTGTAATGAAGAGAGTGCTCCAACTGGAATCAAAC
This sequence comes from Cisticola juncidis, assembly GCA_013400215.1. NCBI lineage: Eukaryota > Metazoa > Chordata > Aves > Passeriformes > Cisticolidae > Cisticola > Cisticola juncidis. The sequence goes on from VXBR01002707.1 coordinate 907,322, forward strand.
CAGCCAGCCTGGGCTGAATGAGCATGAATGAATCCTGCTGGCCTACCCTCACGAGCTGTTTACTCAGTTTGAACGGATTTCCTCCATCCATGCTCCTCCAGCATTTTATTTTGGGAGAGGCAGTACAGGAATCTGGTCTCAGAAGGAGCACAGTTTGGAAACGTGTTAGAAAATCCAGCCCATCACTTTCATGGTAGGAGTTACTCACAAATTGCACTAGACAAAAGAACAAAGGGCCCAACCCCTGGGCTGTGGAAGTGGAGGCTGAAACTCCTGTTGACTTCAAAGGGAGCTGGGTCTCGCTCTCAGAACCTGGATTTCAAACATTGTTTCCCAGTGTAAACACTGACAATCATGTTGAAGCAGCCAAGCCCTGCTGCTAGACCTTGGCTTTTACAGTTTGTTTCACATTAGACCACTGTGGGTAAAAAATGTGACTGCAGGTAGGGAGATGTTGTGCTGGAGCTTTCCAGAAGTGGCTGATGAGAGAAATACTGAGTTATTGTGGTGGGCAGCTGCACCAAGTGTCTCCCTGAAGGTGATGGACAGCTTTTATTCAGAGTAAATGAAGGAATTTACAGTTTGTTCAGTGATGGCTCAAAGAGTGGAAATATCTGCTCCTGGTACTGGCTGCAGGAAATAGGGTTTGAATTGCCATGGGTTTAACATCCTGACCAGCAAACTCAAAAATTAACACTGGGAACTGGTGGATGAAGCTGGGCCTGCCTTGATGCCTCAGCAAGCAATGAACAAACAGATTTTAAAATATCCTTATAGCAGTAATGACTGGGAGAAGTAAGAGAGGAAGATTGTTTCTTTTGGGCATAGTGCCAAGGGAAAAGAAAATCAGCCTTTGAAATCACAAGTAAAGAAACAAACCCCTCTGGATTTCTGCTGTGGTCAGGAGAGTAAGATTTGTGTACATGACACGTGTGTATATTCAGAGAGTGAATCATCTCAAGGGGGCCAGGGAAGGGTGGGAAGAGAATAGGAAGGGTCATGGCATGGCCATAGTCAGCAGGGGTCAAAAAGAGTGGCCAGAAACACCAAACAGAGTGAACTATATCTTCAAGAAATCTATATCTTCTGCTGGCAGTGCATTTGTGCAGAGGGATTTTTGTCCAGCTGTGCTTTTTCCTTTGCTACTGTGATAAGATTTCACACTTCTCCAAAAATTATTCTACCTCTGACTCTGACAGTGACATGCCTGCCTAGGACAAACAGCAGCATCCTGCACTTCAGGTGTTCTCAAAGTAAAATACCAAATACTCCTTGCAAACTCTTTAACCACAGCACGGGAAGCTGAAAAGTTGTACTGTGATTCTGAAGGCTCTCCATGGGCTAGAGAGATGGAGAGGGCTCAAGAAATTAAAAAAAATTACTTTCAATGTCTCTCTGAGATGTTTTTAAAGGCTCAAAAATAAGTTTGCTTTGCATCTTGAATGGACACAGTGGACAAAGGCAATATTTTTTGCAGTGGTTCATTTGCCCATCTCCTGAAGCTGTCTGAGCTCGTTACAGCTGCTGGCAAACACTGGTACAAGTTCTGTGCTGTAACCCCACCTGCCTCTTTAGAGCAGTGGAAAAGACAGATATCTGAAATCTTCTAGAGTGCAGTAACCATCAGGTAATTAGCTGCAGCAGACTTACAGAGCAGGAAAGGCTCACGAGAGCTCTGAAATGAAAGCAAAAAATGCCTCTTGGAACTAATTTTAGAGTGGCTTGAAGTATTTAATCCTGCAAATTATTGCCAGTGAGGAAACATCAAGGTACTGCTGGATCTTAATAGTGGCAAAGCAGCAGGAATGGTTCACCCTAAGCTGCCTCCTGCTGATGGCTAAGCAATCAGACATGCTTTACACCCCTCACAAGGTGCAGGGGCAGCTTGTTTTGTTCCCAGTGACTTGCAAAGTGGCCTGGAATTGTACCTCTCTTCTTTGTGTCTGGGAAGGATCCTTTATCAGCAAACCCAACTCAGGCCTACTTTGCAAACAGCAGTGAATAAAATAAGGAAGAGGAGAGCAACCACTGGGGTACAGACAGCACCCACCACTGCACCATGCTGGACCCCTCTCCCAAGGGGACTCTCCATCCTTCAGAAAGCAGGGAAGGGTTTGTAGAGGGGCACAAGGGGCAGAGCACTTTCAAAACTCATTTGGAGAGATGCCTTTCTGATTTCTTGCTCTGCTCATGAGTCCTCATTGATGAAGTTGAGGAGATTGGATTCATTCTTTCATCCCTCCAGGAGTCAGTTTCTCCTGTGTGGAGAAAAGAAATGTCAACCTTGTGAGGACTGCTTTTAGCAACAAGAAATACCAGATAAGAGACCAGAAATAAATTTCTTAGGGTCTTAAGCCCTATTTGCCCTCACACAGGTCTTCAGATCTACAAACTCCTTCTGTATTTTTACCAGACATCTTGTGAGGAAAAAAGGAAACTCCATGTTTCTTCCCAATGGGAAGATACTCAAGAATCTTGTCGCTGTGATAAAACCCCCTTGATTTAATTTCCAGGCAGCATTTATTCATAGACAATTAATACCCTTCTGTTCTTGTGCCAAAATATTCTTCTCTCTTTAATAACTACTCTGTCTAGCTCTGTGAAAGCTCTGCACTTGATTGCTACAGGACCTGGGAGTTCCCTCTTCCACAAGCCATAGGAAGAAGTGTCAATAACAGAATGTGCTGTAGTTCCCATGCAAATTTTGCAGGAGCCCATCCAGGTCTGTGCAATGATCCAAGCACAAATCTCAAAACTGTTTCCACCACCAGCTCTCCCAGCTGTGGAGCTTTTCTCATAATTTCAAAACAAAGGAGAGGCAAAGAGCTACACTTCAACAGTTGCTTGAAAACTGTTTCCAAAACAGGAGAGCTGCACTGTCTTTCCAAAACCCACCAGGAAACAAGAAGCATTTCCTTTGCAGAGACCAGAATGAAGATCCTGCACATTTCATTGAACAACAGGAATTTCTGAACTCAGATTTTGTTTCTTTCTAGGCACAGGTATTCTTTTGCACGTGCACCCCTTCTATCTGCAAACCAAGTGATCAAAACATCACAACTAAGGTTAACCATAAATCCTTATTCATCTGTGTTATGAGTCATTCTTTAAATATAGGATTATGCTTTGTTTTCCACCAGATTCTACCTCAGGATGGACAGTGTTCACTTAATAAGCAGATATTCAATATTTTGTTACAGTGTCATTATTCAGCATGTGGCTTGAGGCCTCATTTACCACATACTACTCCAAACCTGCTTAAAAGACACAATTCCTTATTTTTTTGTGAGTTTTTCTAGGGCTCTTATCAGTATGGCATATGAGTGCTTCACAACCATCGTTTCTCCCAACAACACCCTGTAAGACGGGAGGATATTATTATTCTTGTTTAACAGATGGGAAACTGAAACACAAAGAGATTCAGGTCAAAACATTCTGCTAGAGTCAGGTCCCCAAACTGAGATGTCTGGGAATTGATTTCTCACAATGTTTAACGTTGCACAGCATCAAATATCAGGAGAAATAGCACTGGCAGTGTGCTTTGCAAATGGAAACATGGAAAGCAAAATAAAATTAATAGCCAGTTGGGAAGACTTTAGTTCAAATTGACTTCTCTGAAACTGGATGAAAGTTTTGCAGGATTCAGATGCTTGAACCATGAGATCTCACGTTTTCTTTTCAGTTCTCTGCCTTTTACTGGGCTCTCCTTGCTTCCACAGCAAATTCAGGCAAAGTCCATCAGGCATCTGCCTCCTCCTCTCCCCAGCTCTGACTCATGTCCTGAGCTGCTCCACCTTCTGCATGGAATCAGACCAGGGTCCTCTGCTAAATATAGCACATGGGCAAGTAATTAAAGGCTACACCAAACACAGGTACAAAAGGAAGCCAAATAAACACTTTGCAGGAAACCCTAATTTCATGATTTCCCGACAGCCATTTCTAAATAATAAGCTTTTCAAGGAGAACAGTCTCCCTTACACATATGTATATATATAATATAAATTTTATATACAAATGCAATTTTAAACTAAAATATCAATGTATTTTATACATATATACGATAAAAATGTATTATATATGTGTAATAATATAAATGTATGAATACTTATACTCTCATTCTTAATTCATAATCAGTCAAAAATTTCCAAAGACTGGAAAAGGTACCTGGCATGGTATATTATGCCCAAATGATTAAAGTTTTTAGTTTAAAATTAAAGGTGAACAAATTCTGCTCGGTAGGTTTCAGTTCAGCCTTGTGACTGTGTCTTTCTGTTTCAGGAAATCAGGATACATGTGCCTGAGTAAATCAGAACCACTTGTATTTTACAACATTCCCTGCTGAAGGAGTATGTAGAAGCAGAATTCCAAATTTCCAGCATTCAGGAAATTCAGTTATTTCATAATTTTATTTCATTCTGAACTGAGAGAACACCTATGCCTCCCTTGCCTCAAATTTCCAAATTCCCCTCAAATTTTATTTGTGTTGGGTTTAAATTGTTCTAAATAAATCAATCAGAGCTGATACCAGCACTGGGAATTTTAATGTGAATATTTGGAGCTTGACAGAGTTACAAGGAAATAAAGAAGCCTGGAAAGTTTCAAGCAATCCTTGTTACAGGTACAACACCAGCTACTTCTAAAATATCACTGCAGTAGCATCTACATTTTGCAATAAAAAACTTATTAAATGTGCCATGTGCTGTTTTCAATACAGTGATACTCAGGAATGTATTTCCATTTTCCAGGTACTTTTACTGTCCCTCCCACTTAGAGCAGAGCAAGGAGTGGAGCTCTGTTCTTTCCTCACACACAGGTCTGTCTCAATTCATAGGCTCTTGGAAAAAGCCCTGAATCTGAGCTTTTTCAGCCTAAAGGACCAACTCATGTGAGAAGCAGCAGCAGCTCTGAGTTTTCCATCCAGGTCAGTGACTGCAGCAGGCAGAGCCAGCCCACCCCAGCTCCCTGCACAGAACACACTTGTGGCCACAGCAAGGGGACCTTGAAGAGATGAACCCGGGATTTGGGTTAATTAAATGCCATAGAAAGTTAGACAACCTGGCAATTTCACTGATTAATATTTTGCTCACTGTTTTCTTATCAAGGGGACAGGCAGTTTGACTCAGTCACCTTTGCAGGACGCACTGGGACTTGTGTGAACTTGGGCTTCTCCCAGTTCTCAAAGGAACATTCATGAGAACTGATTAATAAAAAAATAGTAATTAAAAAANAAAAAAAAAATCTGTGTCAGGATCTTCTATTTTGAAGGGAGGGGAGAAATCAGAATTCAGCACTCAGCTGAGAAGGGCTCTTTCTGTAATGCTCGGGCAGTGGAAAGCTCAGCGCAGCAGCCAGCGAGGAATTCCCCTGTCAGGAGGGCCATGAGTCACACGTGCCCTGCTGCTCCTCTCCCTCAGATGTAGGGCCCTGCTGAGGTCTGGGATGTGTCAGGAGAAAGGACCTGGCAGGGCTCTCCTGTTACACAACCTCGCTGTCCCTGCCAGAGGCTCTCTCCACCAGGGCAGGGAGCTGCTGCAGGTGGCAGGGGCTGCAAAACCCTTCTGCAGCTGCTGTTTCTTTTCTCTCTTCGTTTTCCTTAACCCTCTGCTCCTCTGGAATGACCAGAGTAACGCAGTCAGCTCCTGAGCAATCACGATTCTGTTGTAAAAGTCATCCCATAAAAAAGGGATTTTTAGCATCGGTTTTAGCGGTGTGAAATGAGGCTCCACACAGAGCAGAGCTGACACAGGTATGGAGATCCCTCATCAGTTTTGCTCAATAAATTCACAGCAGAGCTGCTGCCACAGCAGCATGAGCAGTTTGCAACATTTGTATTTGTCCTCTGGCTATTTATTACTGTGTTTTTCACAAGCCCTTTTAATGCCTCCAGGAGTAATTTATGGGGACAGAAGAGCATGAAGAGAGCAGATCCCACTTATTTAAATCTCTGGATGATGAAAATCACATGAGAAGAGCAGGTTTCACATTGTTTCCTCTCCATAAATGGCTTTCTGAGGCAGTAAAAGCCATGTAAAAGCAAACATAAACACTGTACAAACACCAAGATATTCAGGTTTGGGGGGACTGATCCAAACACTGCCTAGAGATTTTCAGGTTTATTTAGGTTTGGGCTCTGTTTTGTTAATTTGTTCCATAAAACATTGCAGGTTGTAGTTAGTCTTAATATAATCAACAAGATATATGCACTAAAATGTCTTTTTACTAATTTTACTGCACAAAAGAATTACTTTAATAAAAGCAATTCTTAGTATAAATCTTGTTACTTTTCAGATTCATGAGTAATGTGTGTGACTGTGGTGTTTCTTTTTTCCTTTTTTTTTTTCCTTTATTTGGCAGTTCTCACAGCTTCTGCTCCAGTACATGAAGCAGACTGATCTGGACACCCAGGATGATCCAAGTTTCCAGCATCTGACATGCTGATTATTAATTTATAAAATAAGAAAAATAGTGAAGCATGACTTACAAACTTTTTTGATCCAGTGAACACTCCCTTGTGCAGTGAGTGTTAGAAATAACCTTTTAGTGCTGAGAGTAACAGCAGGGCCATGGAGAGGTCACCAAGTTTCCTTCCTAGGGCTGGGGATATAAATTTGGAGGTATCTGTCACACATAAAAGTTTGAAATTACATGAAATTTGTAGAATAAATAGCATTTGCTTGTAAAATGCAAATTAAAGAAGTTTCTTTGCCCTTTTTTCATTAAGTAGCATTCTGACTCCCTAACTTCCAGATAAAGTAATAGAATCACAGAATGGTTTGGGGTGGAAGGGACCTTAAAGATCCTCATCTACCTCATCCCACCCCTGCCATGGCAGGGACACCTCCCACTGTCCCAGGCTGCTCCAAGCCCTGTCCAGCCTGGCCTTGGACACTGCCCGGGATCCAGGGGCAGCCACAGCTGCTCTGGGCACCCTGTGCCAGGGCCTGCCCACCCTCATAGTGAAGACTTTTTTCCTGATATCCCATCTAACTTGCTCTCTTTCAGTGTTAAGCCATCTTGCTATAAGATACAATGTTTTCTACTTCAGCTCTCCTATATTTCATGTTTTCCCTCATGAGACCAAATTTATTACAGTGAGGGATGTAATTTAACAGTATTTTTCAAAAAAACACAAGTGTACCTGCTTGGTTGCTCATTTTTCACCAAGTCTTTACAGGAAGCATTTGAAAGTCAGGAGACTGCCCCAAAATTTGTTTGAGTAATCCAGGCTTTATGATTCTGTGAGAGAGAACAGAAAGTTAGCTTGAGATATTTCCCCTGCTACTTGTCACACCAAAATGCCATAAAGGCAGGCAGATCCTTTACCTGTTTTCCTACAGGGCCATGGAGAAAAATCTCAGCCTAGACCTTCATCCAGCAAAAAATCCTGCACTCATTCTCCCTTTCCTTCCCTGTTACCTCTGTATAACCAGAGGAATAATCCACAGTGCACAAAGAAACCATCATGTTCAAGTCTCTGCAAAACCCCAGCCCCTCCAGACCTGAGCTGTGCAAAGCCTCAGGATTATTCATAATTTCACCAGCCTGATTCAGCAGAAAGAACATGGAACATTTCGAGTCACATTTAAAGCTGTTTATGGGTGTGGGGAAAAGTTGTGTCCCTTGAACAAAATGCAGCTTTCTCTCAGCCTCATTCCTGGGTTAGAGCAGAATTAAACTGTTCTGGAACTTGCTGAGAAGAGGGGAGCAGGGGGATAGAGAAGGACAATTTATCTCTAAATTACATTGCTCTTCAGAGTAAACCACAGAGAGCTGTAATGGGACAAGTAATTTTTTCACATAGTATAATTAATTAGAACCCATAAACCCCAATTAAACAGCACTTTTGAGACTATCAAGTGGTGCATGTTTGAAACTGCAAATATGACAGTATAAGTACATTTTTATAGCTGGGCACACTCCTCAGGATTATTTTCAGCGCTGTACTAAAATGGGAAATGGCACCAGTTAGGCCCCTGCTAATAAATCGCTTGGAAACAGGCGATATTAATAATCTTTATGGGGGTAGGATGGAAGCCAGATGGGGCAGGGAGGGGAGTGTGAAAGTGGCATAATATATTGGCCTGGAAAACATAACCCAGGCCAAAGCAGAAATATAATCTTGGTGTGTATCAGAGAGGGCTGGGAATGGAAAAGGAGAGGTGATGGCTGAAGGGGGGCTCACCCTAGGAGATCAGGAGGGTGATTTCTGAGGTAAGGAAGGCAACAAGGAAGGAAGCAGAGGAAAGAGATGCTCTGGAGGATTTAACAGCCCCTAGCAAGGAGAGGGCTTTGTCCCTTGGATGGAAAATGGGAATGGTGTGGGAGCCCATCCTGCCAGGGAGGAACTGTGTGTGCCAGCCATGGGACATCTGTGCAGGGGCTCTGTGCACAACCAGAGTGAGGAAAAGCTCCCTCAGCCCTTGGTTATTTACACGAGGACCAGTTGTGTTTCCCTTGTCACTCTCAAGACAATGGGCTTTTCAGTCATCCCTTACAAAAAATTATTTTTAAAAAAGCAAAAATTCTAAACAAGCAAAGACTCATTTTGGATTTGTGTTGGAGGTGGTTTTTCCAAAGCTCTCTGGAACCAGCATATTAGAATGTGTGGTAATTTAGCCCAAGACCTTATAGTCAGATCTAGAGTTGTAGATCTAATAAAATACCGTGTTTTCAGACATTGCAAGAGCAGTATTTTACCTGAAATATATTATGTAGGCACTGATTGACATTTTTTCCTAAGTCTGTATGGTTCACTTGCAGCTTTTCTACAAGTCTTGTACTTAAGGTCTCACTTCTTTGCTCCTTAAACTGTTGGGCTTTTTGGAGGACAATTTCACATTTGAAAGTTGAGGCACACGTAGACAGGATATAAATGGACAGAAATGAAAATGGACCTGAGCATGTATAAGCTGTGATGATTTAATGTAAAATACTTGAGGTTCTTGCTCTAACAGCTGAAAATACAGGTTTTATTTCTAATATAGGTTTTATTTTTCTTAATCCAAAAAATAAAAATGTGTTCTGCCTTGTACAAGGCATAGTGAGATGAAGAACCCTCTTCTCAATTTAAGCAACAGACATGGCAAAAATAATCTGTCTGGACACTGCAGAATTGGACATTTAGTAGAGACTCATGAGGACTCAAACAGGGTCATCACATAGTGAAGGAAGGACAGAAAAAATTGCCTTAATCTTAAATCCTGGTTTAGATATTTCAAGAAAAAAAGAGCACATTTTAAAGAAATTGGAAAGCTGTGACTGCAGCAGACTCATGGTCTAGTTAGAGAGGGGGTAGAGGCACAAAGAATATCAGCAACCATCAACAGGATGGCAAATGCCATTTGAATAGACATGTGTCATTCCTGTACTGCAGCCAAGTGAAACTACAAACACTATTAAAAGTATAAAGAGGCTTTAATTTACATTCCTGCTACGGCATCTTTCTGTTGCCAGAATATTGCTAGTGGGCTTAGTATAAATGAGAATCTGGCCTTAATATTCTCCAACAGAAAAGTGAAATACACAGACATATTGACTTGGATTCGTGTGCTCTGTTCTGTTAACCCAAGGTATCTGCAGGGACTAAAACTGGCAGGAAGAATATGAATCTGTACCTACAGTGCACAGCAGCTTCAGTGAGCACAAATGATCTGGAGAGTCACTTCCTATGACAGCAAAATCGGCCCTGTAGAATCACAGAGGTTGGAAAAGACCTCCAAGATCATGGAGTGCAACAATTAACCCAGCACTGTCAGATCCACCATTACATCATGTCCTGGAGTATGCATCTAAACATTTTTTAAACACTTTAATATTACATATTTCCTTTATTTTTAGCATCACATTCCCCAACACCACACAATTCAAAGCACTGTCTACTTCATTTTCCCCCTGCCATGGGGGAATTGCCACCAGCAATCTTGGTGCTAAAGTCAGAATTCCAGCATCCACCTAAACACAACCCACCCAGGAAGATCCAACACTTTATAACAAATTTCAGACTTCTAACACAAAAGACAAAGAGCCTCGAATAGCAGCAGTGCCTGGGGAGGGAGTTGTGTCCTTTGCTGGAGAGAGGCAATGGCAGCAATCCCTGCCAATGTGACCAGGGGCAATACACACAGCCAGGAGCTGGAGGAGCTTCCCTCTATCACCAGAAGCATCTCTGCACCCTGCCCATCAGCCCAGTTTCTGCCATTCCAGATGCTCCAGAGGAAGAGGGAAGAACAAACAAACCCAGAGGGCAAGTTAGGCATGAAAGGGGGAGGAAAAAAACAAAACAAAACACTGTCTCATGCCTGTGAGGAAGCCCTCCAGCAAAGGCATGAGGTGTGCTTCAGACTCCAAAAAGAGCTTTCCACCAAAAAGAAAAAATCATCATATGAAAAACACAGGAGAGGAAAAGGTAACTCCAAACACATGTAAGCAAACTGGCAGGAGAGTTGGAACTAGATGAACTTTAAGGTCCATTCCAACCAAAGCTTTTCTATGATTCTATGAAAATAGGCAAAATCAAAGACAAATCCTTCAAAATTTATTTGTGCCAAGATTTTGAGGTGAACACATTTACGTAGATACGTACAATTATTTCTAAATAAGGAATGTGTAACTCTTGAAATGTCTTTTTGGGATGTGTTAATTTTGATAGGAAAATGAAAGGTGCTAATTTGTCGCTGTCGCCGTATAATATTAAACAGTTAAACGTGGGCTGATTTTGGAAACAGTTCATGGCAGACGCACTTAAAAAAATAATTCAAAAGGTACTGAAAGAATAATCTTTTCCAAATCTGTCAACAATATTCTATCCACTGTTCCTGGCAAGAAATCCAGCTTAATTTGGTAAAACAATCACTTTTGCTCTCCCAAACATTGTAAAACAAGTGGGGTCATGGAAAGAAAAGTGGGAATTAAAAAGACCCTTGACAAATACTCAAGGCTGTGCTGCTGTTATCGTGGGGTATTTCCAAGGACCTGCAGAGGTTTTAAAAGTCCAAGTAAATGAGGAGGGCAGGAGGCAGCTCAGACTGCAAGGGCTGAGGCACTGCAAATTCAATTCAGCGCGTGGTTTTGCTGTGAATGCTTTTCCAGCTCTCACACCATTACATAGGATGTAGCATCATAATGATGTCAACTCTTGGACCAAAGAACAAGCTGATTTAAGTTTTATGAGGGGAAGGATGAATACTTTCAAAGGAATGGTGAACCGAATAATGCAGGACTGGTAGGATCACAGTTCAGGGAACTCACGGTCACACTTTGAACTATTTTTAGCAAGGTGCTGCAAGTTCAGGGGTAGATGGAAAAGGCCTGCACAGCTCAAGCAAAGCACAGCCTCTCAAAGCCCCTCCAAACTGACAATTGCTACCAAATTTACAGGGAGAGATTCAAAACCTCTTTTCCCTTTTGCTGAAGGTGGCTGCTGTAGCAAGGCTGCCCTGTTTGTGTGTGAATGAGCACCAGAGGCTGACAAAGCTGTCCCTCCCTGTGTCCCACCCTGGCACAAAGGACAAACACTGACCTTGCATTCAGCACACACCCCTCACTGCTCTCTCCAGGATTCTCCAAGGGCAGCAGGAGGGTGCAGGAGCTCCCTCCATCCCTGCCTGCAGCAGGATCAGCCCCTCCTTGTCACTCCCAGGGGGGCTGTGACCTTGTCCTGCCCACACAAGGAGGTGCTGGATGGATGCAGTTTTAGCCCCAGCATTTTCATCTCTAGGGAAACACAACCTCCCTGAAATTCAGACACAAAAGAAAGCACAGGTATGGAGGTGTTCAATCAAAGCCACTGCTGTTCCTGCAGCAAGAGCAGGTCAATAAAGACCCTGCCCAAACTCCCTTTGGAAAGTCACTGCAGATGACTCCTGCCAGCTCCTGTTATGTTTTCCCCTCCTTTAATGCATACTTGAGAATATCTAGTTATTGCAGATCACCAGGAACACACAAGGAATGGGTTTTTTATAAGCTTTACTACAATTATGGATAATGTTGGAAATATATACTGTATATTTCCTGTATGGTGGGACTGCTACAAGCACAGAAAATCCACATTGAAGGGGATTTCTATGCAAGCTATGCAGCAGATGAAGATTGTATTGCAAGCCTGAATTACTGATTCAAGCTGCTTCTTTGCCTCTCCCCACCCACTTCTCTAATAGCTTTTAAACTTAAATAGCCATATAAGTTAAAATGTTCTTTTATAGGGTGAAATAAACAGATTTTATGGTTCAGAAACTGCAAGTTTAGAGATCAACACTTCACCACTAATTCATGCAGGTTCAAGCTAAGGAAATGGCTCATTTTCCTCTCTACAGTCTGTGAGACTTTTTTTTCCTCAAAAAATCCAAGATGCACTTTAAATTAGATGTTATGAAAACTCTGGATGCAGACAATGCTTTCTCTTGACAAAGTACATCTAGGTTCCTGCATTCCAGGTCCCAGATCCCATGAAATCAGAGGAAAATGACTGCTGCAAAACTTTAGAATTTACTGTACATGTTTTTGATGGCACCTTAAAGCAAACAAAGAGAAAACATCCAACAGAATAATAACAATTTTTTAAAAAATTACAAGAAAGCTAACATATGCCACTCTGAAAATAAAAAAAAAAAATCTCATGACTGCAAATGAAATTTATACTTAAATTTCTTTTTAACTCTCAAAGTGCTGCAAAGAATAATTATCCCCAGTCCATTCAGTACAATCTTTTCCAGTGGAACAGTAGGAAATACCAGTTCCAGCTGTCCCAGGAAAGCTGAGGAGAAGCAGGACTGACAAGCCCCATCCCTTCTACGACACATTTCCATTACTTGAATTATCCATTGGACTTCATGGGTAAGGCTGGCATTTCAGTGAGCCAGGGGAATAACCATGACCCAGAGATGTGAATTCCAGATGCATGCAGAAATAATTGGGGGGTACAAAACCCCAGGAAGATACAGCTTGGCAAGCTTGGTATGATCTGAATGCACAGAAAGTTATTTTCAAGCCAAGGATGAGCAAGAACTGATTCTACTGAATAGTGGGAGACTCTGCCCTAAATACTCTAAGGAAAAATTGTGGTGCCCTGATCATTTTATCAGGAAAATTACAGTGATTATGTTTCACTTGTCCATCTATCTGTTTATTCAACACTCATCATTATGATTTTTGAGTGTCTCATATATCCAGTAACAGCAGGGGAGTATTTTTCTTCCATCCATCAGCTGCATTACCCAGCATTTAAGTGGTTAAAATAGAGGTTTTGTTTCCAAGCAAAGATAATCCTGTTCCTGACGACACCAGCAATGGTGGTATATGACAACATAATCAGCAGCACAAGGATATAAACAACTCCCAATTATCCCAAACCAAAATTTTTGAACATCTTGTTACATTTTTTCCTTAGGCCTTAAAATTACCGAGTTGTTATGGTTGGATGCTTTGTGGTGAATAAATCTAGAATAATTCCCTGGAAAGAGTGAATTGCACCGAGATTCTGTTAGTGCAAAAGACCACAGTACCAAGCTTGCCCTGGCTTTCCCATCCATGGGGAAAAAAAACCAGACCATGTTCTCCTCTGTCGGGCCAGGAGATAAAGGGAAGGAGCAGGGTGATGTGATTTCTAGGAAGAGGGAAGCAGCTGCATGGAAAACAGGCAAGAGGAAGAGCGCAGTAAGAACACCCAACAGTGGGATTCCTTGCACTTCTGCTTCTGTCAAAGGGCCAAATTCCCTGTGCCTCCAGGTGAGTAACAAAACAACAGAAAAATCCCCACTGCACGTGAACACAGCCTGGCTGGAATTTGAGAGGATCTATCCGTGTATTTTCCCACACGAGGTTCACAGAGACACCCAGCATGTCCCAGAGCTCTCACACGGATAAGAACATGAAATTCTGTGCTAGAAACAGGGATGTCCCAGGACACAGCATTCAGATCTGAAGACAGATGAAAATAACCACACTGAGAGCCAAATCCAAGCTTGGGCTTTGAATATACCTCCAAAACATGGATGTTTTTGGAGCTAGAGTTTGGGCTCTGTCATCCATCTAATCTTGAATTGGGTGGATCAAAGATGTTCAGTCTGAGGCTTAGCAAAGTGCTAACAGATAGTTTTGAATAGAAATAGTCCAGTGAAATGCTCCAAGCAAGAAATAAATTTGTTGGTGGGCAAGTTGTGAAGTGAAGAAGTGAAACTGGCTGAGGAAATTGCTGTGTACCTATTGATTGCTTTGATGTGTTACCTTGTGACGTTGGATTTATGTGCAACAGGAGTGAGGGAGAGGCACAACGTGGTTGAGGACTTGGACCAGAAAGTTGGTAACAATGCCAGAAAAGACTGGAAATTAAGAAGGATGCCCAGTGGTTTGAGTGCTGGCTTGGAAACCAGCAGCAATCATATGTTTGGTTCTCCATCCCAAATTTCCTGTATGACCTTGGCCAAGTCATCTAGTGCCTCAGCTTCCAGCAACTCAAATGGAGCTCATAAGCCTTGTTAAAAAATAAGAAAACTTGTAGGGATGAAGGACCATTTCTTACCCACTGCATCCTCACACCTTAGAGGTGCCTTGATATAATCATTAAACAAAGGTGATTGGGTGGCTTCTTGAGTTATTCCAAATAAAAATACAGATACAAAATCATAGAAAAGAAATGCCTGCAGAACACTTCAAGCTGTAGGGACAAGCCTGGTTATAGATCTTCCAACATTTCCATGCTCTGAGGAAGCCACAGTGCTGTTCAAGCTATAGGAAAAACACACAAAACATTGCATAACTCTGGCTGGCACTGGCATTTGCTCTGTAGATGGCACAAGTGCTATCCTCATTTTCTACCATGTTTATGCCAATGTAAAGTGGAAATAACTGTAGGAATCAATCCTGACATACATATGTGTGACATCTGGCCACATCAACACCATCATTTATTCCAGAGCATGCATTTTCCTGGCCACCATTTTTCAGCCTGCCTTAGTCAACTGCAATAACATTTCTGGCCAGTACAAATTTTTGACCTGATGTCTGTGTAGATCTGAAAGGAATTTCCCTTTCAACACACATGATCTTCCATTAAGCAAAGCCAGTTCCATGATTCCTGGAAGAATTAGGAGGTACAAATACCCTGTAACTCTGGATCCGTTCAGGTAATGCTTTGGTCTCCTTCTAGGGGACAAGAAGTTAATTCTTTCACACCCAGTGCTGGTGGGTCATTCAGGGACAGTCTTATCACACCGTGAGTAAAGGTACACTCCTAAATAATTCAAAATCTCAGATGCTGTTTATTCTTCTGCTCTGACTGACCAAGTGTTATGCAAATTTTGGAGTAAAAAATATCACTCAGGCTTGCAAATGGAATCACATTCTAGATGGGTTGCTGTGATCTGGAGAAAACAAAGGATAAGAATTTACTAATCAGGGAGGGTTTTCTCTTGCTATTACACACATTCACTTCATCAAGAGTGACAATTAGAGAGGGACAAGGGTTTCTACTCCTGTGTCATCCCAGCTTGGCCTATAGCACTTGCTGAAGGATTTTTCATGAGGAATAGATGTCTTTAATGGAACAACACTCTTGGGCAAATGTTAGTACAGAAAGAAATACATACAAAATTAGGAGCTGAATTTCTTCTGAAAGCCAAGTGAATGTTTGCATTAAAGGTCAATCTTGATAAAGGTATTTGGGCAATAAAAAGAATGAAAATAATCAAATCAATCAGTAAAATCAGAACAGTGACAATAATCAGCAGCAGAGACATAAAAATTAAAACTGAGCTTACAACAAAATATGGATTTGAAAAGAATTAGAAGTTGAAATTTTCCTCCTCTTAGGAATTTCTTCAAGGTCTGATTTTCAGACTTCCATTCAGCTGCTGCTTAAGCCTGCAGCTCTGAAGCTCCTGGCTGCCTGTACCTGTGTTAAAGGTCCCCAGAAGCCTGCATGGTGCTTCACTTACAGCTCACAACTGCTCTGCTGGGAGGGGGCAAAGCTGCTGCCTTCCTGCTGGAAATGTTCAGGTAAATCATGGAACACAAGGGTTGTGTCCCAAACCTTGCTCACTCATTGCTTTACACTTTTTCATTTTGGGAATGCAGCTCCCATTGATACATAAAATTGGAGAGAATGCTCAGGTTTAAACTTGCCATTTCCTGCCTCCTGCAGGAATATATCCTGATCCATGCACCTATCTCATGTGAGGACATGATATTTTCCTTTTCCAAGCAATGTCCAGTTGCAAACCACAGAAGCCTCTTTAGCCACAGAGACATAAAGATGCATCAGAGAACATTCTCACAAATTACATGCATCTTTATGCAGAAGCAAAGCCAAAGTTAGCTGCTTCCCCCTGGAGTGTAAAAATTCCTGTACAGATTATACACCTTATTAATTCTAGACCAGTGAACTTTCCTCCTAGTTTATAACAAAGTGTTACATTATTAGTCAAGCTTCCCAGCAACTTTTGATAAAAATGGTGTTTTTATTGCTGTATAAAAAATACAAGGCGAGTTAAATGTTCAGTATTTTCTTATAAAATATTTAAGTTTATAAACTGTTGCAAACAGGCTTGTGTTTATATAATATTCACAGACATCAGTAATGCCTCTCATGAAAGCTAATGTATAAGCTCTTAGCTACTGCAAAAGGGTTTTAAAGATGCTCTGCCCATCTTAAAGTGTAATTCTACAAAGTCTGAAGAGCTGCTTTGATAACAGTTTGTTTTGAGCTTAATGTTTATTCCTCCCACTGCTGTCTAGGCTGAAATTTGCTTACTTTATGAGTGAGGGCCCCAGTGCATTTAAAATTTAAATACCTGACTAGGACACACTTACTCAGCAGAAAGCACACACATGCCTAATTTCAGGTACATGCTTACATCCTTTGTGTCTCAGGACTCAAATCATACACCCACATCATTTAACTGACAGAAAAGCAGTTGGGAATACAGACTTTTCTGAGGCAGAAGAATGCATTTCCCAAAGGAAAGAAGCTCTAATGACTTCATTTCCAGGTATTGCCCAACCATGTACCACTACTAAGAAACAAAACTGTTGTTTCAGCTTCTGAGTTGCTTTAATTCTTGTGTGTTCTTGTAAATGTTTTATTTTTGTTGCTAAAATGAATAGTAAAGCTACTGAGAGTACAAGCACACGGCTGCTCCTGCATCCAACAAAAGGCCAAGCAGAAGTGGGATTCTTCTCCCCACCAGCAGACAGCAAGGTGTCTTATCTGCACCTTGTGCCATTTGATGTGAAACACCAGGAAGAGTCTAGAATGTTTGTAATTCTGAGTGCCTTATTTAAAACAGAAAAAAGTCAGAGAGGATCTCCTGGGCTTCTCCTTGAGCTCATTTAGAGGCAGCAGAGCTGATGCAAGAACACTGCAAGCCTCAACCACACATGCTGATGCCAGCAGCTGACCAGCACAGTCTGAACAGAGTCGTGGCATTCCCTTCAAACCTATTTCCACTACAGTTCAAGTGTGAACTTGGATCAAATGTGGTTCTGAATCCAAGGGCTCACAGTGAGGATCTCAGGTTACTCTCCTCTGGCTCCACTCAATGTCCTCAGAGCACTGAAGCCCAGCAATCTCTTTATGGCTTCTGCAGATGGAGCATTTGCAGCATTTCACATTTAAAAAGGCCCAGTGGGTGGTGATCAGTACCAACCCACCACCCAGCTCCATGGAATGACAGACTTTGTGCTCCCTCACACAAGTCACAGACTGAAAACAACACTGTAAGACCCCACAGCAATCTTTACTATTGAGGAGTAATTTCCATACCTACCTTTCTTCCCACAGGTACATTTTGTAAGTTCCAGCAGAGCAGATTGCCAGGTGATGGTCAGAGCTGTGGTCTCACATTGGGGCAGGCATTTCTCACTCATGCTTTGGGCCAGGTGAAGACAGCTCCAGACCTGAGGAGCAAGGACAGACTGCAGGAGTGGGGCAGATGGGCTGTGAGCAGGTACAAGAACCTGAAATGGGGATCACAGGAGTGCCACACAAGGAGACCTCCTGAAAGAAACAGCCTTGAAATTCTGTGAGATCTGTGAGTTCCAGGGCTTGGGATCTGATGGAGAAATATTGCAGTATCTCACTGTGTACTGGATAAATGAGGTGCACATCTCCCCTGGTCCTTCCCTCAGCCTCACCCTGCCTGTGCTGGGACTTTGACCATCTAAATGTAATCACAGATTAATCTGGTGGGAGTCAGTCAAGGGCTGCCAGGAAGTTTTAAAACACACCTATCCCAGTCAAAAGACTGCTTAAAGTAAAGCATGGCACCAGACTATTCCTCTGGGCAGCCATGCTCATAAATAAATACGGGTTGTGAAAGTAAAGGAGCAAGGGCAGTGCAGCATACACTGGAAGAGAATCCTTCCCCTCTACAGCACACAGATGATTCCAGCCTCAGAGCTTTTTCTATTTATTTATAATGACTGGCACATAGTTTGTACTTGACTTTAAGGGAAGTTGCACTGAGGAGTAACATCATGTGCTCTTTTCCAGGAAACATGTGGCAGAGCTGGTATTCATCAGTGTGGAGCACATGTGGCAGGTTGTCTGATGGGAGAGGAAAACCTGCACTCGACACAAAGTGCATCCAGAGAAGGTTTAAAGAGAAACTTGATGTTCTTATATCCCACTGTGTTACTCATACAGTGCCCCAAAGTAACTCTAGCCTCCTTTTTTCCTCTTTGCATCACCTTTTTTCAAGGGTATGGGGAAGTATTTGGCACCTTCTGTTGTCTGCATCCCATGCTTATAGATAATCTGGAAATCTTGTGTTTTAACCACATTACATATAATAGTAAAAAATGTATGGGACTGGAGCTGTCCTAGTGTACACCCCCACAGCTTTTCTCCTGTGAAGAACACCAGGTTTTTATGTTGTTCCCCTGTGCAATTTACAGGATCTGTGGTCATGGAGGCAAAGTTCCACAGTACTAAAAGACCTAAGGCAACCTCAGGACAAGATCTCTTACCCTGTGAGAAACCTTTCAGAGTAGGTTTTTTTTTTCATTGTTTCTACTCCTCTGTTAGGTGTAAGCAAGCAGTTTTTCCCCATTATTGGATAGATCTGCCAACTTGTGGGTCTGTGTCCTTGAGAAAATTCATCCTCTACAGTAAATGCTTAGAATTTAGAAATTAAGAACCACTGAATTCCCCCTACACTCAGGCAGAATGACAGACAAAGCCAGTACAGCAGAGTATATTTCTGCCAAACTCATACAAGCAGCAATCCCTTCAAAGATCAATCCTTTCTGGAGGATTCCTCTCCACCCACAAATAAATGGCCTCTTTTAGAGCTCTGCAAGCCAGGACTGGGCAAACTGACAGGTCCTTTCTGCTCTTTGTGTTTTGATAAACAGTAACTTCATCCCTGGTGTCTGCACAGAGTGGCCAGAAAGGTGCCCACTCCTTTGGTAGGTAAATGGCATCTGGTTCACAGAGCAACACAGAACAGAAATACCTGCACAGACAAACAGCTGTTCTCAAAGATTCCCTGCATCTGGTTCACAAAGCAACACAGAACAGAAATACCTGCACAGACAAACAGCTGTTCTCAAAGATTCCCTGCNTAAATTAACTCACCTCAAAACATGAATTTATAGAAGGGAAAAAAACCCCAAAAACATCAAGACTAAAGAGCTTTAGAGCTTTCCTCTGCAGGACAATGACATTCTGGTAAATTAAAAAAAAAAAAAAATAAATAAATAATTAAAAGTGAGGAACAGCATGAAAATATTCCCATCCCTGCCCTTTTTAATTTAATGAGAGGCATTAGTTAACACTGCCAATAATAGACTGTTGTGGTAACTCATCACTACCACTACAACCCAGCTGTAATCAGACAGAAAGGTACCAAGGGCTGGCCAGTGCAATCATGATCAGATTGAGATTATTCAAAGAAAGAAAAAAAAGAGCAAGAGGCTTTTTTTAAAAAAAATTAACCTTTGTTTATTTGATTAACTCTTTGCCATCTATTTTAATTCTTTCCTCTTCTTCATGTAGTCATTTCCCACTCATCTCTCCCAGCTCCTCTGCTTGCTTTGCTTAGCAATGCACTTCTTGCAAGCACATAAAAACTATTCCAATGGTACCAATCATGCATATTCTCCAAAGGCAGGCTTACCCTAAAAAGCACTCAGAGTCAGAACAAGATGCAAGACAAGTGGATCCAGCAAATGAATAGGAGGCATCACAGTGAGACAATTATGATGAATATAAATAAGCTGGCGAAAAGAAATATCATTTCACTGAAACATGCAATTTTGCTGAACCCAAAATCATTCTTGGAGACAAATCTGTCTTCAGAGAGCTTTCAGGATGAGGATTTTTGAGGTTGCCTCAGCTGTGATCAAAGGGAGCAACATCCCAGATATTTAGGCTGAGTCCTCATAGTGCAATGGCAAATCAAATGTGAGAATTGCCATTATCTGACCATCTCAGAGGTCAGATAATAACCCTCAGAGGTCAGAGGGAGAGGAGGCTGCATTGCCAAGGAAAGCCTGACAGAAGAAGTCAGATGTCTGGAGTAATTCCACAATGTTATAAATAAAATTAAAAAAAAAATTTACAAAGGGCCATTTTTGGGAAGGGCCATTTTTGGGAAGTGCAAAGGGCCATTTTTTGGAAGAAGAATGCTTTTAAAGCCAGTTAGTCTTATTTAGAAGTCACAGTGCAGCACTAGGTAGAAACACCTGAGCTGATCCAGCATGAAGCAGCTGGAGCAGAGAGAGCAGCCACGCTGCTGCCCGGAGCCTTTGGGTGGGGATCCCCAGCACCAACACTGCACTGGGAGCAGCTGGGGCAGGTCCAGCACTGCACTGGGAGCAGCTGGGGCAGGTCCAGCAGTGCACAGCCTCCTCTGGACCCTGCACACACCTCTCTGTTTTAGCCTGAACAGGCAAAGCTGCAGCAGCCCCTGGAGCCCTGCACATTTCTGACACAGTGCAATAGTCAGACAAATCCCATCACCCAAACTCTGCCAGTAACTCTGGTCAGCAATGATCTACAGGATGAAAAAAATCCAGAAAAATACAGCAGTTTGGAAGGGTTTCTTGTGGGTTATTCCTTTTCCTTTTTTCTTACTTTTTTGCCCATTAGGGGATTACTAATGGTTCCAAACTGGTATTAATTGGCTGGCAGCTCCACACACACTGTCAGGCTGCTGGTCAGCTGGCGGGCACACCGTGCTTTCCCAGCAGATTTCTGTCACAGCTGGATTTGCCATCTGAAAGGTCCTTTCCGTTTCCAGCTCTGCAGCTCTTCCAGGCAGAAGGGAGAAAAGGAACAGACAGATGCCTTTCCACAGAGATGTAACAACCCTAGCAGGTTCTCAGCATGTCAATAACAATCTAATCAGGCTGCATTATACTGAGGGGAAAATGAGGTCTCTGACTTTGCCAGAACACTTCACACATCCGCCTGCTCTTACAAACACATACAACACACTCCAGTTTCCAGATGCAGATAAGGATAACCACAGCGTGGAAAACAATCCAAAAACTAGGCTAGCCAACTCTTAGCTGGACCTCAGCCCCTTTCCACCTCCTCTCCTTGCTCTGGAATAACAATTGCTGCCTGTAAATTTAATGAAATTTCACAGACAACTGCTTTGTGTTGATGCTGCAGACAGTGCCCTGCTGCTCTGAGCACACACAGGAAAGCTGTCCCACCTTGCCTCTCCCTCTGTCCTGGTGTAATCACAGGGAAACCTGCAAACCTAGCTATGCCCAGGAAGCAGCAATTTGTCCTGGAAGAGTCCTGATGGCACCTTGAGAAAGAGCAGCTGCAAGGACCTCTCCTCCCTACATGGGCAACCAATTGTACAGAAATGTCCTGCAGTTTACCAAAATCTAGTGCACCAGGACTTTCTGTGCAGTCCAGAGCTCCCTCCCTGGGCAGGGCTGATCGAAGCTGACCTAACCCTGACTGTAAAAGTGAGGGTTTGATCTTCAGATGACCATAGTTAACCTGAATTAGTCACTGACTTGTGAATCAGAGAGCAAAGAAGCACTCCAGACAGCAGAGCTGCATGCTGGCTGCTTCTCCAGTGTGCTCCAAGGCAAGGACTCATATCCAGTAGCAATCTGTTCTTGTGAAAAAAAAAGAAAAAAATTATAAAACAGCAAAATAGGATTCTGAGTCCAGACTCACTGCCTGCAGGAAGGAGAAGGATTTTTTTTTTCCTGTCCTGGCTGATTACTTAAAGAAAAAAAAAAATAGAGAGAGAGAAAAAAAAATTACAAGCTCCAGTGAATGAAAAAGAACCTTTTAGTCCAAACTCCTCAGTCAGGCCATCCAAATTCCCGGTTGCCTTGATCTCTTTTCCAGCCAATGAGCTCCTCTTAGGCTCTGACTGATGGCTTTGTATATTTAAAAATGTGTTTATTCTGACAATTTGGTCCTCTTTTATGTAAGAGGACAGGCAAGCAACTCATCCCCAAAACCTCAAGGAAAGAGCACAAACCTTGGCTGCAAGACTATTTGGCTCCCTGAAGACTGTTGATTCTTGGACAAACTGTTATTCCATCCCTAAAAGATGTACTTACCCTGAGCAAGAAAATGCACACACAAACACACAACTGGGTATTAAGAGCTTTGGTAGATCTGTGACTCTGGCTTTGTGACTCAAGTGTCAGCTGCTTCTGCAGAAATGGACATGGTAGTGGAAAAAAAAAATCCCAAACCAAAAAACAAAGGGAGAGCAAACACTGAACTGCCCACAGCTGGACTGAGCTGAACTTCCATGGCTAAGCCACTAACACTGGGTTCTTCTCAGTGCCTCAGTGTCAGTGAGGTTATGGAAACCAGAGAGACAAACAAGTGGGAATTTCTAAACAGATCAAGGGCTAAAGGAAGGGGAAAAAAGGGTGTGGGGGAGAATAGTCAGAGCACATCCGTTCTGGGGAGGGCTGTGTGTTTCTCAGGGTACCCAGGAGAAGGGGAGATATGCCTGCACAAGAGAGGTCAGCGGGTATCAGATCACATCACCCCTTTCCTCTTCCCCTTGGCTGCCTCTTAACTCTCCCTTCTGAGTGCATTTCCCTTTGGTTGTGGGAAAAGCATATTCCACCAGCCCTCTTAAAAAGTGTGTTGCAGTGGCACTGCCTGAAATAGAAACCAGATTTTTGCCTTTTGAGACCCCTGCCTAAATCTCTACTGCTAAGGTCTGGCCTTAATCTGAGAGGAAAACTGGACAGGACTGGAAAAATGTGCACAACCCCACTGTACTCTCAGAGAGCACATGAATTACTCCAAACAGAGCTGGTGGGACTCCTTAGTCCCTTTCACTCCCTTTTCCTTACAAGTTCACCCCTGGTTTAACAGGAATGTCTGCACAGACAAGGTGGAAATACATCTCTGCCTCAGGGGTCAGCAGCCCCAAAAATGATGACCAGAGAGCTACAGGATGAATGGAGCACAGGGACCAGATTAAAATAGACCTTCAAATTAAGTCCAGTTTCAATAAATCCCCCCTATTTTTGTTACCATTGGCTAGCTTAACCTACACTGAGTGTCTACTGTTTGTCTTCTTTTTGCACCACCTATTTGTAATTAGCAGAGATCGCCTTTAACAAAACCAAACAGAAGCACATGAGCTCGTGGTCTCCCAGGCTGCCCCCTCACAATCCATGGCCCCATTCCCAGGGGTTTCCCCAATGAAGGTCACTGCTGATCTTCTGGGATGTCACCCAGGTACTGTCCTGGGGAGGAAATGGGCTGGAGGTTTCACTGAGGGCTGGTCAGGAGAGGGGACACGACCTGCATGGAGGCAGCAGAGAGCCCTGGGAGCTCTGGGAAGCACCAGCCAGGCTGAGTGAGACCCTGGCCAGCCCCTGCCTCCAGCTGAGCTGCTGGAGGAGCCCTTGGCCAAGCTCACACCCTGCTCACAGCTCAGCCCCCACCAGCAGGACCCCAGTGCTCTCCTCCATGCCCACTTCTAGGCTGCTAATAAGAATGGAAAAGGATAAGAAATTCCTGCCTGGTTATCTTCAGATGGCATCACCCTGGAATGCAGCCAGCCAGCCATCCTGGGCGGGCAGCTTCCTTGCAAAAAAAATTCCCTGCAAATCCTCCTACCTGAGGCTGTCCTGCATTTCCCACCCACATGGTTTTCCCTGAATCTTTCCAGATGGGACATGTGGCACTTAGGGACATGGCTTAATGGTGTAATTGGCAGAGCTAGATTAACAGTTGGGCTCTCTGATTTTAGAGTTCTTTTCCAAGCTAACCAGCTCTGTGATTCAGACAGTGCTGGAAGGGCTCCTGACCTCCGGGGCACTGTGTCAGGGCTGCACTGATCCCATTGATCTCCTCCCTTCCCACTTGGAGGAAAGCTCAAGCTTTCAAAAACGATTCTCTTTAACCTCTGTGAGGAAGGAGAGATCCCAGGGATTTGAGTGCTCATGGTCTTAACACTGCATTAGCAGGCAAAGGAGCTTGTTTGGGATTCTGCTCAGGGAAAAGAGCTCGGAGGAGCGGGTCAGGGAATGTCAAAGGCAGATCAACACCAAAGGAGATGGTTGTGTTTTTCAACGAGCTCTGGTGCTAAACATGCCAGAGCCCAGGAGCTGGGAGGGAGGGAAAGGGTGTATGGTGACATGGAGGGAGGGAGAGAAAGCCTTAGCCAGCAAGACAAGCATCCTGAGTCACGCTGCTGGGGAGGTGAGGCTGCACTGCCAAGGAAAGCCTGACAGAAGTCAGATGCCTGGAGTAATTCCACAATGTTATAAAAAAATAAAAATAAATAAATTTACAAAGAGCTGGTGTAACTCTAGCCACAACCAGAATGCAAAGCCCCATTGATGTGAGCACCAGACACCCACAGCTGCGACCGCCAGCTCTGCCCCGTTGGTGTGTGCAAGCAAGGGGTGAGCACGGGGGTGAGCATGGCCTGTGCCAGGGGGTGAGCATGCCCTGTGCCAGGGGGTGAGCCAGGGGGTGAGCATGGCCTGTGCCAGGGGTTTGGATGAGCTGCAGAGCAGCCCCTGATGAATCAGCCAGGCAGGGAGCTCCTGCAGAGCTCCACGGGCACACAGCCCCACGCAGGCGTCGAGAGCGGCCGTGTGCTCACCCAGCCCCACTCACAGGGGGAGCCCAGCCCTGGGCAGCCTCAGCCCAGCCTGGCTCAGCCCTGCAGGCACCACAGCCGTGACCGTGGCCAGGATGAGCCTGTTCAGATGAGACAGGAGCTCGTTTTGCTGACTCACAGTTGTGATTTTCATGAGGATGCAGGGAATGCGTTCAACTCTGGTTTCACTTTGCTTAGGTCTCCACAGCTTCTCTCCATGGCTGTCGCTGCTGGTCACGCTCAAATGACACACGGGGTGAGAATTTGGGAGAGTAGAGAGAAAAACCAGCAGAGAAAAATCTCTGCCATTTGTTTATTACTTCCTATTATATACTATTTGAAAGGTGACCATGGATTGGAGGGTGGTATTCCCACCTCTCAACCACATTGGTCAAAGGGATGTCACACAACCTCTCTTCTCCTTGGAGAAGAATGTGAAAACAGTAATATTTACAATTCACAACCTCCTGTTTGCTTGACAGAGCATGAGAAGGTTTAAACTTCTACTTTAACATGAATGCTCAGAAAACTAGGAGAATCTCATGGTGGCACATGGCTATAATCCTTTTCTTCTATTTTCTGCTCTAAAACCTCCTACATTTCACTGAGCTTGTAATTAGAAATGCAACAATGAAAATCTGACATTTTTTTAAATATATACCAGAAGCACTACGCTACACACCAAGGCCTTTAAAAACACACCAGAGTTTCTCTGCCAGCAAACCTCAGCCATTTCTTTAACTGACCAAGTGTAAAGTGGATACAAAATCCTGAAAAAATGAAAATAACATTTTTTTCCATCATTACTTAGGCATTAATAAAGCACAACATTTCATAGTCCTCTGAGAACTGGGGTAAAGTTGGGACTGACAACAGGAGGAAACCATATTTCCATTTTTTCTTGTAAATATTTTTCTTGCAGTGCTTTGCTTCAACACCAAGGGTCTAAGGACCAAGGCACAACAGTGAGTGTAGGCAGAAATAAGATCTTTCATTAGGTGAACCGGAATAGCTGGGAAAATTAGATAAGTTTCCAGGTGCTTCCTAAGCAGTCTCTTACACAGCCACTAAAACCAGTCTGTTGAAACCCCTTGAGCTGGAGGGCTCTGTAGGCTCTGCTTAGGTTTGCTTTCAGTCCTTGTTTCCAGAAGCTCCAGTGCTTTTTACAGCCCACCTGACTGAAGGGCAAGGATTAGATCTCTTCAGTTTCAGAAAAGTGTCTGCCCACTCCTTAACCAGCCAGAATCACTCCAATTCTTTAGTAGCTCTGCTGGCCCCCAGGCTCACTTTTCAATTGTGAAAAGAGTGATTTAGAATATAAACACACAAACCCCATTAGAAAAAGCACAGAGAAAACAAATTCCCTAATATGAAATATCATATCCACTCTTCTTAATCCCTTCACAAGTTCAATTCTCACCAAAACCCACATCAGATAAGGTTTGGTTGCTCCCAGAACAGTGACCTGGAGGTGCAGCTGCTGAGAGCAGAACTGATGCCAGCCTATTCCATACCCCTGTGACCAAGCCACCAGCTCCATCCCAACTCCATAAACTCCATGGAGAGACAGGGAGGAGGAGGAGGAGGCTAAAATGCCCAGCAGTGTGCTCATCCCAGGTAGCACAGACCTGTCATCCTGAGAACTCAGCAGATACAGGTGGAAATCACTGAGGGAAAAACAGGACACCAGAGACCACTCCTGGTGATCTGAGTATCAGCTTAGCAGTGTGAGGGGTTTCTGTGCATGTGCACTGAAGGAAAAGAGCCCTCAGTGCTACTAAAAATGATCTTAACCTTTGCAAATAAAAGCAATGATTGTGAAAGAGGTGACAAGGTTGTTCTGGATGCTCTAATTGAAAATTGCTGCCATTTCCCTGCCTCCTCTGGATATGGCACTGCAGTTAATCAGAATTCAATGATAAATAGTGCTGGGAAGGAGAATGGGGTTTATTTGCTCTAAGCAGAGGACAGTCAGCAAAAAATCCATGAGGGGCTGTGAGGCAGGGATCAGCCTAAGCTGGCACACAGACACATCACAGGATCTCAGCATCATCAGGGCAGCCAGCACCAGGCTCAGAGCTCTGGAGCTGAGCTCACAGCTCAGCAGCCTGCAGAGATCTTTCACACCCCACCAGCAGACTCAGCACTGGGGCTGAACTCAGATGCTTTAGCAACAGGCAGTGCAGAAAGCCCAAAGGATGACTGAATATGAAGTCTTTGGAAGAACAATGGAAAAATCATCCAGCCAGGCTCTGAATGAGTAACTGGTCCTGACACCTGAACTACCAGCAATCCCAAGGGCTGCTTTAAAAAGAGTAACAAAATCACAAGATTTGTCAGCAGATTTTCATTATGAGGAAGCTGAGGTCAACCATATTTCTAAAATAATTTTCTAGTACATCTTGGTTAGACTTTAGGTAATAGTCCCTCCTCCACCCTCCCCCTCCTTTTTAATAAGTACAATTTACTAGAGTTGCATAAAAATGAGTAATACATTAGATTCACTTAGACCCAATATGAAATGAGTCATTTCTTTCCAGCACATGACCAGGCTGTTATGTCTCTCCTAAGCACACCACAGAAAGATAAAGATGTTACTTTCTGCCCATAAACAGACACAGTAAATCATCTGATTCTTTGAAGTGACAGTGATTTCACCTCCTGAAAAGGCCCATTTGAAGTGCACCTTTCCCTGTCATACCCACATCCCCACAGCTGTGTCAGGCCCTGGGAAAGGGGCACACACTTTGTTCCCAGACAAACCCTGTCTATCTCCTCTGGCTGACAAGGAGGGAAAAAAGGTCTCTCTGACAATGGGGCCCCAAAGGGAATAAATATGGCACCTTTATTTATAGATCCAAGGCTTGATAATCTAACTATTACATGCTCCATCCCCTTCAGGCTTTGAATAACCAGTATTAATTCTTGCCCTGTTTGGGGATTTTGTGTCCCTCTCATCTCTGCAGCTCTCTGCCTCTCAGACACTCCCTTTAGGAAGGTGGGTTCTGACTGGCACTGTGCAATGCAATGGTTGTGGATTGATGGCATTGAAACTTCTTTTCTCTCTTCCCCAAGCTCAGCTTTGCCTTTTGGCTCTATCTCTTATGTTTGAACTGGAGGGAACTGCATAGCCAGGGATTCCTTATCTTGTAAATTAGGCTCAGTGTAAGAGAACCTGGCCAACTAAACCAGGAGAGTTGTTCTCTGTTAAAAGAGAGAAATTTATATTTAAAACTACAAATGCAGCAGGAACAAACTCCCCAGCACAGGGTAGAGCCCTTTGTCCTTTTTGCCCTCCCACCCCAAAGCAGAAGAGGGTATTTAGCACCCACAGAGCAGGATGTGCTCTGCAGTGCTCCCAGGAATCAGCAGCACTGGGAGCCAGTCCCACCACACCTGCTTGTTCCATACCCCAAATCTCTGTCTCACACACTGGTAGGAGGGATCAACCCCACCTTGGCTCTGTAGTGGCAACAACATTCCTGCAAAATCAGGTTACCCTGAAATTAGGGTGGATTCACTGAATTTTTCTTTGCTAAATTCACCTCTGACCAGTCCTTTGGTAATTATATGGTAAACATAAGTGCTAATCAAAGGCAGGATTAATGGTAAAAAAACCAAAACCAGTTATTAACCTATTTACTTTAACACAACCTGACAGAAACAGGTCATTGCATCCAAAAATCTCACCTTAGGGAGGAGCTCCCATGTCCCTTCCATGTCTTTTATATCTTCTCTGGCCTTCACATCTGAATTCACAGAGCATGTTTTAAACACCAGTGGGCTCTCCCCAGTGTCATTCTCATTGACAGCTCCAATCACTGTCAGCAAATGTACCCTGGCAAGGATCCCTGACAGAGCCTAACCCAACCTTGCCCTTCACTGCCCTCCAGGAGCCAGCCCATAACTTACTGACTACAGAATTTGTCTTTTTCCTGCCCAAGGAAATCTCTTTACTGGACCAACGGACATGGAAGGAAGAGACAAAACACCTTTCCTGCTCCCAAGCCTGTTCTCAAGGTCAGGGATGAGAGTAGGAGATTTTTCATTCCTGCTGGAGTATTGGTTTGTTCACTGCCTTTATAGGACTGACTACAGCATTTACTGTAGCTCCAAATCCACGTGCAACTTTCAAATCTCAATTAACACATTTTCTATGTGGGGATGTTCACCCTGCTCACAAATATCCAACAGCATTGAGAGTATCAAGCAAAGTATTCCCTACCTCCATGCATAGACCAAATTTGTTGCCAACAAGGACAATTCAGTGCCCTGCTATACACAGAGATTTAAAGGTTTCCCCCAACTTAATCAAAAAGAAATTAGAAAAAAAGTAGAGAAAACCCAAAAATCTTATTGTCACTTTAAGTTAGAGATAGACACAAGATCTCTTTTCACATTTTTTGATTTGGTAATAGTAAGAAATCATTGATTTACACAAAACAACTACATTCCTCTCTATTTATACAAATGTGGCCAAGACCACAGTGCTGGTATAAATTCACAAAAGCTGCTCTCCTGCCTTCACATCTGCCTTGCAGATCTCATGACACTTCTGCAAATGCAACTCCCACCCACTCAGCACAATTCCTGCAGCCACAAATGGGTGACCTGAAGCTCCTTTTCAGATCCCAAATCCAGGAAATTCTCTTGTATTGCTCAAAGTTTGAGCCACCAGTAGTGAAATCACTTTCTCTTTTTTAAAATCTTTTTATATGAACTGTATATCATCATCTCTTCACATCACTGTCTGAGCCAGTTTTAAATCCATTGTCTTCCACCACCTCAGTCCTGAGGGTGCACTGAGGTCATGTTTCCTATATTTTCTTTGAAATCATGAAACCTGCAGGGAAAGGAGGGGTGGTGGTGAGTAGAATGTATTTTAAGACCTTCTGTAACTCAAGACCTGGAGCTATAGGAAAAGTCTGTGCATTGCAGCACTGATGATCAAATCATGAGTTGGCAACACTGGGCTTTCATTCAACTGAATCACAAGTGCACTTGAAACACTGACTTGCTTTTCTCCTTTTGTTTCAGATCTGCTCAGCATCTTTGCTGACATAAAATGACCAAGGTCATTTCTGCTCTGAATCAACATCAAAAAAGGGAAAGGAAGAAAAGTGAAAATATCACTCTCCAAATCTTCACCCCGCAGCGTATTCCAGAGGGCACGACTTGATCATCACTTCTCTCACTCTCCCGTGACCTCTTGCAAAATAATCCCTCCTCACATGCAAGTTATAAAGCAAAGCAGCTCCTTTGACACTGAAAGTGCATGCTGGCTGTGATGGCACGATAAAAGTAATCCAACAACACACACAACTCCAGCTTATCTCCAGAAAAGTGATAGCTCAGCCTCAGATGGTGAGGGCTGTGCAGTGGAGGAGACTTGCCCAAGGTTATGGGGGATCCACATTAGGCAGAAGTCAGACTCTGCACCCCTAGGCTGATTCAGCACAGGAGAGGGAGGCAAAAGCTCTGCTGCCATCAAACTGTGGGTATTGAGTACCCACACAACCAAATTGTACATTAGCACTCATCCAGAGGAGATTCCTGCTCCTTCCCAGAGCTAAGGAAGCCCTTGCAGGACAGGGCTGTGCAACTGCCCCAGAGCAGCAGCCAGAGGATGCCTCAGTCCATCCCCAGCACAAGCCCTAAGGCAGGGTGACAATTATTATTCCAGGTTTGAGGCTGCTGCTCACTGCAGCCTGTGCAGGAGGGAAGCCAGCTTGTCTGGGATTGTGCTTCCTCCTCTATTTTCAGTCACATGGACACAGCACATGGATGTAGGAACTACAGCATGCAGGGCCACAGCCTCGCTGGGAAGAGGGGAAATTCATTCAAGTCCATTCCCCAGCCCCAGGAAGTGCAGGTGCAGCATCATTCCCATCCAGGCTCTGCTCCTGGGGTAACAGCCCCTTCACCTCCCACCTCCCCCTCAATTCAATCCCACCTCTTTCACTGCACAGCAGAGGCAAACACCAAGCTCCAGATCACCAAGGACATTTCAGGCTCCTTTATGTATCAACTGCAAAGCCTGAGCCAAGCCCAGAGACAGCTCTGGGCTGTAGTCTGTATCCAGGGCAAAAAGTATTTCTTGATCCTCTCCCAAGGACCTCTGCTTGCTCTCAGATTCACATTGATCACAGCTAAGGAGCGAGAAAGGAGGAACATGTTATATTTTTTTCCTTTAGACAACGCTCCAAAAATTCCTGTTTGACTATGGAAAACGCAAATGATGTGGGTGTTTAAACTGATCACCCTGGCAGTGATTTAAAAAGAAACTCCACAGAGCCAGGAAACCCCAGATTTATAGAGCTGCAGCCTTATTTCCTTGTAGCATGAAGGAGAAAACCTGCCTGTACGCACATGTTTTTCCAGCCCCCAAATTTGTTATCTCTTCTGGTCTTACATCAGAAAGTATTTCTCAAAAATATCTCCAGGTAAGCAGGAATAAAACCACAACTCCTTTTTGAGCAAGCCAGAAATCATGAAGGCAGATAAAGCTATGGGCCTTTTTGTCTTCTCTTAGACACAAACATTTAGGTCACTGAGTAGGAGAAACAGTGGCCAGCCTCTGCTGAGAAACCTCAGAATACGTTTCCAAACAGCAAATTACACCTGAATAAAGGGCTGGCAAATAGTACAGGCCTGCTCTGCTGCCATAGCTCACCTCCTCGTGGTCTTCATCCCTTCATTTCCATCATTAGCTCTTTTACTGCATGATCATGCCTTTTTACAAAAGTGCAAAAGTACAAAAGTATCCCCTGATAACATCACCCTTGGGAAGCCGAAGCACTCCAAATGCAGTGGCTGGCATTACACAAGGGGAGTTATTGTTATGCTTCTTACTCCTACTTAAGCTCGATTTGGGCACAGATTAGAGGTGCAGAACAGACAGACAACTGCTGAAAGCAGAGAAAATACTGAAGTTTCTTGTCCAAGGCTGAAGAGGAGGAGAGAAACAGGCTGAAGGTGGTTGTTCCTTAGCCAGCCTCTGCTCATCAAAGCGAGCCATTCTCATCAATATCACTTTGCTTTGGCTGCTCTTTGGGGAGAAAAAAGAAGGGAAAAAAATTCCCACTCCCCCTGTGCAACGTGCTTTAATTGCTGTGTGCATGACACACCAAAGAGGAAATCCAGGGGGGTAGCAGCAACACGATGAGCTGTACCACCTTTATTGCTTCCAAGAGAAAATTCCTGCAGTTGGGGAGCAGGAAGGGGGAAGGTGCATCCCCCTCTGACCCACAGGGCACATTCTTTGCCACTCCATCTGCCACCCCCAGCTGCTAAATCCTCCCTCACCAGCACAAGGTGAGCTGGGAGCAAAGGCACTGCTAGCACATGAAAGGAAACAACTTTGGCTGGTTGCCTCCTTACAAGCCCTGCTCTCCCCACCCCCTTCCTGCACTTCCTCCCTGACATGTTTAAAGCATCTGAACGTGGAGGTTCTGAGATATCACAGAGCGAGTTTCCCTTTCCTACCCCGCTCACATGGCTCTTGTCAGCAGCTCCCTTCAGCCCTGCTCTCAGCCCCCTGTTTTCCATGAGGATTTCCTTCCCTCCTGCTCTGGAGCCACTGCTCTGGAGCTCACATTATTTGATTTCTTGGAGCCTCCAGTCTGGAGCCAGAGAGGTTTGTCTGCTTCCCTGGGTTCAGCTAATAAATTGGGATCAGGGGGTCACACAGCAGGGGACTTGGAAGCCTGAGAGCCTCTGACACCATTTTTATTAGTTTTTACTATACATACCATTTCAGGAGCCGGGATGCCATCCCAGTGGGGCCCTACCCATTGCTTGGTAACTAAGATTTTGTAATCTAAGTTTTGACAAGGTCATTTTTTACCTTGGGAGAGTGTGGGGGAGGGAGAACCCCCACGTACGTTAATTACACAAACACTGTGGGGACAATGCAAATAGGAACCCATTTCCCTTTTGCATCAGGGCCAAGAATGAAAAATCTTTTTACTATGAGGCTGTTACAAGCCAAACAGGCCAGGATATTTTAAAACACACACTGATACAGTCCTGTCCTCTTGAAGATTGGATGAGTGCATTGCAGCCTTTCTGCTGTCTATCCCTAAAAACAACCCTGAGCCATCAGCCAAAGTGAACAAACCTGGAGGTAGCCAAACAAACATGGAGGCAGCCACAGAGCCCCGATTTCCAAGTCACTTTAAATGCCCTCATGGCTCTGCTGGCAGCATAGGGATGACCCTGATCAAGCTAGAATTAAGCAGCAAAACTTCCACCAGCATCAGCATCCCCATGCTGGAGATCACCTGATTTAGTTAATCACCACACTGGGTATAAATGACCTTTTGTCAAGCTCTCCTCCCAGAAACAGAGGTCTGAAAAGCCAAAACACAGTGGTCAACCAGAACAAGGTGAGGTGTGAAAAGCCCTAACACAGTTGTCCTTCTGGTCAACCAGAGACAGTTTTTTTCCTGATAGAAACTTTCTTAGGCTAAAAAACAGGACGTTTAGAAAGCAAGAGAAATAGGGCAAAACAATCACTGAGAGCATGTCAGTGCTGGGACAATCCCATGAGAGCAGGTACAGGTCAAAGCCACAGCAGAGGGAACACTGTGGTGACACTGCCATCGCCACAGGGACATGGTGGGGAATGAGCTGCCAACAATCCTGACCTGCTGAAACAGGACAAAACAGGATTTTGGCTCAAAGACACACAAGATGATTTAGGGAAGGAGCCAGTCTGCCTTCCCTTGTGCACTCAGTGCTGCTCTCTTCCACTTCTGCTTTGCTGAGTTCAATAACCCTGAGTTTAATTTTCATTTTCTGTTTTTTACATCTGCTGTGATAAATCCACTGTGGAGAGAGGAAAACAGTCCTTTTGTCACTTCTACCTTCCCCTTACACCCTCTCCCCTGATCCAGAGCTGTGTGAGGTGCCTGTCTCTGATGTGGTTGAAGTCAGGCTGAGGTTGGTAAGGCTTTGAGGTCCCTCAGTATGAATCTTTCTGGCTGTCACCTCATCGGGCTCCAGCACAAGCTTTGAGGGTAAGTCCCAGTGTTTGTGTTTTGGGCCTTTGTTGTGGTTCCTTGATATGTTCAGGATGGCCTTGGCTCTGCCACCCTACAAGCAAATGCAAAATTCACAAAGTGGTGACTCAGTCGTTTTATCCACTGGCAGCAGAAGCAGCAGCTGGCAGAGGCTCAAAACAGATCAGAGAACAGGGCAACAAGTGTCTCCAAGATGGATTTCAGACAAACAAGGGAAAATGAAAAACCTGAAGAAGCATGAGGAGAAAAAGCCTGCCATTAAATAGACAACAAAACAGCTGGAATGTCAACTGCAGGCTGAAGAGATCAAAGGTAAATCAGCTCTGTGACAGACAGGGAAAGGTGCTGTGCCTCAGAACAGGAACACTCAAAACACAGTGGCTCCCTGGCCCATACAGATTTTTCCACTGGTTCAGCTCAGCCTGCACGTCAAAAGAACTTGATTTTTGCTGCCAGCACTGGAAGCTCAGAGCAGAGCCTACAGATCAAGCTGTTTTCTTCCTGCTTGAGGCAACAGCCCTAAAAATAAAATGACCCTGGAGGACTCAATGCTGGCTTGCTCGTTTGGCTGATGGTGTATGAAGTAGGATAGCAAGGATTGTGCTTGTTCCTCTGCAGTTCCATGGGCTCTGTGGGTTTTCAAGTAACACAATACATCCCCAGATGTGAAGGGGAACTTCAGCATGGCCTGGTTTTACATTGTGGTAACACCTTCATGCCTGGAAGAGAAAAAAGTGATCCTTACAGTATCTCCTGTGCTGTCTGAACACACAGGCTCAGTGCACACACAGACTGTGAGTAACAGCAGTGAGCAATCCCTGCACCAGGCCACATGTCTGAGCTGAAGCTGTGAACCTGCCAATAAAAGCAAGACACCGTGAGCTAGGATGTACAGAAAGAGGATATTCCTATATTAGCCATGCTTCAGGCTGAACACATGAGAAAGTATCACATGTGGGCTTTCATGGTAAGGGATTCTATAATCAAATATCAAATTTTTAGAAGAAGGAAAGATGGTCTCATGCTTGAACACAGCACTAGAATCACATCTGGATCCTGTCCTTGGTATGACCCATGGTCATCCTGTGAGACCTCAGGCAAGTCTTGTCTCAGCTATGTAGCAGTTATGAAATCATTACAGCATGTAGTGATTTTTTTTGTAGTAGTAGTATTTTTTTAAACAGTGCACAACCATTTACATTCAGGGAGCTTTACAACTCATTTCTGTCTGTTTGATCTCCAGCCCCAACTTTTCTGGCAAAATAGCAATTAGAGCACAAGTGCTGAGCTGGCTCTTTGTTGCTGCCCGTGCTCCATCAGACTCCAAAAATGATTGTGACTCAGTCACCTAAGCTGCATTCTGTTTATTCATGTGTAAACTGGGAATCATTATAATTGCTTTCTAAGCATTAATTGATTATTCTTCATAGCACTACTATAGAATTCCTAGAACAGAGAGGAAAAAAAAACACCACAAGGAACAGACAGCAGCAAAATTGTAAACTGCCAATAGATTTTTGTTTACTTCTTTTCTCTTTTTTTGAGCAGGGTGCTGTGGGAAAATTATTGCAGTCATGTCCTGACTTCAACATGGTGTGCTGGGGTTTGCTCTGTGACTTTGGTCCATCCATCTCAACTTTTCTCTGTTCAAACCCAACCCCATTTTGGAAGTGAAACTTTGCATTCTAAGCAGGCTTCATGATTGCCATGAAGACAATGGAGATTTTGTCCATTTATATAATTCCCTCTGTTTATCTGTCCCTATCATTAGGGGGCAAGATAGTCCGATGGATTTCAGATGTCTCAAGAATTTCTAGGAGCTGTTATCTCCTGCTACAACTTCTCTGTGCATTTGTGTAACTACAGTCACTGCTCTCACATCATAATCACATTTTCTCCCAGTGGCTGAAGTCCTTCTAAAGGTCTGCACGTCTCCCTGCTTGTTAAAAAGCAAGAAGATGGAAAGAAATTGTAACCTACTGATCTGCATATAGAGAAATTAATCCCCTTCCTTCCTGGGCCTGAGCTGCCTTGAGTGGAGTATGGATGGAGCAGAAACTAAATTAATTTCAAAAGCAGGTAAAGAACTGAGTCAGTGGCAGTAGCTGTGTTCCTTGGGCAGATTAACTTCACACCCTTCATCATTTCCAGCAACAAAATAACTGAAATAAAACACAAATCCAACTATGAAACTCAGGTCTAGTTCTCCCTCAGGAAAGAAAAAAAAAAAAAAAGAAAAAAGGAGGGAAAAAAGGCAAAACAACAGTAAAAATACAAACTTAAACCAGCCAACTTTGAATTCACTAACATGGAAAGAGGAAGGTAAGAGCTGGGTAATGCCAACAGTCTCCTTTTCCCTGATGGAGTATATACTCAGCTCATAAAAAATACTACTTTGCAGAGTCTGAGGTTTTAGTTTTATTTTTTATGGTGTTAAACTAAAATTATTTTACTATTGTAGTCATTTAGTCACAGGTCAGTTAGTCACACAACAGCAACTGATGTCACAGAAGATTAATTGGAAATATGGTCTGCACATTTTAGTCCTAAAAAATCAGTTTCCTCTCAGGTAACAACATGGAAATGTATTGAAAGCAAAAAGGAACATTCAAACAAACTGGTAAAGATTGAGGCAGATATTCTCAGACACTCAGAACTGTCCCACTGGAAGCCCAGAAGTTTCTCATGGAGGAGGAGAAAGTTATTTAGGAAAAACACGCAAGTGAAAAATCAGACTTTTCTGTTAGCGGACAGCTAGCTGAACACTCATTTTCCTCCTTGGAGAAAGTTTTCATGGAAAAACTGACTGATTTGGCAGAGACTGTTCCAAGACAGTGACACTGAGTCATAAAGCAAAGCTGTAGCTACCATGCAGCCTGATCCAGTGGCCCTGAAGTCAAGAGGAAGGCTCTGGACCAGGCCCATACAAATTAAATAAAGTTTGCAGAGTGGCTCTTATTAGCTCAGACCCACTGGAAGAGCTGGCAATGAAAAGCTGCTGCTGCTGCTTTCAGAGCAGCTCTTCCCTCACTATTGGCAGTTTCATTTCTGTCCGAGGATGTTCTGCAAATTGTGACAGGCATCAAACCGAGGAGTGTTCTTTGGACTTTGTTGTTCAAAGGGAAGGGGGAAAAACAGTTTCACAGCTGTAGGCTGAGCATGAAAAATGTGGCAGGTGACAGAAAGAGGGTCACCACGCTGTGGGAGTGTCTCTGTTTGACAGTGCAGGGGCTTGGTTTTCTGTTATATTGTGTGAATTTAGTGCTGGCAAAACAGGGGAAAATGCTAGTTATTTAAATCCTGGGATGAGGAGCAGCAGAAGCCACCACTTAATAGGAAAAAACATTCTCTTCAAATGAAGAAGGGAACAAAATCTGTATAAAGGATAAGCAGTAACAGAAATCAGACCTGGGAGCATAAAAAGGGATACTAAAAAAAAAAAGAAGCTCTGGAAGGGACACCGAACAAACCTCAGTGATCTCCTGACACAAAGCACATCCCTTGAAGTCAGACATCCCTTTCAATCAGGGGTAAGGACCAAAAAGGACAAAGAACAATAATCTGTCAATTCTGGAGAACAGAGAAGAGACAGAGACAGGATTCTCTGTTACAGGACACAAAGGGAGCCCTTGGCCTCCATCCCTCAGCTCTCAGTTTGGAGGCAGGAGGGGAACTGCAGAGGTGGCCACAGCTCCTGGTGCTGCAGTGCTCAGGTCTCACTCAGAGGGACCCCAGGGAGGTGAGGAGAGGTCCTGACCATCATCTACAAACTGCTGCACCAGGAAACCCTGTCCTTGATGGATTTCCATTGAAGAGTGTGGTCAGGGAGGCACTGAATGCAAAGAGAGGATGAGAAGAAGAAATTATTTAATTAACTCTACAACAATGCCAACAGCCTGGGTAATAAACAAGAGGAAATAGAATTAGTCATTTATGAGCACTAATTTGACCTAGCTGCTATAACTGAACCTTGTAGAAAGATTTGCATGACTGAATGTTTAAATCAATGTTTATAATCTACTTAGGTAGGGCCTAGATCTTAGAAGAAAACAAGGAGTGGAAAAGATATATTTACCTATAACCAAGTCATGGATAATTAGAAAAAAAAAGCTGTCCTGAATGTTTCCTACTTGATGACCCAGATAAAGCAGCAAGATGGTATATTAGGTGTTACCCCCTCCCAATCCTGCTGGAAACCAGGGTCACTAATACAAAAACTGGTAATTTGAGAGGTGTAGAATGAAAAGACAATCTAACCTCAAGGTTTCCCTCATGACAGGTTGTTTCTAAACCCTTTTAGAACTGCTAAATATCCTAAATATCCCCACTGTAAATGTGTCAAGGAGGCAGAGAAGTCACCAGGCTGGGGAAATCTCTACCAACATGGTCTTGACAACAATGCAACAACTGTAAGTACAATTAATTATGAGTCAATCACTCCTGTTACAGGCAGCAATACCAAACTACCTAAACCAGTAATGATATAAACTTGGTGCCCTGACAAGCTCTCACCTTTCTGACACTGTTATGGGCAGTTCAGTTGAGTGAAACTTCTCACTGGCCACATGTGAGTGGGAATTGTTTATGAACATTCTGCTGAAAGCTCCACTTGCCACAACCCCATAGCCA
This sequence comes from Cisticola juncidis, assembly GCA_013400215.1. NCBI lineage: Eukaryota > Metazoa > Chordata > Aves > Passeriformes > Cisticolidae > Cisticola > Cisticola juncidis. Next base: position 946,029 of record VXBR01002707.1, read on the forward strand.
GGAGGACAGATGGTACTGGTCAAATAACTGATCTACACTAACAATTTGCAGAAATCTAACAAACCTTCCAAAGGTACTATGCCTCTCTGGGGCTGGTTAATAAATACACTCTTTTGGTGGGTCTTAGTGGTGTCCCAAATCTCAGTTTGTTGATATAAAACAACCAAATTTTTCATTTGGTTTAGGCCATACCCATTATTTGCTGCCATATCTTGCTCATTTCCAGAACACACTCTGGATATAAGGACATAAAAAGCCAAGGGGCTGTTTTATATCATTGTTAAAAATCCTCCAGAAAGCAAACCCCAAGTCCTTGTGTAACGCTGCAGAGACAGTGCTCTCTGCTGAAAATCCTGGAGAGCAGGAAGGGAATCATCATCCACTGACCTTCTACCACTCCTGGCATGCCGTGACCTTGGCCTCATTTTTAACCTCTTCCATGCCACGCCTTGATGCCAGCCCTGCAGGGTTATGCCAGCTGCAGCTTCAGTGATTATTTTAAAGTGACAGATGGAGTGTCAAAGCAAACAGCATCTGGCCAAAGGGCCCCAGTAGGTGATGCTTCTCAGAGTATCTCCTGAACATCTGCAGTAATTAAATGCTTGAGCTGAACAAGATTTAATTTGGGGGGGCCTCTGTTGAATCAGATATAGTTCCCTGCACAGGGGCTCTTGATCTGCTCTGCATGCCTAGAGAATATTTTTGCTTCTCCCTAAGCCCTCTTCACCTTGAACTTCAGAATTATGGCACCTTGTTTGTTCAAAAAACAGGTGTTTAGTGAGTAAATACACAATTTGGCATCCAACAAAGTTGTTTCCCATGTCTAAAAGGAGACCACGATCAGAAAAAACACAAAGAAAGTGGGAAGAGGGTAAGGCCAGAAACTTATCCAAGTGGGAGACATTGGAGTTTGATATCCCAGTGCAGGGATGAAGTTCATTCCCTTCCCTCCCATCAAAGGGAGGCACAGCTTCTCAAATCAGTATCAAAGACACAACAGAGACCATTTCATTTGCCCCCATTTACAAATGCCCGAGGTATCCACCATTCCCTCCTTCCCACCTCTGTCATTCCCAGCAGCTTGAATTGATGTGCCTTGTAGCTTGACTCTTTCATTTTAAAAGAACAAGAAATACCTCATTTGGGAGAACAGTGATAAATGTTCTGATTTTGAAGAGAACATCTAGCCAGTAAAAGCCAAAAAAAGCAGTGGTAGAGTCAAGTCAAGCATTCAGGAAGCAGACAGGTCTGTGGAGAGGAGATACCACTTAAATAGATGATGGCTGTCAGACTGATAGATCAAGCCTAGCTGGAATACCATGGACCTTACTGCAGCCACAGCTCCCTGGCTACAGAAAAAACACATTGATATGTCCTTTCCAAAACAGAAAGGGGCAAGGAAATGAAACCCTTTTGTACTGCATGGCAGGGAAATGTTATTACAGAGGGACAATTTTCTCAGACTCCCAAGTATTTGGCAGCCCTGATTGTTCTAAACAGGGAGCAGCTCATAAGATAAATGTTCAGCCTTCAGCACTTATTCCTCAGAGTGCAAGGCTCCCATATGGAGGTTACCATCTAATATTGAATTAGGGTAAGATATTACCTTGCATTCCTGATAGAGTTTTTACATGGGTGTTCACATCCATTGCTTAGCTCTCCCCAGTTTATATTATTTTATTCTATCTATCTATTCTAGTGTGTTTCTCAGGCACTTGTCACTTTGGGATCCTTTTTCTAGGAGCAGTAATAGTCCCTGCACACTGGACAGATGCACCAGTTACCTGCCAGCACTGGTTTTCTGCCTCTCATTCTGCTGGGGAACCCTAAAAAGATGCCCTGCTGATTTCACACTTTGCCAAAAGCTGAGGCTGTTGGCCTGGGAATCTCACATATTAAGAAATCCAGTTTTTCTCCCTTTTCTTACTCAGTGCATTTCTTTTCCTAGACACAGAGCAAGACTCTGCAGGTCACACCAGAAGAGGGAAATTCATTATTTTTTATTTGTCAAATTTGAGGGTGAGTGGGAAATTAACTTGAACAACAGAAATGCTGATCTCATTCTAAATCATGAATTATATTTAATTCTCTGTTGGTATTTGTTCTTTGCTCTCTAAGCCTAAACTGTTCACACATTTGCTGGTGCAGCTTCAAAGCCATAAATTATGGAATCAGAGAATGGCTTGGATTGGAAGATACCTTAAATATCATCCATTTTCATCCCCCCTGGGATGAAAGGGACACCCTCCACTAGACAAAGTTGCTCAGAGCTCCATCCAGCCTGGCCTCATCATTGTCATCAGGGGTTGCAAGTGCAGGATGGGCACAACCTGAGCTAAAATTTGGAGTCCAGGCTGCTGTGTCACATTCAGTCCCACTGGGATAAAATCATCCAGTGCTGTCCTTGTGATGCAAAATGTGATGATGCTTCAAAACACCCAGCAAATGTTCTCTGCTGGGTCTGACTCACTGGGACCCACAATGTCATTGCCAGCTCAAGTTTGTTAACTGTGAATTAAAAGCTTTTTGTTCTGGACATAGTTTGCATAATTCTGTACTTCAGAAGATTATCAAGAGAGACTTTTCCCTGTGACAGACCTGCTTTATGGAAGGCCTAAACTCTCTCATCAAATTCTGCATAAAATACCACTTTGGACAGTCAGAAAAATTCAAAAGAAAGGGAAGAGATAGAAGAAAAATGTTGTGAGAAGGAAGGGAAACTCACAACAGGCCTAATATGTGACTGGGGGATGGGGAAAGAGGAGACAAAAAAAGGCCATGCCAAATGACTCTGCTTTCCCCTCTATTTCATTTGGAGAGGAGATTAGGTTACTACAGTTCAACAGGACTCAGTTTGCTTATTGCTTTGGGCATTAGGAACTTAATGCAAAAGTAATGAAGTTAAACCTGTGGCATAGATAATGGTCATTAGCAGCCTTCTTTCCCTGTCATAAACCTGACCCTTGTTAACTCCCGTTTTATCTTTCTGTGCAGATGATTCTGAATGGGGCAGGAAGTATTCTCTGTTCTGGCCAATTTGGGAAAAGCATCAGCTGGTGGTTATGCACTGATATTTCCAAAACTGGAGCCCCTCTCCCCCACATTACAGCCCAGGGTGCATTATAAACTAAAGGTAAACACTGGGAAAAGGAGATCAGACTAGGAGCTCTTGACAGAAAAAGCACAACTTGTAGCAGGGTTGAGAGTTTCCAGAAGTCAGTTGGGATCAAAATCTCCCAAGTGAAGGATTTTAGAGAACAGACAAAGGTTAAAAAGTTTTAGCAAGAAACAAACCCCATTTATTGCTTAAACCCTTTAATTTGGGTCCTCCACCTCCCAGATAATGGGGCTCATTCCCTGCTCATTAATTAGGCTCTTTTAGAGTTTATTGACTGAGAGCAAGATTGCCCCTTCAAACAGATCCTTGAGAGCTGCTGAGTGTTTCTGTGCCACTGTTCTGACAAAGGGAATCCTGTTTGTCAAGGAGCACCTTCCCTTGGTGACACTCAAATATTCTTTCACCTGGGACCCAAAAGGAGCATGATTTTAGCCAAAACAAGCCCATTGTTCCTGATTGCATGGGGAAAAGTGTCTCATACCCCAGGTCTGAAAAGGTGCTCGAGTTCATCTGCTTTTAGAAACAAAATGATGATTACTAAGTTTTTGATATGTTTGTCTAATAATGGTCAGGCTTTTTTTTTCCTCTGGGAATTGTGGGGTGCATAAAGAAACAGAATTTACAAATTGAAGTGACCATGTCAATGCCCAACTACAAATAAAGAAGGGTTGTCTAACAGTGATAAATAAATCAATGTTGAGGCTTCATTGCCAACTGGATCCAAATGTACCCAAAAGGTACCAATAGAGCCCTCAAGCAAATTGCAAAATTGCATTACCTTCAAAGGATCATCCAGCCCTCAAAGTAAAAATACTTCATACTAATGTCATCACAAGAGTTACACCTATATTTGAGTAACAGGGAGTGGATTAGTCAACACTTGGTGAGCAAACAAAAAATGAATTTTTGAGTTATAGTCCCAGAGAATTATCTGTTTTCCTGTAAATTCACTTGAAGAGAGGAAAACCACAGACAGAATTACCCCAAGCTGAGATTTTAGTATTTCATGCTGAAATGGGGTCTGTACAGGACATTGCTGAATAGACAGATAAAACAGTCAAATTTTAAGGTGTAGAAGCCAATATGACTGCTTGAATCATCTCCCAATCTCCTGTTCAGCTTCTCATCCACTGTATTTACACAGACATATGCGATTTTGTTGCCAGCTGGTGATTTGGCAATAAAATGTAATCTGAGCCTAATGTGCCTAGAAGATTTGTTTGGAAAAAAATAAACCCAAGATAAAAAAAACCAAACTAAGTAGTACTTGTTTATAGAAACATTACGGTACCTTTGATCCTTTCTTCTGTTCTGCTTCAATATGCTTGAGTAAAAAGAAAATACGCTGTAAATTTCAGAGAGCAGCATGGGGGCTCCCATGTTTGTGTTGCAAAGACAGACCGAAGCCTTTAATCAAGACAAACTCCTGTAGGGCAAATTTCCCAACGTGGCATTAGTGTGGTGGTGTTGCTAGGTGGATCCCCATCCCAGCACTCTGCAGCCCTTGGAGCAGGGCTGACCCACTTCTGTGGCAGGGCAGAACCACTTGGGGATAGAGAGGGCAGGGAGGAATAAAGATGAGCTAATAAACACATAAATACATGGAATAATAACACAGGACTCTTGAGGCTGAAGACACTGATCTAGAAGTAGCAAAGCAAAAAAGAAAAAAAATCTATATTATTGAAATATCCATCAGAAGAATTTTTTCCCATGCCCTGAATAAAAAACACTGAGTCCCTTGACCTTTTCCATACATCCATGTGTCAGACAATTATGTACACACTGCACTTAAAATGTGATATTTAGTATATCTCACATCAAACTGCACATGGACAGATTCTCATGGAATATGAGCATGCAATAGGTGCAGGGGGAGGAACATGTCTTGTAGAAATCTCAGGTTTAACACCTAAATATACTGGGTACTTTTGTATATGATTTTTTAAATAAAAATTATATATACTTAAAAATTAGATGTGCAAATGTACCTTCAAGTACATTTCACCTTCCTACACCATCTTCCTAATCTTGACTTTTTCATTGGTTTACTGTTTCCAAAACTAAACCAAGGCCTTTCAAATGACTGTCTGAAGGGCATAAGGTGTATAGTACTATGCTGTGCTACAAACTGAAGTACACCGAGAATTGCAATATAGCATTCAAGAAAAAGAAAAAGAAAAAAGAAAAAGAAAAAGAAAAAGAAAAAGAAAAAGAAAAAGAAAAAGAAAAAAGAAAAAGAAAAAGAAAAAGAAAAAAGAAAAAGAAAAAGAAAAAGAAAAAGAAAAAGAAAAAGAAAAAGAAAAAGAAAAAGAAAAAGAAAAAGAAAAAGAAAAAGAAAAAGAAAAAGAAAAAGAAAAAGAAAAAGAAAAAAGAAAAAGAAAAAGAAAAAGAAAAAAGAAAAAGAAAAACACAAGAGCATTTGCTTCAAAACCCCTGATTTCAAGAAGAGGAATATATTTCTTTCTGACCAAAATCTTATCACTTTTCTCAGAACAGCTGTGAATACACCCAGTGGACTTGAATTCTCCATGATCAGATAAACAGCCAAAGTTTGAATCTCCTAGCAAAGACAAATCACAAAAAAACTTTAAAATTACCAAGAAAAAGCATAATTTGCCTCTGCAAGGATCCTGTGCATCAATGATAAAAGTAAATTAATTTTTAAATAGGAGTTAAAAATCATTACCCAAGCCTTGAACCATGGAAAGTGAGCAGCTGTGCTGTAACCCAGCACCCCTGTGCCCAGTGGAAGGACACGAGGGGAATGGGCACTCCTGAGGCTGCTGCAGTAGGACAGGGATTGGTTTAGCTCCCTCCTCACATCAACACATTGGAGATGGTGTCAGGAAATCCCACAGAGGCACCTGAGGGATCTGTGTGGGTAATTCTGCAGCCACCATCACCATTCCATGTTTCTGTCAAGTCAAGCCTGTGAGTGTAGATGCTCCATGGACATGTGGGCTGATTTATGTCCTCCCAATTTAGGGACCACAGTGCAGCAGAGGCTGGTTGCCATCAGTTTAGAGGCAACAGCAGCCCTGGCCTTCTCCAGCTCTGTAAAGACAAGTGAGTGCCACATGCAGCTCCCCAAAGAGAGCAGGAGCTGCAAGGTAACTCCCCCATCCCCATGGAGCTCAATGCCTGCTGAGAACTTCCCTCAGCCAAATGTCCAGGCTCCCTGTGCTGCAGTGATTTGTGCAGCCCTCTCTATCTTTGAAACATGAGCAAGTTATTGTTGGCATACAAAGCAGCTGGCAAAGTGTCATCCCATGATTCAGCACATCAAGAAGAGAGAAAATGAATCATTGTGCAAAAAGGTTGTGCAACAGGGACTGAACAGGCCATATAAAAGCCCTGTTACATTGGAATGGAAATGGCTTTTTCATGGAAGATACCCATCTGCCAAAAAAAACGTGTAAATAATGGTTTATGAGCAAAAGATCCAGAGGCAGATAGAGGCACCAGGGCCTACTGTGACACAGACTCATGAGGAGATACTTTGGTTTGCCAGGATAATTTGCTTACAGTTGTAACATCTGGTACAGAAGGTTTTGAAAGAGATTCATGAATTGGAAAGATGAGAAAAGATGTCCTGCCTCTGATTTAAACTGCACTGTGAATTGGAGATTATCCATGGGAGTCAATGGAGATAACCTGGCACAAAACCATCCTCAGTGCAAGCAGAACCAGAGCCAGAGAGTGTCAATGTGCAGAGTTGTTCTGTCTTTCTTTATCCAGCCCATGGGAAAGTTGGAAATACATCAGGTTGTCTCTGCTGTTTGCATGTACAAATGTCATTGCACCCCCATGGCACTGTCCCATTCCCATTAATTCCTCCCTGAGGGTTCTGACAGGGTCACACCCTGGCATGCAGAGGATGCCAGCACTGCCCATGCCTTTTGTCAGGTGCTGCCTCTCCTGCCCCCTTTGGGAATGGTTCTCCAGCCTCATAACTGGTTCTGTTGGTCTCCAGCAGAACAACAACCTCACACCTTTCCTCCCAGCCTTTCCTCCCTGTTGGCAAAAATTGAGTGTCACTCCTACATGAAAGGTTCCAAAAGACTTTTTTCTTTTAATACTTAAAAAACCACCCAGCCTTTAAAAACCCGACTCAGTGGGGTCTTTTTGTTGAAAGAGCTGATATCCTTAGGAAAGAAGCTTCTTATCTCAGGATTTTTTCAACTTACCTTAGATTCATGGACTACTACTAAGAAACCTGGCAAATGTCTAAGAAAAGCAAATTCACACATCCCATGTGGTTGCTCCTTTGAGTGGCATTTCTGCAGGGGGGCAGTGCTGCCTAAGGGTAAAAATTTGGAAGAATTGAAAGGGCTTTCTGTGTAAGTTCTGCTGGTGAACTGATGCTGTACAGCCACAGCAGGATGCTCTGTCCTCACCTTGAGGATGAGCCCTTCCCTCACTGGCTGTGCCACACCCAGACTGGGACCAGCAGAACTTTTAGCTGAGAAGCCTCTGGGCTGTTTCAAACTGACCCTGGCCAGCCAAAGAGAAAAAGCTCCTCAAATAATTAACAGCATCCCTCTGCATCCTTCAGGCTCCCCCTCCCCATTCTCTCCTTCTTCCAATTTAACCAACTGGTTTCAGTGCTCTGTTTAACTATTTTCCCTGCCTGTGCTCCCTCTTTGCTGTTGCTTCCTCCCTGCTTCCTTGCCCAAACCCCTGTTTTGTCACCACTCTTTATACTCTATTTTCCTTCTATATCTGTTGACTGCCTCTGATGTAATTAATTCTGTTAATAAAGATGGGAGACATGGGCATCAAGGGAGATAATAATAGAAATAACATAAATAGATCAAACTTTCACCCTCCACACTTCAGATTATGGGAACCTAAAAGCAAGGCAGTAGTTAAGGGCCTCAGCCACTTGTATTGGCAAACTCCTCTTTCATAAGCATGCAATTTAGATTTAATAATATGCTTAATGAATGGTAATTAAAAACAAATTGCAATTAAAACACTATTTAATGAGGTTTAACAGTGATGTGATAGATACATATCTATCACCAAGTTCAACTTCAATAAATATTTTCTTAATAACAAACTGGCATTTAATTAGTATGGGAAAAATGTTGCTGCTAAATCTAAATTAAATTAAAATATACTTAGGGCACTTACCCACTTAATAGTATGTGTTAATGAAAAATATTTAAAGGGCTTTTTCTTTTTTTTTTT